>JABYQO010000027.1:0-432426 GCA_022606155.1 Trametes elegans | reverse complement strand
TCAATAGTGGACGGGGCTATAGGGCTGAGTCGCAGCTCGAGAACTTGCTTGGCAACTTGTGGAAGGCTCTTGACACTGGTATCCCTGCAGACGCCGACAACCTGTACCCACCAGAGATCACCAACGCGCCATGCAAGTTCCGAGGTGTCTCCGGAGGGTATAGTAGCAACGTCAAGGGCATCAAATTCGACATCGCCGCATACTTCCAGACCGCGCCAGAGCCCAGACACCCTAATGCTCGCGACACCGTCTACCTCCTCATCGAGGTCAAGACCGACCGCGCCCTCCAGGCAAAGGTCGCCGACATCGAAGCCCGCTTGCAACAGGGCACTATGCCCCGCTCGCCCCTCACCAAGCTCAAACAGGCGGACCAAATGCTGGTACAGGTAAGCACCCACCTCACATCCCTCCTTCAAATCTCCCTCCTCAACTAATGGATTCCACCTAGTGCTTCACACAGGCACACGTCACACGCTGCCAAGTGGTCGTCCTCATGTCCCACCAAACAGTCTACCTCCTTCAGGCCTCTGGTGACACCCTCCTCATCCATGGCCCCCTGTACCGGTACCCCCAACCCGGCGAGCCCGCTTTCACCCCGCTCGACGCCATGCGCGTCTTGGCCAGCGCATTCTGTGTAAGTGCAACCCGCCAAACCCTATGCGCCAAACCTGCTAACCCCTCATTCTTGGGACCTCCCCAACAGCATCGGGCTCACGCGGTGCGTGTGGACAATCAGCATGTTCCGTTGATCCCACCCACACCCACACCCACACCCACCCACCGCCCATGGCTGTCGCTACCTGCCTTTTTGGCAAGGCTGATGTGCCCCCTCAGGCACGTCTGGGATGAAGTGCGCCTGGCCACCTGCCAGTCAGTGCGCGTTCAATGCCCCAATGGGCACGTCATCGTCTTCGACCGGATCCAGCCCCCCCTCACCGGCCCCGCAGTCTGCTCGCCCCTCTTCCCCTTTTTCCAGTGGCTCGGCCACCACATCTTTAAAGTGGTGACCCTTAACATAATCGACTGCCTCGACGGCGGCGAAATAACATTTGCAGCGCGCAGGCACCATCGGCGCCACCTCGGTCGTTATCAAGACCGACATTTTGTACGACGACAACGACAACGACGACAACGACGACAACGACAACCCCATAGAGCGCGAGGTGACCCTCGAGTGGGACCGCCTCACTTCAGCATTACCCCACGACCCTCGAGTGGCCAGCGCCCTCCCCATCCCAGCCTACTACGGTCTCTTCTCTGGCCCACGATCCAGCATCATTCTCATGTCTGACTGTGGCGACCCCATCGACAACTTCCCACACCTGGAGGAGCGCCTGCAGTAAGTCTCATACACCCACATATATACCTGGTTGAAGCCTTGAACCTTGAACTAACTGTGACATTCAAGTGAGGCACAAACCCAGGCCATCGCCACAATGCACAACGCCGGCATTGACGTGCAGGACATCGCTGGTCGTAACACACTCTTTGATGGGTCCAGGGTGCGCATTATCGACTTTGTGTAGGGTTTCTCCATTGTCATTGTATGTACTACATGTACTGCTGTTCCCGCTGTTTTTTTGTATCTCTATATATACAGTTCCACTCTAAACCATTTGTGCCTGACACACCCACATAAAGCCTGTTGTGTATGCACGCAAGACTACCCCCAAAACCAGCGCACCAGCGCACTTGCGCTGATGCGCTGATTTTGAGCCCTTTTTGGTGGTCGCGCAGGGGCACCCCCAAAACCAGCGCACCAGCGCACTTGCGCTGGTGCGCTGATCCAGAGCCCTTTTTTGTGGTAGCGCAAGACTACCCCCAAAACCAGCGCACCAGCGCACTTGCGCTGGTGCGCTGATTTTGAGCCTTTTTTGTGGTAGTGCAAGACTACCCCCAAAAACCAGCGCACCAGCGCACTTGCGCTGGTGCGCTGATCCAGAGCCCTTTTTTGTGGTAGCGCAAGACTACCCCCAAAACCAGCGCACCAGCGCACTTGCGCTGGTGCGCTGATCCAGAGCCCTTTTTTGTGGTAGCGCAAGACTACCCCCAAAACCAGCGCACCAGCGCACTTGCGCTGGTGCGCTGATTTTGAGCCCTTTTTTGTGGTAGCGCAAGACTACCCCCAAAACCAGCGCACCAGCGCACTTGCGCTGGTGCGCTGATCCAGAGCCCTTTTTTGTGGTAGCGCAAGACTACCCCAAAACCAGCGCACCAGCGCACTTGCGCTGGTGCGCTGATCCAGAGCCCTTTTTTGTGGTAGCGCAAGACTACCCCCAAAACCAGCGCACCAGCGCACTTGCGCTGGTGCGCTGATTTTGAGCCCTTTTTGTGTAGCGCAAGACTACCCCCAAAACCAGCGCACCAGCGCACTTGCGCTGGTGCGCTGATTTTGAGCCCTTTTTTGTGGTAGCGCAAGACTACCCCCAAAACCAGCGCACCAGCGCACTTGCGCTGGTGCGCTGATCCAGAGCCCTTTTTTTGTGGTAGCGCAAGACTACCCCCAAAACCAGCGCACCAGCGCACTTGCGCTGGTGCGCTGATTTTGAGCCCTTTTTTGTGGTAGCGCAAGACTACCCCCAAAACCAGCGCACCAGCGCACTTGCGCTGGTGCGCTGATCCAGAGCCCTTTTTTGTGGTAGCGCAAGACTACCCCCAAAACCAGCGCACCAGCGCACTTGCGCTGGTGCGCTGATCCAGAGCCCTTTTTTGTGGTAGCGCAAGACTACCCCAAAACCAGCGCACCAGCGCACTTGCGCTGGTGCGCTGATTTGAGCCCTTTATTGTGGTAGCGCAAGACTACCCCCAAAACCAGCGCACCAGCGCACTTGCGCTGGTGCGCTGATTTTGAGCCCTTTTTTGTGGCAGCGCAACTGCCCCAGAACCAGCGCACCAGCCCACTTGCGCTGGTGCGTGGATTTTGAGGCCTATTTTGTGAATGGGACTGTCCCTTGAACCTGCACACCGATTTTGAGGCCTATTTCATGTGCACCCAAGACTATTATATACGCGCAAGACTTACCCTCAAACCAGCTCACCAGCGCACTTGCGCTGGCGCGCTGATCAAGAGGCCTGTTTTGTATGGGCGCAAGACTGCCCCCAGAACCAGCGCACCAGCGCATGTGCGCTGGTGCGCTCGTTCATGGGCGTCTCTGTCCCTACCCCTTACCTTAGGGCGCTAGCGCTAACCCTGACCCCCCCTACTTTTTCCCTATAAATGACGGCACGTGAAAGCACGGGTGACATGGTGGTCGACTTCTTCTCCAGCTTGACGTCTCCGACATGGGGTGGGTTGGTGTAGACCTGCTTGGGTATGAGACCGAACCAAATGTCTTCCTGAGCCATGGTGTATCCGACGTGCAGCATGCGGCCAGCCATGTCACAACCGAGCGCAGTCAGATCGCCCCGAAAATGCCAGTGACGCTTTTCAAAGGCGATGGTGAGGTTCCATCGGTGGTCGACCTCCGCGCCGGGTGCATTGGGATTGGGGAGGAGGACGTCCATCCCAGACCGACGGCCCACAATCTGTCTGTAGTCGAGAAATGTCTGGAGACAAACGAAGAAGGGTCAACGATGGACGGACGGAGAAGGGGGGCTTCTCGAAGCTAGAAACGTACGCCCGCGCAGGTCCAGGAGACATTGAGATCGTGTGGATTGACGAGAAAGTCCTTGTCGATGTTGATCTTGTTCTTGTCCTTGAGCGTGTGCATGGCGAGCGAGTCTTCGCCGGACTGGTACCACTCACGGAGTGTGGAAAGCCGAATGTTGCGGAAGGGCAGGCTGTCGTACATCTGGGCAATGCGCGTGTGGTCTCCATAAGCGTCCTCGATGCTGCGTGTGACTTCTTGCTGGTCGATGGCGTCCTCTGTGAACATGGTTGGAGCGACATGGTCAGAGACGTTTGCGCCGTGAGGGACGACCCCGTCCTGCTCTTCGTCGTACACTGCTTCCCCCAGGGCATGCTCATCGCTGTCTTCGCCACCCTCGCCGAGGGCAATCTCCTCTGCCTCAGCTTCGTCCTCATCGAAGGGGTTGAGGAAGTCAATGTCATCATGGTTGCTAGAATAAAATTCATAAGCTGCTGTAAGAGGCGGCACGAGTGCAGCGCACCTGGGAGAGGAAGGCCAATCCATGGGAGCGTGTCTGCAGAGAAAACGAGTGGGACGAGATGGGGAGGGAGAACGTGCAGACATTGCTAGACTACAGAGGGCATAGTTACAATGACCGTCTAGCAGGATGGACTTGGCGAGCCACAGTTGTGGTACAGGGTGACGTTGAGATTGCCGGAGTGGCTGTTCAAACTGTTTAGGAGTGGGAAGTGGGCGATCGGCCGAAGGAGCGCACATGGGATATATTTACCCGCAGGCGGGAGGCACTGCGCTGATTGAATATGTGTACATGAGATCGAGACAGAGAGAGATATGCGATGTAGATGAGACGAGAGATTAGGCGGGGGTGAACAAAAGAGCAACGACGCAAGGAACAAGAGGGACGACGAGGGCGACATGATGGTATGAGGCACGCAGAATTACCTGAGCTGCGAGCGTTCAAAGTCCGAGTCCATCTCATCCGCCCGACTGTCACCTTGGTCGCGCTTGGTCTTCTTGGGCTTGCGAGTGGGGGGCTCGGGGTGCTCGACCTGGCGACGCTTGCGCAGCTCATGAGTGGGGACGAGGTGCTGATGGGCATCTAAGGCACAACATGTTAGTAAGGTCTGCACCGATCGAACGGGAGGATGTGCTCACGATCGGGGATGCGTTTGGATTGGCCTGATATGCGTGGACAAAGTTAGTGTGTTGGCAATGATCTAGAATAATGGATACTGACGAGAGCCCGTGGCGACCGGCTGGGTTTGCTCCATGTCAGGCTCAGGATGGGGAAGCAAGGAATCGACCAAGCGAACGACCTCATCTAACTTGCGGGTGTGGGGCGCGTCCGCTGGCAAGACGGCAAGGCGAGCCTGCAGCTTGGCGCAGTACGCCTCAAAGTCAGGCTCAGGGACAGAGGGAGGGCGGAACTGGAGGACGTCGAGGCGCCCGTCTGTGAGCTCAGGATAGGAGGCGATGGCCTTGAGCAACGACTGGCGAGAGGGAGGGGGGTTGTCCCACATGGCGTTGGATTCCCTGATGTCGTCGAGCTCGTCCATGGTGCCGAAGGCGTCCTCGAGGGGGATGTCGGGATCGTTGTCCCAACTCTGGGCGGCGCTTTCGACAAGGGTAGCGTGCGCGTCGCGCTGGGCCTCGGGTGAGGAGAGGCTGGGGGGCGGGGTACCCTGGGTGGAAGGGACGTCGGGACCGCCGGTACGTGCAGAGGGGTCGTCCTCAGCGGTGCGCGATGGGGTGGGCGCGTCGCCCTCCCCATTGCCCTCCCCATTGCCCTCCTCATTGCCCTCCCCATTGCCCTCACCATCGCTGCGCGTGCTGTTGGTGTCCGGGGTGTTGCTGCGTTCAGGGTCGGTGTCGATGATCATATTGGTGTCCTCATCCTCGGACATGAATTCGAGATCGTCGGGGTCGATGTCGCTCTCCATGTCGTCGATCGTCTGATCAGCGTCCGGCCAGCGAACGTCCTGTGGGTAGATGTCGTCGAGGCGGGGGATGACGATCTTGCTCGCCTTGCTGGGGTCGCTTTCCTGCACCTTTGCGCGCTTCTCCCTCAGGCGTGCGATGTGGCGATCGCGCAGCTTGAGGAAGAGCGCCCACTGGTTGGGCTGCGCGCTCTTCAAGTGGTCAAGGGAGGTGTATGCGCGCGTGTCGCCGCGCTTCTGGACTGTAGGGACCTTGAAGCTGACGGCCTCCTTGTCGCGGAGGACGTACACCTTCTGGGTGTTCTCGCTATCGCGCCTGAACTCGAGGCGGCTGGCGTTGAACGAGAGCGCCTGGAACAGCGATGAGAACGGTGCTGTATGGGAAAAACAAAGACTGACCTCGACCAGCTCGTCGAGCTTCTCAGCGACCACGCTGTTGACGACGTCCTTGCTGCCTTGGCCAGCATGCGTCGAAGCGGCGGCCCTGGAGCCGACGACCAACTTGATGATCTTGTTGATGTCGTTGGCATATCCCTTCATGCGCGCGTCCTTTGCGACCCTCTTGGTGAAGTTGTCGCGGTCGACGACGGTGAGGGTGGTTTTCTTCTTCAGCGGGGGGACGACGTTGCGGAGGAGGCTGACGTCCCATGTGAGCTTTACGCCGATTTCCTTTTCTCCTTCCTGGACGATGCCGGCGCTGACGTACATGTCCTTCAGCATGCTGGAGATGGACCGTTGCCGGTTCTTCTCGAGATACTGGAGGAGGTTTTGGCGGAGGGTGGCAGGGATCTGTTCGACGAGGGTCTGCTCCATGATCGCCTTGTATATACGGGCGGTGAAGTGGAGACGGGAGGCGAGGGTGCCGAGGGAGCGCTTGCGGTTGCTCTTGTGGATGATACCCCTGAAGTCGATGGCGCTGCTGAGGAGGAGGGAGAGGCAGGGGTACGCATGGCGGTGCTTGTTGCTGACGTTGAAGGGAGTGGCGAAGGCGCGATGGCGGGGATGGTACAGGCCCATGTCGAGTTCATCGTCCTTGGGGAGGGAGCTCTGTGGGACGATGTTCTCGTGGAGCTCGTGCCACAATGCGTTGAGTTCCTGGACGAGGGTGTCCTCGTCCTCGTCCTCGTCGACGACGTTGAGGAGGACGTCGTCGATCTCGGTGGTGGCGTTGGTGAAGGTGTTTGTGGGGGCGCTGAGGACCTCCTCGTACTCGGGCTTCATGATTCCCGAGGCGAGGATCATGTCGACGCCCCGCACGAGGTCCATTTGGTCGCAGAGCCAGAGGTAAAACTGGGGAGGAAGTGCGATTATGATCAGTGTGTGTTTGAAGCGATTCTAGGAGGAAAGGAACATACGTGGCGGGGCTGATTGTTGGGGTTGCTGAGTGCATGCTTGTTGATCATGAACTCGCGCATGTTTGAGGTGTGATCCCACACCCAGGGATACTTGGAGGCGACTGTGGCGTCGACCATGGGATCTATCTGGCGACTGATCTGTAATGGGAGATGAGTGTAAATATATGATGGAGGGATGGTGTGGAGAGAAATGGGAGGTGTCTGGCCTGTGTTGCGCATGCGCACGCAGAACAAGCATGATATGAGTGCACCAGCTCACTTGCGCTGGTGCGCTGGTTTTGGAGGTGCCCCTGCGCGACCACAAAAAAGGGCTCAAAATCAGCGCACCAGCGCAAGTGCGCTGGTGCGCTGGTTTTGGGGGTGCCCCTGCGCGACCACAAAAAAGGTCTCAAAATCAGCGCACCAGCGCAAGTGCGCTGGTGCGCTGGTTTTGGGGGTGCCCCTGCGCGACCACAAAAAAAGGTCTCAAAATCAGCGCACCAGCGCACTTGCGCTGGTGCGCTGGTTTTGGGGGTGCCCCTGCGCGACCACCAAAAAGGGCTCAAAATCCGCGCACCAGCGCAAGTGCGCTGGTGCGCTGGTTTTGGGGGTACCCCTGCGCGACCACCAAAAAGGGCTCAAAATCCGCGCACCAGCGCACTTGCGCTGGTGCGCTGGTTTTGGGGGTGCCCCTGCGCGACCACAAAAAAGGTCTCAAAATCAGCGCACCAGCGCAAGTGCGCTGGTGCGCGGATTTTGGGGCCAGTCTCGCCGACCACAATATAGGCCTCTAAATCAGCGCACCAGCCTTGGGCCCACTTTTGCACAGTTCCAAGTCACCATATACGTGAGAGGTGCTTACCCATTGAAGTCCATACGACACACTCGCAAAGTGGTCGTACAAATCTTGAATAAACGTCGACGTCGCCAAAGGCAGGTCGTAGCCCTGGCCTAGCTCACGCACACGCCGCACCCACATCAGCCGCGCCTTCGCGCCCTTCACCGTCGCTGACGTGTTAGGCCCCCACGCGCAGTGGGGCACCATGCTCTCCCATGACTCCCCCACCACAGCGTCCACCTCCGCCCAGTACTCCACCATCGCCCCCTTCCAGTCAGCCGTCGACGTCCTTAGCAGCGACCCCATCGCAGGCTTCACCGTCCGCACGTAGATGTCGTCGATCTTCTTCACGAGGTCCGAGTGCCATACCTCGTCGTCCACCACGCCCTTCTTCATGAACGTCGCGTACAGGTCCTCGTACGACCGCTTGACGTTCATCGCAGGCGCCGCCGCGCGCTGCTTAGGAGAGTACCCCAGGTACTTCTCATAGTTTTGAAGGCGAGCCGTGCTCGCCGCAGGCCAGTCACCGCTCTTCGCGACAAACACCATCTCCTCAACCACACTCTCAAGCAGGTCGAGCCAGATCTGCACCGTGCAACAAGTGAAATCAGCCATAAGCATCCATGAACGCGTGTGCACAGAAAACGAATCGATTGAACAATGGACGCACCCCGCCCGCCGTGTCAGGTGGCCTCACCGACACAACCTGCTTCGTCCTTGAATCAGTCACCGTCTTGGTGACACTCTGGCCCTTCGTGACAGGGCACAGCCGCTTCTTCAGCGCGTCGATCTTCAGGTGCTTGCCGTCCCGCATGTGCCCAAGCTGCCCCGCCAGGTTCACAAAGTCCCATGCCCGAGGCATCTTCAGCAACGCGCCGAAGCCACGCTTCTGATCCTGAGGCGCAAGCACCTTGCTTAGAATGTGCTCCTCCCAGGCGTCCGTGCCGATCGCCGCCCGCGCGACCTTCTTCCCGCTCGTGCTGAGGTACTTGTGGTTGTATTCCTTCACCGCCGTCAGCGACAGCCAGAACCGCTCAAGCTCTGTCTGCTTGAGGTTTGGCATCTCGTCGTTCATCGACAGATACTGGCCCATTTCGTTGTCGACGTCCTCTGCGCGTGCCACCGTCTCAGTCAGGCGCAATATACACAAACAACTGCACCACTTACCTGCAGCGAACACCTCCGTCAGCCACAACATCGGCTGAGCCAGGGTCTCCTCCACCTCCGCAACCCTCTTCCGCAGCATGTCCAGCACCTCCTCCGTCTCCTCGCTCTCCTTCCGCTTGCTCAGCTGCGTGATCTTCGACGCTAGCGTCGTGCGCGACTTCTCCAACGTCGCCCGGTACTCCATCAGCGCCTTCTGCCGGTGGTGTCCCCCAGCGAGCTCAATGATCTGCTCGCGCGCCTCGTCAGTGAACTCGATTGGCGGCACCCGCGTGCCTTCCGGTCGGTGCGCCTGCAGCCCCTCCACCTTGATGAACCGCCGCGGCACCACCACCGGGATCGGGCTTTCCCAGTCCCATACCCCCTTGAACAGCAGCTGCTTCACGATCTCCTTGACACGAAGCGGCTCGATCGGCCGGTTGTTCCACTTCCCAAAGTGCAGCTTCACCGGCGTCGCGTCGATCAGGTTCAGCGTCCCGTACCCGAGACGGATCTTCGCTGCCTTTTGCGCGCGCGCGCTCCTCGTCTGCTCGTGCTGCTGCATCTCCTTCACATCGAACCCGAGCTTGACGTCGGTGGGCTTCCGCTTCACAGGTCGCTCATCGCCCTCCTGCGCACTCTTCTGGCGTGTCCGCGACGTCTTCTGTGTGCAACACCATGCATGAGCGCATGAGCGCATGAGCTCCATACCATAGTTGCGCATGCATCTGCGTACATACCTGTGTCGTCGTCCCCTCCCCCTCCACGCCAACTGTCTTCGCGCGCGTCCCCGCCTTCTTCCTGCCCGTCTGTGCGCATGTCAGATGTGGGGTAAGCATGTGTGTGTGTGCCCGCGCAGTACCATACGCACCTCCTTCGCCGGTATGTCCCCCTCCTCCTCCCCCTCCGTGTCCTTGGCGGAGTCCTGTTCCTCCTCCCCCATCTCAAAGTCCCCCTCCTCATCGTGATGGCCATCACCGGCCGCACGCACCACAGTCTTGCCCTTCGTACACTTACTACTCAGTTAACTGTCCGCGCATGCAGCCTACAAACACCACACCTTCGCATTCCCCAAAGTCGCGTCCCCCTTGCCCTTCCCCTTCGACGCAGTCACTTTTTTCTGTTCGATAGCGCGAGGTTAGCCACACTCTATCCAGTAAAACTCTGCATTAACATACCCCGCGCGGCTTTGCCTTGTCAGCTTTCGGTGGCATCTTAGAAATCGAGAGTGTAGCAGACAGTGTCAAATAAGTGGAATGCACAAGACCCAAACACGGGCGCGTTCACCGTGCAGACGCCCCCGGCAGCGCACTCGCCTGGCGCTTCTTCTCCCGTCACATTCGTCACCTGTCCCCATTGGCGCGCGTCTATGCCGCCCACACCCTGCCGCCCTCAGGCACCGCGCACCAGCGCACATGCGCTGCACTTCGTTAAACCTAACCCTCCTCAAACCCACCTCATTCGATCATGTGTGCATTTAAGTAGACCTCCCGGGCACAGATCCATTTATTGTATATAGCCGTGTAGTCTACCTCGCTCGTAATGAACAAAATAAACAGATATTCCATCTACCCCCAATGGTCACCAGTGCCCCGGTACGCGCACCACTTAATGGAAGGAATATCATTGCGTTTTGCAATACCGCCACGATGATTCACAGAGAGCAGCATAGCAATCCACAGATTTGCGCCTTGCGCTCGGTCCTTTTGCAAACTTTAGGTTGTATTCCCACACCTATCGCTAAGCATACTGACCGCCCGGCTGCACGTCGACCATCGCTACATACTACCACATCCACACTCTTCACGCCACCTGTGCACTGTACATACATCATGTCGGCTCAATCTCAGGTCCCCACTCAGGTCCCCACTCAGGTCCCCACTCAGGTCCCTGCTCAGGTCCCCGCCCAAGTCCCTGCCCAGGGCTCCACCCAAGCCTCCGCCCAGCCTCAGACCCCGCTCCTCACCCTTGCCGACTACCTTGCCCAACAAACCTGGGAGACAACACATGAACTCTATGGGACAAATGACCAACAAAAAAGGCCTTCCCAGAAGGAAGAATTCACTTATCAGTTTTTCCAGAGGGTCGAGCGCAGGGCCACCCTGCCCTTCATGACCGACCACCAGGCTTGGGTAGACCAACTCCTGGCAAGGACTGACATGGTACCCCGGGTCGCATGGCTATGGGCCAATTTGCTCAATAGTGGACGGGGCTATAGGGCTGAGTCGCAGCTCGAGAACTTGCTTGGCGACTTGTGGAAGGCTCTTGACACTGGTATCCCTGCAGACGCCGACAACCTGTACCCACCAGAGATCACCAACGCGCCATGCAAGTTCCGAGGTGTCTCCGGAGGGTATAGTAGCAACGTCAAGGGCATCAAATTCGACATCGCCGCATACTTCCAGACCGCGCCAGAGCCCAGACACCCTAATGCTCGCGACACCGTCTACCTCCTCATCGAGGTCAAGACCGACCGCGCCCTCCAGGCAAAGGTCGCCGACATCGAAGCCCGCTTGCAACAGGGCACTATGCCCCGCTCGCCCCTCACCAAGCTCAAACAGGCGGACCAAATGCTGGTACAGGTAAGCACCCACCTCACATCCCTCCTTCAAATCTCCCTCCTCAACTAATGGATTCCACCTAGTGCTTCACACAGGCACACGTCACACGCTGCCAAGTGGTCGTCCTCATGTCCCACCAAACAGTCTACCTCCTTCAGGCCTCTGGTGACACCCTCCTCATCCATGGCCCCCTGTACCGGTACCCCCAACCCGGCGAGCCCGCTTTCACCCCGCTCGACGCCATGCGCGTCTTGGCCAGCGCATTCTGTGTAAGTGCAACCCGCCAAACCCTATGCGCCAAACCTGCTAACCCCTCATTCTTGGGACCTCCCCAACAGCATCGGGCTCACGCGGTGCGTGTGGACAATCAGCATGTTCCGTTGATCCCACCCACACCCACACCCACACCCACCCACCGCCCATGGCTGTCGCTACCTGCCTTTTTGGCAAGGCTGATGTGCCCCCTCAGGCACGTCTGGGATGAAGTGCGCCTGGCCACCTGCCAGTCAGTGCGCGTTCAATGCCCCAATGGGCACGTCATCGTCTTCGACCGGATCCAGCCCCCCCTCACCGGCCCCGCAGTCTGCTCGCCCCTCTTCCCCTTTTTCCAGTGGCTCGGCCACCACATCTTTAAAGTGGTGACCCTTAACATAATCGACTGCCTCGACGGCGGCGAAATAACATTTGCAGCGCGCGGCACCATCGGCGCCACCTCGGTCGTTATCAAGACCGACATTTTGTACGACGACAACGACAACGACGACAACGACGACAACGACAACCCCATAGAGCGCGAGGTGACCCTCGAGTGGGACCGCCTCACTTCAGCATTACCCCACGACCCTCGAGTGGCCAGCGCCCTCCCCATCCCAGCCTACTACGGTCTCTTCTCTGGCCCACGATCCAGCATCATTCTCATGTCTGACTGTGGCGACCCCATCGACAACTTCCCACACCTGGAGGAGCGCCTGCAGTAAGTCTCATACACCCACATATATACCTGGTTGAAGCCTTGAACCTTGAACTAACTGTGACATTCAAGTGAGGCACAAACCCAGGCCATCGCCACAATGCACAACGCCGGCATTGACGTGCAGGACATCGCTGGTCGTAACACACTCTTTGATGGGTCCAGGGTGCGCATTATCGACTTTGTGTAGGGTTTCTCCATTGTCATTGTATGTACTACATGTACTGCTGTTCCCACTGTTTTTTTGTATCTCTATATATACAGTTCCACTCTAAACCATTTGTGCCTGACACACCCACATAAAGCCTGTTGTGTATGCACGCAAGACTACCCCCAAAACCAGCGCACCAGCGCACTTGCGCTGATGCGCTGATTTTGAGCCCTTTTTGGTGGTCGCGCAGGGGCACCCCCAAAACCAGCGCACCAGCGCACTTGCGCTGGTGCGCTGATCCAGAGCCCTTTTTTGTGGTAGCGCAAGACTACCCCCAAAACCAGCGCACCAGCGCACTTGCGCTGGTGCGCTGATTTTGAGCCCTTTTTTGTGGTAGCGCAAGACTACCCCCAAAACCAGCGCACCAGCGCACTTGCGCTGGTGCGCTGATTTTGAGCCCTTTTTGTGGTAGCGCAAGACTACCCCCAAAACCAGCGCACCAGCGCACTTGCGCTGGTGCGCTGATCCAGAGCCCTTTTTTGTGGTAGCGCAAGACTACCCCCAAAACCAGCGCACCAGCGCACTCGCGCTGGTGCGCTGATTTTGAGCCCTTTTTTGTGGTAGCGCAAGACTACCCCCAAAACCAGCGCACCAGCGCACTTGCACTGGTGCGTGGATTTTGAGGCCTATTTTGTGAATGGGACTGTCCCTTGAACCTGCACACCGATTTTGAGGCCTATTTCATGTGCACCCAAGACTATTATATACGCGCAAGACTTACCCTCAAACCAGCTCACCAGCGCACTTGCGCTGGCGCGCTGATCAAGAGGCCTGTTTTGTATGGGCGCAAGACTGCCCCCAGAACCAGCGCACCAGCGCATGTGCGCTGGTGCGCTCGTTCATGGGCGTCTCTGTCCCTACCCCTTACCTTAGGGCGCTAGCGCTAACCCTGACCCCCCCTACTTTTTCCCTATAAATCTCCTCTGCCTCAGCTTCGTCCTCATCGAAGGGGTTGAGGAAGTCAATGTCATCATGGTTGCTAGAATAAAATTCATAAGCTGCTGTAAGAGGCGGCACGAGTGCAGCGCACCTGGGAGAGGAAGGCCAATCCATGGGAGCGTGTCTGCAGAGAAAACGAGTGGGACGAGATGGGGAGGGAGAACGTGCAGATGTTGCTAGACTACGGAGGGCATAGTTACAATGACCGTCTAGCAGGATGGACTTGGCGAGCCACAGTTGTGGTACAGGGTGACGTTGAGATTGCCGGAGTGGCTGTTCAAACTGTTTAGGAGTGGGAAGTGGGCGATCGGCCGAAGGAGCGCACATGGGATATATTTACCTGCAGGCGGGAGGCACTGCGCTGATTGAATATGTGTACATGAGATCGAGACAGAGAGAGATATGCGATGTAGATGAGACGAGAGATTAGGCGGGGGTGAACAAAAGAGCAACGACGCAAGGAACAAGAGGGACGACGAGGGCGACATGATGGTATGAGGCACGCAGAATTACCTGAGCTGCGAGCGTTCAAAGTCCGAGTCCATCTCATCCGCCCGACTGTCACCTTGGTCGCGCTTGGTCTTCTTGGGCTTGCGAGTGGGGGCTCGGGGTGCTCGACCTGGCGACGCTTGCGCAGCTCATGAGTGGGGACGAGGTGCTGATGGCATCTAAGGCACAACATGTTAGTAAGGTCTGCACCGATCGAACGGGAGGATGTGCTCACGATCGGGGATGCGTTTGGATTGGCCTGATATGCGTGGACAAAGTTAGTGTGTTGGCAATGATCTAGAATAATGGATACTGACGAGAGCCCGTGGCGACCGGCTGGGTTTGCTCCATGTCAGGCTCAGGATGGGGAAGCAAGGAATCGACCAAGCGAACGACCTCATCTAACTTGCGGGTGTGGGGCGCGTCCGCTGGCAAGACGGCAAGGCGAGCCTGCAGCTTGGCGCAGTACGCCTCAAAGTCAGGCTCAGGGACAGAGGGAGGGCGGAACTGGAGGACGTCGAGGCGCCCGTCTGTGAGCTCAGGATAGGAGGCGATGGCCTTGAGCAACGACTGGCGAGAGGGAGGGGGTTGTCCCACATGGCGTTGGATTCCCTGATGTCGTCGAGCTCGTCCATGGTGCCGAAGGCGTCCTCGAGGGGGATGTCGGGATCGTTGTCCAACTCTGGGCGGCGCTTTCGACAAGGGTAGCGTGCGCGTCGCGCTGGGCCTCGGGTGAGGAGAGGCTGGGGGGCGGGGTACCCTGGGTGGAAGGGACGTCGGGACCGCCGGTACGTGCAGAGGGTCGTCCTCAGCGGTGCACGATGGGGTGGGCGCGTCGCCCTCCCCATTGCCCTCCCCATTGCCCTCCTCATTGCCCTCCCCATTGCCCTCCCCATCGCTGCGCGTGCTGTTGGTGTCCGGGGTGTTGCTGCGTTCAGGGTCGGTGTCGATGATCATATTGGTGTCCTCATCCTCGGACATGAATTCGAGATCGTCGGGGTCGATGTCGCTCTCCATGTCGTCGATCGTCTGATCAGCGTCCGGCCAGCGAACGTCCTGTGGGTAGATGTCGTCGAGGCGGGGGATGACGATCTTGCTCGCCTTGCTGGGGTCGCTTTCCTGCACCTTTGCGCGCTTCTCCCTCAGGCGTGCGATGTGGCGATCGCGCAGCTTGAGGAAGAGTGCCCACTGGTTGGGCTGCGCGCTCTTCAAGTGGTCAAGGGAGGTGTATGCGCGCGTGTCGCCGCGCTTCTGGACTGTAGGGACCTTGAAGCTGACGGCCTCCTTGTCGCGGAGGACGTACACCTTCTGGGTGTTCTCGCTATCGCGCCTGAACTCGAGGCGGCTGGCGTTGAACGAGAGCGCCTGGAACAGCGATGAGAACGGTGCTGTATGGGAAAAACAAAGACTGACCTCGACCAGCTCGTCGAGCTTCTCAGCGACCACGCTGTTGACGACGTCCTTGCTGCCTTGGCCAGCATGCGTCGAAGCGGCGGCCCTGGAGCCGACGACCAACTTGATGATCTTGTTGATGTCGTTGGCATATCCCTTCATGCGCGCGTCCTTTGCGACCCTCTTGGTGAAGTTGTCGCGGTCGACGACGGTGAGGGTGGTTTTCTTCTTCAGCGGGGGGACGACGTTGCGGAGGAGGCTGACGTCCCATGTGAGCTTTACGCCGATTTCCTTTTCTCCTTCCTGGACGATGCCGGCGCTGACGTACATGTCCTTCAGCATGCTGGAGATGGACCGTTGCCGGTTCTTCTCGAGATACTGGAGGAGGTTTTGGCAGAGGGTGGCAGGGATCTGTTCGACGAGGGTCTGCTCCATGATCGCCTTGTATATACGGGCGGTGAAGTGGAGACGGGAGGCGAGGGTGCCGAGGGAGCGCTTGCGGTTGCTCTTGTGGATGATACCCCTGAAGTCGATGGCGCTGCTGAGGAGGAGGGAGAGGCAGGGGTACGCATGGCGGTGCTTGTTGCTGACGTTGAAGGGAGTGGCGAAGGCGCGATGGCGGGGATGGTACAGGCCCATGTCGAGTTCATCGTCCTTGGGGAGGGAGCTCTGTGGGACGATGTTCTCGTGGAGCTCGTGCCACAATGCGTTGAGTTCCTGGACGAGGGTGTCCTCGTCCTCGTCCTCGTCGACGACGTTGAGGAGGACGTCGTCGATCTCGGTGGTGGCGTTGGTGAAGGTGTTTGTGGGGGCGCTGAGGACCTCCTCGTACTCGGGCTTCATGATTCCCGAGGCGAGGATCATGTCGACGCCCCGCACGAGGTCCATTTGGTCGCAGAGCCAGAGGTAAAACTGGGGAGGAAGTGCGATTATGATCAGTGTGTGTTTGAAGCGATTCTAGGAGGAAAGGAACATACGTGGCGGGGCTGATTGTTGGGGTTGCTGAGTGCATGCTTGTTGATCATGAACTCGCGCATGTTTGAGGTGTGATCCCACACCCAGGGATACTTGGAGGCGACTGTGGCGTCGACCATGGGATCTATCTGGCGACTGATCTGTAATGGGAGATGAGTGTAAATATATGATGGAGGGATGGTGTGGAGAGAAATGGGAGGTGTCTGGCCTGTGTTGCGCATGCGCACGCAGAACAAGCATGATATGAGTGCACCAGCTCACTTGCGCTGGTGCGCTGGTTTTGGAGGTGCCCCTGCGCGACCACAAAAAAGGGCTCAAAATCAGCGCACCAGCGCAAGTGCGCTGGTGCGCTGGTTTTGGGGGTGCCCTGCGCGACCACAAAAAAAGGTCTCAAAATCAGCGCACCAGCGCAAGTGCGCTGGTGCGCTGGTTTTGGGGGTGCCCCCTGCGCGACCACAAAAAGGTCTCAAAATCAGCGCACCAGCGCATGCGCTGGTGCGCTGGTTTTGGGGGTGCCCCTGCGCGACCACCAAAAAGGGCTCAAAATCCGTGCACCAGCGCAAGTGCGCTGGTGCGCTGGTTTTGGGGGTACCCTGCGCGACCACCAAAAAGGGCTCAAAATCCGCGCACCAGCGCACTTGCGCTGGTGCGCTGGTTTTGGGGGTGCCCCTGCGCGACCACAAAAAAGGTCTCAAAATCAGCGCACCAGCGCAAGTGCGCTGGTGCGCGGATTTTGGGGCCAGTCTCGCCGACCACAATATAGGCCTCTAAATCAGCGCACCAGCCTTGGGCCCACTTTTGCACAGTTCCAAGTCACCATATACGTGAGAGGTGCTTACCCATTGAAGTCCATACGACACACTCGCAAAGTGGTCGTACAAATCTTGAATAAACGTCGACGTCGCCAAAGGCAGGTCGTAGCCCTGGCCTAGCTCACGCACACGCCGCACCCACATCAGCCGCGCCTTCGCGCCCTTCACCGTCGCTGACGTGTTAGGCCCCCACGTGCAGTGGGGCACCATGCTCTCCCATGACTCCCCCACCACAGCGTCCACCTCCGCCCAGTACTCCACCATCGCCCCCTTCCAGTCAGCCGTCGACGTCCTTAGCAGCGACCCCATCGCAGGCTTCACCGTCCGCACGTAGATGTCGTCGATCTTCTTCACGAGGTCCGAGTGCCATACCTCGTCGTCCACCACGCCCTTCTTCATGAACGTCGCGTACAGGTCCTCGTACGACCGCTTGACGTTCATCGCAGGCGCCGCCGCGCGCTGCTTAGGAGAGTACCCCAGGTACTTCTCATAGTTTTGGAAGGCGAGCCGTGCTCGCCGCAGGCCAGTCACCGCTCTTCGCGACAAACACCATCTCCTCAACCACACTCTCAAGCAGGTCGAGCCAGATCTGCACCGTGCAACAAGTGAAATCAGCCATAAGCATCCATGAACGCGTGTGCACAGAAAACAAATCAATTGAACAATGGACGCACCCCGCCCGCCGTGTCAGGTGGCCTCACCGACACAACCTGCTTCGTCCTTGAATCAGTCACCGTCTTGGTGACACTCTGGCCCTTCGTGACAGGGCACAGCCGCTTCTTCAGCGCGTCGATCTTCAGGTGCTTGCCGTCCCGCATGTGCCCAAGCTGCCCCGCCAGGTTCACAAAGTCCCATGCCCGAGGCATCTTCAGCAACGCGCCGAAGCCACGCTTCTGATCCTGAGGCGCAAGCACCTTGCTTAGAATGTGCTCCTCCCAGGCGTCCGTGCCGATCGCCGCCCGCGCGACCTTCTTCCCGCTCGTGCTGAGGTACTTGTGGTTGTATTCCTTCACCGCCGTCAGCGACAGCCAGAACCGCTCAAGCTCTGTCTGCTTGAGGTTTGGCATCTCGTCGTTCATCGACAGATACTGGCCCATTTCGTTGTCGACGTCCTCTGCGCGTGCCACCGTCTCAGTCAGGCGCAATATACACAAACAACTGCACCACTTACCTGCAGCGAACACCTCCGTCAGCCACAACATCGGCTGAGCCAGGGTCTCCTCCACCTCCGCAACCCTCTTCCGCAGCATGTCCAGCACCTCCTCCGTCTCCTCGCTCTCCTTCCGCTTGCTCAGCTGCGTGATCTTCGACGCTAGCGTCGTGCGCGACTTCTCCAACGTCGCCCGGTACTCCATCAGCGCCTTCTGCCGGTGGTGTCCCCCAGCGAGCTCAATGATCTGCTCGCGCGCCTCGTCAGTGAACTCGATTGGCGGCACCCGCGTGCCTTCCGGTCGGTGCGCCTGCAGCCCCTCCACCTTGATGAACCGCCGCGGCACCACCACCGGGATCGGGCTTTCCCAGTCCCATACCCCCTTGAACAGCAGCTGCTTCACGATCTCCTTGACACGAAGCGGCTCGATCGGCCGGTTGTTCCACTTCCCAAAGTGCAGCTTCACCGGCGTCGCGTCGATCAGGTTCAGCGTCCCGTACCCGAGACGGATCTTCGCTGCCTTTTGCGCGCGCGCGCTCCTCGTCTGCTCGTGCTGCTGCATCTCCTTCACATCGAACCCGAGCTTGACGTCGGTGGGCTTCCGCTTCACAGGTCGCTCATCGCCCTCCTGCGCACTCTTCTGGCGTGTCCGCGACGTCTTCTGTGTGCAACACCATGCATGAGCGCATGAGCGCATGAGCTCCATACCATAGTTGCGCATGCATCTGCGTACATACCTGTGTCGTCGTCCCCTCCCCCTCCACGCCAACTGTCTTCGCGCGCGTCCCCGCCTTCTTCCTGCCCGTCTGTGCGCATGTCAGATGTGGGGTAAGCATGTGTGTGTGTGCCCGCGCAGTACCATACGCACCTCCTTCGCCGGTATGTCCCCCTCCTCCTCCCCCTCCGTGTCCTTGGCGGAGTCCTGTTCCTCCTCCCCCATCTCAAAGTCCCCCTCCTCATCGTGATGGCCATCACCGGCCGCACGCACCACAGTCTTGCCCTTCGTACACTTACTACTCAGTTAACTGTCCACGCATGCAGCCTACAAACACCACACCTTCGCATTCCCCAAAGTCGCGTCCCCCTTGCCCTTCCCCTTCGACGCAGTCACTTTTTTCTGTTCGATAGCGCGAGGTTAGCCACACTCTATCCAGTAAAACTCTGCATTAACATACCCCGCGCGGCTTTGCCTTGTCAGCTTTCGGTGGCATCTTAGAAATCGAGAGTGTAGCAGACAGTGTCAAATAAGTGGAATGCACAAGACCCAAACACGGGCGCGTTCACCGTGCAGACGCCCCCGGCAGCGCGCTCGCCTGGCGCTTCTTCTCCCGTCACATTCGTCACCTGTCCCCATTGGCGCACGTCTATGCCGCCCACACCCTGCCGCCCTCAGGCACCGCGCACCAGCGCACATGCGCTGCACTTCGTTAAACCTAACCCTCCTCAAACCCACCTCATTCGATCATGTGTGCATTTAAGTAGACCTCCCGGGCACAGATCCATTTATTGTATATAGCCGTGTAGTCTACCTCGCTCGTAATGAACAAAATAAACAGATATTCCATCTACCCCCCAATGGTCACCAGTGCCCCGGTACGCGCACCACTTAATGGAAGGAATATCATTGCGTTTTGCAATACCGCCACGATGATTCACAGAGAGCAGCATAGCAATCCACAGATTTGCGCCTTGCGCTCGGTCCTTTTGCAAACTTTAGGTTGTATTCCCACACCTATCGCTAAGCATACTGACCGCCCGGCTGCACGTCGACCATCGCTACATACTACCACATCCACACTCTTCACGCCACCTGTGCACTGTACATACATCATGTCGGCTCAATCTCAGGTCCCCACTCAGGTCCCCACTCAGGTCCCTGCTCAGGTCCCCGCCCAAGTCCCTGCCCAGGGCTCCACCCAAGCCTCCGCCCAGCCTCAGACCCCGCTCCTCACCCTTGCCGACTACCTTGCCCAACAAACCTGGGAGACAACACATGAACTCTATGGGACAAATGACCAACAAAAAAGGCCTTCCCAGAAGGAAGAATTCACTTATCAGTTTTTCCAGAGGGTCGAGCGCAGGGCCACCCTGCCCTTCATGACCGACCACCAGGCTTGGGTAGACCAACTCCTGGCAAGGACTGACATGGTACCCCGGGTCGCATGGCTATGGGCCAATTTGCTCAATAGTGGACGGGGCTATAGGGCTGAGTCGCAGCTCGAGAACTTGCTTGGCAACTTGTGGAAGGCTCTTGACACTGGTATCCCTGCAGACGCCGACAACCTGTACCCACCAGAGATCACCAACGCGCCATGCAAGTTCCGAGGTGTCTCCGGAGGGTATAGTAGCAACGTCAAGGGCATCAAATTCGACATCGCCGCATACTTCCAGACCGCGCCAGAGCCCAGACACCCTAATGCTCGCGACACCGTCTACCTCCTCATCGAGGTCAAGACCGACCGCGCCCTCCAGGCAAAGGTCGCCGACATCGAAGCCCGCTTGCAACAGGGCACTATGCCCCGCTCGCCCCTCACCAAGCTCAAACAGGCGGACCAAATGCTGGTACAGGTAAGCACCCACCTCACATCCCTCCTTCAAATCTCCCTCCTCAACTAATGGATTCCACCTAGTGCTTCACACAGGCACACGTCACACGCTGCCAAGTGGTCGTCCTCATGTCCCACCAAACAGTCTACCTCCTTCAGGCCTCTGGTGACACCCTCCTCATCCATGGCCCCCTGTACCGGTACCCCCAACCCGGCGAGCCCGCTTTCACCCCGCTCGACGCCATGCGCGTCTTGGCCAGCGCATTCTGTGTAAGTGCAACCCGCCAAACCCTATGCGCCAAACCTGCTAACCCCTCATTCTTGGGACCTCCCCAACAGCATCGGGCTCACGCGGTGCGTGTGGACAATCAGCATGTTCCGTTGATCCCACCCACACCCACACCCACACCCACACCCACCCACCGCCCATGGCTGTCGCTACCTGCCTTTTTGGCAAGGCTGATGTGCCCCCTCAGGCACGTCTGGGATGAAGTGCGCCTGGCCACCTGCCAGTCAGTGCGCGTTCAATGCCCCAATGGGCACGTCATCGTCTTCGACCGGATCCAGCCCCCCCTCACCGGCCCCGCAGTCTGCTCGCCCCTCTTCCCCTTTTTCCAGTGGCTCGGCCACCACATCTTTAAAGTGGTGACCCTTAACATAATCGACTGCCTCGACGGCGGCGAAATAACATTTGCAGCGCGCGGCACCATCGGCGCCACCTCGGTCGTTATCAAGACCGACATTTTGTACGACGACAACGACAACGACGACAACGACGACAACGACAACCCCATAGAGCGCGAGGTGACCCTCGAGTGGGACCGCCTCACTTCAGCATTACCCCACGACCCTCGAGTGGCCAGCGCCCTCCCCATCCCAGCCTACTACGGTCTCTTCTCTGGCCCACGATCCAGCATCATTCTCATGTCTGACTGTGGCGACCCCATCGACAACTTCCCACACCTGGAGGAGCGCCTGCAGTAAGTCTCATACACCCACATATATACCTGGTTGAAGCCTTGAACCTTGAACTAACTGTGACATTCAAGTGAGGCACAAACCCAGGCCATCGCCACAATGCACAACGCCGGCATTGACGTGCAGGACATCGCTGGTCGTAACACACTCTTTGATGGGTCCAGGGTGCGCATTATCGACTTTGTGTAGGGTTTCTCCATTGTCATTGTATGTACTACATGTACTGCTGTTCCCGCTGTTTTTTTGTATCTCTATATATACAGTTCCACTCTAAACCATTTGTGCCTGACACACCCACATAAAGCCTGTTGTGTATGCACGCAAGACTACCCCCAAAACCAGCGCACCAGCGCACTTGCGCTGATGCGCTGATTTTGAGCCCTTTTTGGTGGTCGCGCAGGGGCACCCCCAAAACCAGCGCACCAGCGCACTTGCGCTGGTGCGCTGATCCAGAGCCCTTTTTTGTGGTAGCGCAAGACTACCCCCAAAACCAGCGCACCAGCGCACTTGCGCTGGTGCGCTGATTTTGAGCCCTTTTTTGTGGTA
Source organism: Trametes elegans (assembly GCA_022606155.1). NCBI lineage: Eukaryota > Fungi > Basidiomycota > Agaricomycetes > Polyporales > Polyporaceae > Trametes > Trametes elegans. The sequence goes on along the minus strand of JABYQO010000027.1, from coordinate 410,015 downwards.
GTGCAAGACTACCCCCAAAACCAGCGCACCAGCGCACTTGCGCTGGTGCGCTGATTTTGAGCCCTTTTTTGTGGTAGCGCAAGACTACCCCCAAAACCAGCGCACCAGCGCACTTGCGCTGGTGCGCTGATTTTGAGCCCTTTTTTGTGGTAGCGCAAGACTACCCCCAAAACCAGCGCACCAGCGCACTTGCGCTGGTGCGCTGATCCAGAGCCCTTTTTTGTGGTAGCGCAAGACTACCCCCAAAACCAGCGCACCAGCGCACTTGCGCTGGTGCGCTGATCCAGAGCCCTTTTTTGTGGTAGCGCAAGACTACCCCCAAAACCAGCGCACCAGCGCACTTGCGCTGGTGCGCTGATTTTGAGCCCTTTATTGTGGTAGCGCAAGACTACCCCCAAAACCAGCGCACCAGCGCACTTGCGCTGGTGCGCTGATTTTGAGCCCTTTTTTGTGGCAGCGCAAGACTACCCCCAAAACCAGCGCACCAGCGCACTTGCACTGGTGTGCTAATTTTGAGCCCTTTTTTGTGGTAGCGCAACTGCCCCCAGAACCAGCGCACCAGCCCACTTGCGCTGGTGCGTGGATTTTGAGGCCTATTTTGTGAATGGGACTGTCCCTTGAACCTGCACACCGATTTTGAGGCCTATTTCATGTGCACCCAAGACTATTATATACGCGCAAGACTTACCCTCAAACCAGCTCACCAGCGCACTTGCGCTGGCGCGCTGATCAAGAGGCCTGTTTTGTATGGGCGCAAGACTGCCCCCAGAACCAGCGCACCAGCGCATGTGCGCTGGTGCGCTCGTTCATGGGCGTCTCTGTCCCTACTCCTTACCTTAGGGCGCTAGCGCTAACCCTGACCCCCCCTACTTTTTCCCTATAAATACGTCCTCTGTCCTGCCCAAGTCCGTCCGTGGCCTATGTGCATCCGCGGGCGGTGCACGAGTTTGCGAAAGGAGCAGCGCGGCCGAGAAGGTTCGAGTAACACCCGCCACGAGGATACCGCGAGTCCGCTAAAGCGGCAAATCGGGGCCTAGCGAGGCCCTGGGCGCGTCACCGCCTCCATCCCCGTCACCTCACCCGGACCCACCATCGTCATCCACACAGCCAATCCTGCCCCAACGTCCCAACGACAGGCACCCATTACCCCGAGCACCCTCTCATCTACCACAATGTCCGGGCAGAGCCATCCACCCCATCCTGGTGCAACTGCACGAGGAGGAACGGCACCAGCGGCACCGGCAGTACCTGAAGGACTGCCGCCGCTCGACCCTCAATGGGAGAACCTCCTCGCAAACCTCCTTGCCCGCGCCAACATCCAGACCGAGCACGTCCCCACGCCCAAGTTCAAGGAACCTGACACGTTCGACGGAAACAAGCTGCGATATGACGCTTTTAAGTATAGTCTCCAACAGTACATGGGAGGCATGGACAAAGATCGAGCAATCTCTTTGATCCTGTCCTACATCCGCGACGAGAAGGTGGATCTATGGAAACAGGCGTTCATCGACATGAACTCTGTGAACGGCGTCTGGGTCCTGGATCTAGCCGAATTCTGGGAGGAGCTCGACAAAGTCTTCGTCGACCAAAACAGGAAGCACACCGCGCAGGTTCAACTCGAGGCGTTGCAGATGGGTCCGAACGCGCAGGACTTCTTCACCGAGTTCGAGCAGCTTGCTACCCGCGCCGGATTCGACAAGGACGACGAATACGTCCTCAACATTCTGCAGCGCAATGCGACCTATCGCTATATCAAGCAGATCTACGGTTCCGGCAACCTCCCCACCTCGTACTATGACTGGAAGGCGCGCATTCTGCAGCTCGCCAAGAATCGTGCCCTCTTCGACGTCATGCGTGCCAAGCAGCCCGTGCGCTCGTCTCCCTCCGCTCCCATGCAACCCGCACGACCCCTGTACACCCCACGTGCCTATCCACCAACTTACCGCCCGCCCGTTGGCCCACCTCGGAACGCAGTACCCATCCGACAAGATGGTACTGGCGTACTCTTCGGCGGCCGCGGTCAACCAATGGACCTCGACCGCATCTGCAAAAAGTGCAACATCCGCAAGGGTGATAAGGGCACTTGCGGCGACGCGTGGCATCTCCCCAACCACACATCCCCACAGACGCAGTATCGTCGTCGATGGGAAGAGGCAGAGAAGGCAGACACCTTCTTTGAAGAGGTCCGCCACTTCATCAGCGAGGATCTTGAGCTCTTCCTCGATCACACGTATGACGTCTTGCAGCAGACTCAGGACGCAACTCCTGAGCAGTCTTTTGTCGAGGACTCGACCTAGTTGCACCGGGGTCGGGTTAAACTTCTGTACAATCTTGTCTTGATCAGTTTTTACGTACAGCTTTTTCCTTACTCAATTATTCTCCGGTTTCCACTATACTCTCCCCTACTATGCCTACGAATCGCTTTTCTTGTCTCCCGGTCGAAGAAGCAGACAATATGATACTCTCAGCCCCCATCCCTGTATTTATACCTTCTACCGAAAGAGCGTCTTCTTCACAGAAGCGCAGCCGGCGTGAACCGGTGCTTAATTCCCTTTCAAAAAATACAAAAACATCGAAAAACTCTCCGAGTGCGACGGAACCCAAATCCCACAACACATTTTCGATCACGACCATGGGACCAAGATACTTCAAGGTTGTGCGTGGCTCTGGCAGCCGACGACAACTGGATGTCCCCATGATCATCACGAACCCCGAGACTGGGATATCTCAGGATGTCAAAGGACTGCTGGACACAGGCAGTACGGGATCTTGCATTCACAGGGATCTCGTTTGCCGAAGCGGTCTTACGATGGTTCCTTTCAAGAGATCTATAGAAGTCTACAATGCCGATGGATCTTCCAACATCGGAGGCGACATTACCCACTACGTCATCATAGACATCCAGATTGGAAACCACCTCGAGAAGCTACAGCTTCTGGTGACTGACCTCGGAAAGTCTGACATCTTCCTCGGACACGAATGGATTGAGCACCATAATCCTTCCATCGATTGGCAGAAGAAACTCATTGAGTTTAATCGATGTCCGATGACATGTCAACACGTAGTAGAGGAAGGAGAACGAGTCTTCATGCTTCACACGTCTTCTTACCTACGTTCTCGAGCCATTCATGTCCGCGCAAAAACCTCCGTTGCAATGGAGTTGGCCATAGAACACAATCAGGCGCAAGCCGCAAAGACGTTTGAAGAACTCGTCCCCGAACAGTATTGAGATTTCCGCGACGTCTTCGACGAAGCGACGTTCTCTACACTTCCTGAACATCGCCCATGGGATCACGCAATCGAGCTCACAGCCGACGCGAAACCCTACTGCGGGGAGATCTATCCCATGACCCTAGACGAACAAGCCGCACTAGACACCTTCCTGGAGGACAATCTTCGTACTGGACGCATACGCCCTTCCAAGTCCCCTTGGGGTGCACCCTTCTTCTTTGTCAAAAAGAAGGACAGGAAACTCCGGCCTGTACAAGACTACAGGAAGCTTAATGACATGACCAAGAAGAACAAATACCCCCTACCTCTCATGCGAGAGCTCCTGGACAATCTGAAAGGGGCCAAGTACTTCACCACACTCGACATCCGGTGGGGTTACAACAACATTCGCATGAAAAAGGGTGACGAGGAGAAGGCGGCCTTCATCACAAATCAAGGGCTGTACGAACCTCTTGTCATGTTCTTTGGTCTCACGAACTCTCCCTCCACATTCCAGATGATGATGAACGAACTCTTCCGAGACCTGATCTTCGCTCGGAAAGTCGTAGTCTATTTAGATGACATCATCATTTTCACGTCCACGCTGGAGGAACATCGGAAAGTCACCCGACAAGTACTCCAGATCCTTCGCGACAACCACCTCACATGCAAGCCCGAGAAGTGCAAGTTCGAGGTACAAGAAGTCGAGTACCTTGGACACATCGTGTCTCCCGGTGAAGTCCGCATGGACCCAACCAAGGTGGCTGGTGTTGCTGCATGGAAAACGCCCACCAATGTCTCAGAAGTACGGCAATTCCTCGGCTTTGCGAACTTCTACCAGCGGTTCATCAAGGACTTTTCTCACATTGCAGCACCATTGAACAGACTAACGTCCATCAAAACCGATCAATCTCGATCATGGACGGAAATCTGGACTTCGGAACAGCAAGAAGCTTTTGATGAAATCAAACAGAGAATCACATCAGCACCTGTTGTCGCTATACCCACAGACAGTGATCTGTTTTGGGTTCAGACTGATGCATCTCAGTTCGCGATTGGAGCAAAGCTCTCGCAACTGCAGAATGGTGTTTGGCGACCTATTGCATTCCTTTCCAAATCCCTTTCCCCCGCCGAGAAAAACTACGAAATCTACGATCGAGAGCTTCTTGCAGTCATTTCCGCGCTGGATGAGTGGCGGCATTTCTTGAAGGGCGCACGGCACCGCTTTGAGATTCACACGGACCACAAGAATCTCGAGTACTTCAGGAAACCGCAACGTCTTAACCCGCGGCAGGTGCGATGGATGATTCAACTCGCAGACTATGATTTCTCCTTGGTTCACAAGCCAGGACGGTCTATGGGAAAACCAGATGCTCTATCTCGCCGGCCCGACCACCTTGGTACCAGCTCTGAAAACGACGACATCATCCTGTTGAAACCACACTGGTTTGCAGCAGTCTCTATTGACGGGTCAGCCACCATCAAAGAAGAGTGTCTTAAGCTCAAAGATGCTCTTGACCGTGTCGTCATTGAACAGCTAGGAATAGACGGGAAACTGGAACTCGCCGAGGACGGTCTCGTCTACAGGGGGGGAAAACTTGTAGTACCAAACGACTTGTCATTGAGGGGACGGATCATTTCTTCACATCACGACTCTGTCACTGCTGGTCACCCTGGAGCAGCCAAAATGCAAGATCTGATCTCGAGATCATACTGGTGGCCTTCACTTCGCAACGATGTACGCAAGTACGTCAAAGGCTGTCACATCTGTCAAACCACAAAGATCGATCGATGCAAGCGCGCGGCTCCGTTGCACCCTAACCCGGTTCCCGATCGAAACTGGCAGTACATCTCGGTGGACATGATCACTCATCTCCCTGTGTCGCAAGGTCACAATGCTATTCTAGTCATTGTCGACATGAAGTCCAAGGACTACATCGCTGTACCATGTTCAGATGAACTATCCTCGGAAGGTTGGGCCAATCTGTTCATTAAGAACGTCTACGCACAGCATGGGCTACCCGAAAGAATTTGGTCAGATAGAGGCTCAATCTTTGTGTCCTCATTCATCAAAGATCTGTACCGAATTCTTGGCATCAAAGGAAACCCGAGCACCGCATATCATCCCCAGACGGATGGACAGACCGAGCGCATGAACCAGGAAGTGGAGTCCTACCTCCGCATCTTCATCAATCACCGACAAGATGACTGGCCGGACTGGCTGCCTCTTGCTGCCTTTGCGTATCGAAACCGAGTCCATTCGGCGACGAAGCTATCCCCGTTCTTCATGAATCATGGACACCATCCATATACGGGAGTAGAAGCGCGAGTAGAAGCCAAAAATGAGTCAGCCGGACAGTACGTAGAACGGATGAAGAAGATTTCGCGACAGGCGTCGGAAGCTCTCGAAGTGGCCAAGTCGGCCATGAAGAAGCAGTACAATAAGTATCGTCGAGAAGCGCAGGACTATCAGATCGGCGACTGGGTGTACTTGGACTCCTGGCATATCACCACAGATAGACCCCGGAAGAAACTTGAGAACAAGCACTACGGACCATTCCAGATCCTAAAGAAGATAGGCGCGTCTGCATATCAATTAAAGCTTCCGAGGAAGTGGAAAGCGATACACCCTGTCTTCAATGAGGTCTTACTCACGCACGCACATCCTCCGGAGTTCCCGACTCAGACAACACCCGAGGTCGATCTTCCTGCAGTGCTGGACGTTCTCAAGGAACCAGAAGACATCTACGACTCCAAGGTTGCACGAGAAACTCTGCAGTACTTGGTGAAGTGGAAAGATCTACCACGTTCCAAGAACACCTGGGAACCACGAGCTACACTGGTGACGAAGTACAAACCACTCCTGGACACGTTCCATAGAACCAACCCTACCGCACCCCGAATGCCCACGCTTCGTATACCACCACGCACCGACACTCGCTTTATGTACAAAAACTTTGATGGACAATTTGTAGATACGGATGACCCGGACTACTGGACTGGTGTTTGGTCACGATATCAAAAAAGACTCTCACGACAGAAACTAGTACAAAACCTACATACCATTGCGAGGACTCGATGCCTAGGAGGGGGGTAATGTTACGAATCATCGTCTACTCCCTGACTCAGTTGCTTACTCATGTTGTTCATTTGCTTACTTAGCTCACACTCATTATTACTCAGTCTTTTTCGTTGTATTACTCAGCCTACCTGAGCACAATATATATACTAGGTGAAGCTGAGGTACACTCCTCAGTCTTCGCTTGGTACGTTCTACCTGGTGAAAACCTGACCGCATCCGGTCTGAGTGCATTCACTGTATCACAACGGCGGCGGAGGGCGGAAGATAGGATGCGTATGACACCGTATCAAAGTGTGCCGTGTGCCGCGGCGGAGTCGTTTGAGGGTGCAGCGAGAAAGAGGGATGGCGCAGGAAGGCGACGGAGAGGTGTCGAAAAAATGCAGACGGACCTGGTTCGATGACCGTGCTGCCGGGAGGGAGGTCAAGCGAGGATGATATCGGCCAGGTAGAGGATTTGCGTGCAGTGAGCAAGTGCAAGCGTCCATAACTGGGGTGTGGGTCGCCGTATGGACGTTGATGAGATCTTTTTGGCGGTAGTAGCTGTACTTTTCGCGGCTGGATGATGTGAGGGCAAACGGAAGGATGGGCATCCCCGAGCGGGCAAACATCTTGCTCAATTCCGGATCTGGCAATTCAGGTACTGGTGCGCCTCACACAGACGCCGGACCCGGGGCCGTGGGTCTGGATCGCCGCAGACGCCGGACCCGGAGCCGTGGATCTGGCTCGCCGATCGTGTTTGTCGCGAGCGAATGTGGGTGCGAGCGCCTGGCGCCTGCGCATGCACGTCCGTCCGGCTCGCGTCAGCATCTTCCCGCATGCGCACACCCCTCCCGCTCACTTCGGTCTGAACAGGTTACGAACCGCATGAACTCATTGGGAGTTCTTCCCTCCACCTCGTCCATCCAGACGAGTCCTCCCAAGTCAAGGAGCTACACTACACTACCTGTTTCACAAGACCAGGCAGCGGTCCTTGCCTACCTGCGCATGCGGCACAACGATCCCTATAACGGGTACGTCCTCTGCGGCATCGTACGGGCTCCCCCCTCCCGCGCGTCTCACAGTGAGCTGACGGCATTCATCGCCCGATAGTCTCGCACCGTGTGCCAGAACTTGCTCGTCGGCAGCGTCTTGTTTGCCGTTCCAGGGCCCAAGGCGATGCACAACGCGTCGACCGCCCGGGAAGTTGAAATCATAACAGCCACAGCGAAAGATCTCGAGTTCAGAGCAAGTGGGTTCTTTGCATTCCCTCCGCAGCACCCGCTCACGCTTCCGCTAGCGCTGGAACGACCCGAACCCGATCCCGCCATGTTCACTACCGTCCTCGCGAGGGGGCTGCCCAGAGCCACGGCGGGGGCGCGGACGCCCAATCAGCTTCGACCCGCTCCCAGAGCAGTCCGTGAGGACCGCGCTCATTCTGGACCGCTTTAGCGTGAACTGCGGAATCCTGTACTGTTCAAATGACAGCATCCTCTCGACGACGACGTGCATGGGCCGCATCTTCTTTGACTTTTTCGCGCGCAAGGACGAGGACCTCTTTCGCTTCTGGATCGACATCATCAAGCGCTGGGGCGTGAACGAGCGCGGCCAGCCGTCAGACGGTGGATTCGGCTTTGGAAAGTTCACCGTGCTTGTCCACGAGCGCGACTCGAGGTGCGTGCCGCCCCCTCTCCCTAAGGCCCCACTGCCGGACGCTCCGGCTCCTTCATGCACCCAGGGCGTGCGTTTCGCCCCGGCTAGTCCTGTATGAACACTCACGCTGACCTGCCCACCCCATCCTCGGCACGCATGCATCACGCGCATAGCCCGAGCTCGCCGCGTGCGGGGCCGCGCTCAAGTGCGCGCTCGAGGGCATCGGCCACGACCAGATCCTCGTCCGGTACACGCATGTCGACCCCGCCAAGCCCGCGCGCGAGTTCTCCCTCGTGCTCGATGTCTCCGTGCGTATCTACAAAGGTCCGTCCCCCCACACACTCTCTCCCCTTCTCCTCGCGGTGTTAACGTGCGCGCGGGCGGCCAGTGCCGACGGCGACGCCGTTCCTGCCGACGCTCCCGATCCTGCTCGACGAGCTGAACGAGTCGCGGGACATCTATGCGTTCGTGCGCCGCATCCGGGACGCGTTTCATGAGCTCGCCGTGCAGGGGCGATGACGCGCTGCTCGCGTCCGTCTGCTCTGTTGTGTCTGCTCGGTGTATCCCGTTGTATTCTTATGCTGTCGTCTCTCGTCAAATGTATGATATGGTGTGCCCGTGCCTTCGGGCCATAGCGGAATGATACCAGTTGCCTTTACAGACGATTGAGGTCGTGCTTGGCCATGTATGACCAACTTGGAGCAAGATCCCATGGACACCGGCAGCAACACGAGCGGGGGTGGGATACCATTATTGTACACAGCACGGGTGACGATACGGTAGTACATTGCACGGCGGAAAACAGGGGAGGCAGCATTATTAGCACAACGATAGGATGCAGACGATATAGCGAACTTTTCTCTCTCCAGGCCGGGTCCACCGCGACCTGCCTCTCCCTCCCCACCGAGCACAGACAAAGCAAGCAGAGAACACGCCGGCCGTCTACTCCTGGATCTTGGCGAGGATCTCCGAGTCGCGGAAGAGAAAGTACTCCTGTACAGACGGCAGCCATCAGCACCCCCCTCCTCCCGCACGCCCACACACACGCGCGCAAGGGACGACGCACCTCGTCGCCGACCTAGATCGGGCTTCCGCCCCAGCCGGAGAGGAGGACGCGGTCGCCAGCCTTGACAAGCACGGACCGGACATTGCCGTTCTGGTCGGGTGCGCCGGGCCCGGTTGCGATCACCGTCGCTGTTCTCTGTGAGTGCGAGTGCAGAGGCGGGGGCGGGGGTGGGGGTGGGGGCGCGAGACGTGGCGCGGGGAGAGAGAAAGGTGGTGAGCGCGTGCGAGGGTCGGGATGGACGGAGCATGTGTACCGTCTTGGGCTTGAAGCGGCGGACGAGGACGCAGTCGAGGAGGGGCACGACAGCCTTGATGGATGCGATCGCCATGAGCCCTGCGTGTCGCAGACGCCAGTCGTGGCTCGCGAGCATGGCGGGGATGAACGTGAACGCAGGAGGCAGGATCGCGTTCCCGCCGAGCGTGCACGCGACCCGGCTGAGCGACTGCTCGTACGTGTGCGGGTACGCGTCGTCCGTCGGGTCTTCTGCGGGCTGCAACTGAATCAGCACCTTCAGAACTGAACAGAAGCAGAAAAAGGCGTACGTCTGCCTCGAGCCACGACTCGGTGTTGTCTCCGGGATCTTGCTCATGCCCTCCGGACAGCCCCGGACAACAATGTTCACCCAGCCCTTGACGGCGCGGAGCATGCTCGGCTTCGCTTCGCTGAGCGTGGTCATGAATTCAAGCACGCCCTTCCGCACTTCTCCCCTAGGACGGGCCTCTCCTCCGCACCGCCGCTCGTCGGCATGGGCGGGAACGTGAAGCTGCTCGCGCCGCTCGGGTTCGGCTGCGCGACGGTCGGCGTCGGGCCCACGTCAATGACGAGGAGAAGCAGCGAGGGCAGGAGCGCGAGGAGCGCGGGGATGTGCTGGCGGAAGAGGTGCGGGTGTGACGCGGCGAGCTCGGTGATGACGGCGAGGAACGGCGGGAGCTTCGCGTGCGGGAGCGCGGGGACCGTGTTGAGCATCGGGTAGAGGAGCGGGAGCGCCTGCGCCTGCTGCGAGAGGTCGAGCGCGCTGAGGAACGCGACGGACGCGCGGAGCGACGCGAGCCGGACCTGTAGAGGGGGGCTGTCAGTTCCGTCCACAGCGAGAGTCGTGGACGTGAAACAATGCAATGGAGTCTGCGCCAGCCCATGAAGAAGCATGAAGATCAGCCCAATGAAGGAAAGTCTCTCGAGGACTACACTGGTATTCCAAGAGCTCGCCTGTCTTCGCCCACCCGACTCGGCATGGTGCGGGCACGATCGCATTGGTTAACGCGACGCGCAGGACCGCGGGCGACAGGCAGAGCCGCCGCGCGCCGCTCCAGCAGGCCCAACGCGGGTGTAACAGACGGCCGTACGCGACAAAGATGGACAACCCGGCACACACTGCGACAGGCAGCGGCGCACAGCACAAGCTGGTAGCGGCGCACAAGCGGCTCTCGCGGGCGCGCGAGCTGAGGAGGACAAATGCAAACAAGACGGCCGAGAGACCGCGCCCGCCCCGACGGACTGACCGCGCGGTGTGGGCGAGGTCAATGTGCGCGCACCGGAACGCGCGCTGAGCACGCAAGAGGACATTCGCTGTGCTGGCACAGATCCCACCACACAGCGAATGCCCTCGACATTCGCCGTGCTGGTGCAGGTCTCACCACACAGTAAATGTCGAGGACATTCGCTACGCTGGCACAGGTCTCACCACACAGCAAATGTCGAGGACATTCGCTAGGATAATGTTACAATTCGACAGACAAACAATGACAAGAGGCACATGTGAGCGGTACAGAAAACATTGCGAGAGAGGTACAGCCATTACGCGGGGTCGGGGTCGAGCCAAAGATGGGGGGCTTCAGTAAGCATACAGCGATGGGGGAGAGGAGACGCATGCGCGGGAACAGTGGTGAGTGAAACGAGTTAATATATATATGCGATGGGTGGGCGAGGTAGATAGATCCAGGGGTGCTGCAGTCCGTCCGTCCGTTCGTGCGAGTCGTGCGCCAGTCGTACAGATCGTGAGTATACACCTCGGGCGTGCGCCGCTCGCGGCCGCCACGCCGAGTCTTCCTTCTTGAGCCACTCCTCGTCCGCGTGGTTCGCCTCCGCCGCGTCGACTGCCTCAAGCAGTTCCGCGTCCGCGTCCGCATCGACCTCCTCGCCGTCCGCGTTAACGTCCATGAGCTCGGACGACGACTTGAACTTGCTCTCCGACCCGCGCGGCGAACCGCCCGCAGACGCGCCCGGCCCGCCCCTCTTCGCCGCGGGCGAGTGGCTTGCAGACCGGCTGCTGCCAGCAGCACTAGTCGCAGGCTCGCATTGAACAACTTTGGCCTGGGTCAGTAAAGAAATGGACCAAATGTACATTATATTCGAGAGCCTGCGTGTAAAACAAAACTAGATCGATACATCTATGCTACCCTCGCACGCCGCAGTCTACATCCTGTCCGCCCAAAGGCGTCAGCCCCCGCTCCGTTGCTCGCGCGCAGACCAGCCGAGGAGCAGAGCACTCACTTGCTCGCCACGGGCTTCGCGCGGCCCTTGAAGCCCCAGCTGATCTGGCCCGCGACATGGATGTCGACACCCAAGTCATCCGCGAACGTCCACACGAGCCCGGGGTTCTTCTGGAACATCCTGCCCACGAACACCGCGTCCGCCTGGCCCTTGTCGAGCACGCCCTGCGCGGTGCGACCATCGTTGAGCGAGCCGACGGCGGAGACGAGGATCTTGTCGCCGTGCGCGCGCCGGACGGCCTCGGCGAAGTGCGCCTGGTACGCGGGCCCGGTCTTAATCCGCTGCGCGGGGTGATTTCCGGACGAGGAGATGTCGATCAGGTCCACGCCGTGCTCGGCGAGCACGCCCGCAAGCCGGACCGTGTCCTCGGACCGCCACGAGGGCTCGTTCGGGAGGACCTCCTCGAGCCACTCGGACGCAGAGACGCTGTCAGGGTGTCAGTGGGCCGCGCAAAGTGGATAACGGACGAAGGGCGCACCGGAAGAAGAGGGGCATGGAGGGCGGGATGACGGCGCGGACGGCGTCGACGACCTCGACGGCGAGGCGGATCCGATTCTCGAAGCTCCCGCCGTACTCGTCCGTGCGCTTGTTGCTCGTCGGGCTCAGGAAGGAGCTGATGAGGTACCCGTGCGCGCCGTGAACCTCGACGACGTCAAAGCCGGCGCGCACCGCGCGCTTCGCGCCCTCGACGAAGCCCTGCACGATGCGCGCAATGCCCGCACGGGTGAGCTCCTTCGGCTTGGGGAAGTTCTCGTTGAAGGGCACGGTGCTCGGGCCCCAGACGTCGTCGGGCCAGCCGCCGGCGGCCGCGTCGGCGACGCGGCCGGGGTTGACAAAGGGCGCGAGCGTGGACGCCTTGCGGCCGGCGTGCGCGAGCTGGATGCCGATCTTTTGGCCCTGGGAGTGCGCGAACTCGACGATGCGCGCCCATGCGGCCGCCTGGGCGTCCGTCCAGATCCCGGCGCACTCGGGCGTGATGCGGCCCTCAGGGAGGACCGCTGTGGCCTCGACGATGGTCAGGCCCGGCCCGCGCGTGAAGATGCCGCCGACTGGAGGTGTGCGTCAGTGGGCGTGGAGGGGGGGGGGTGACGCGCGCGGGTGCACAGCTTCCTCGCGACGCCGCAGCGCCTGCTGGGTGCTGTGCACGCGCGCGTGCGAGTGATTCACTCACGGTGGGCGTGCTGCCACTCCTGGACGACGCCGTTTTCGGAAGAATATTGGCAGAGCGGGGAGAGCTACCGCGCGCGTCAGCGTGCGAGATCGACGCGGTGCGCGAGATGGCGACTCACGAAGATGCGGTTCTGGAACTCAACGCCGCGGATCTTGAGCGGCTTGAAGAGAGTGGGGATAGCCTTGCCATCCGGCTGGGGGTCGACGGCGGTACCCGCGGGCGGGTTTTGGGCCGGGGTAAAGTAGGAAGTGTTTGGCGCGGGGCGGCTGAACTGGTAGGCCATCGCGAGCGGTAGGCGGGGCGCGGATGAGGAGGAGAGAAGGAGGGTGTATATCGAAGAGAGCGCGCGGGACCGGACAGGCTTTATAGGCGGTCGCGGCAAGTGGGAGAAGGTCGGATGGGAGGGCGTGACGGGAGATGGGAGCTCTGTACGCGCGCTTCTCGAGGGTTCGGTCGTCGACGAGACTGCGCTTGGGGTCGTCGATTTGTTTTGCCTGGTGCTGAGTGAGCGAATTTGGCTTATAAACCTCGCCCGTTTGTCCTTACTCAGCCAGCGTTTCCGCATTGTCCCCGCCACAAGGCAGGTGCGGTTGCCTTGTACGGCAAGTGCTCAGTACATTTCCCGCCGCGAAAACATATGCAGAAAGCGGGATGGGCGGCCGGGAAGTCTGCACCGGACGAGGGCTTCGATCGTGCAAAGTTCTGGGCGGGAGCCGGGCGACCCATGACCGATGGGAAGGGGACGGAGATCGATAAAGGACTGGACGATGTTCTCAAGGACGACGTTCGCGTGCGAACGGAGAAGACGACAGAGCAGGCAAATCACACATGGCATGTAGGATGAGAGTGGAGGGAGGGCACAGGGCGAGATACGGCAGGATGGATACTACTCACTGGGACGTCGGCGTTGAATATATTCTTACGGCACTGGGGCGCTAGCTGGCAGGCGACTGTGTACTTACGGGACATGAAAGCAATCCGGGGGAATGCGATGGATAGCAAAGCGAGTACAGAGGTAGGGTACAGAACACGATCAGAACCGGGTCTTGTCCCGGACGCGCTCGTTCGCTGGGGCGGATGAGGGAGAGTGAGGGCGGAGAGCGGAGGGCGGACGCACGGTTGTAATGGAGCAGCTTCTCGATCAGGTCGACGTGGGTGAGGACCATGCGCCGGCAGCAGTACCTCTTCAGCTGCAGCTCGTCCAGTGCGTCTCTGCCAGGCCGTCTTGAGCGCAGGGCGGGAGGAGAGGAGAGAACAGGCGGGGACGTACCCCTCCGAGACGTCGTTTGCGAGCAGCTCCAGGTACGCGTTCCACTTGTCGCCCACCACCTTTCCGCACGAGAAACAGCGCACGGGGATGATCTGCCAAGGCCGTCAGCGCGGGCAGCGAGCAGAGGATGCGAGAGCGTGCACCATCTTGGAACTTGGAACCAGCACAAGTCCTCTCCGCCGGCGCTTCCCAAAATCCTGCCTCGGCGTGACACAGACCACGTGAGCAGACGCGGCGTGACAGACGCGGTTCGACGCGTGTCTGGCTGTCACACCGCGCCTTTCACTCTGCGCTCGACGACGACGACGATGGACGGCTTTGAACTCCAGGACGAGCTCCAGGCGCTGCAGGACGTCGACTCGTACACCTTTGACAACGAGACAGACTTGGCCTCCCTCGACCCCCGCGCCGTCAACCACCTGCTCGAGTCCGCCGTCGACGCCCTCGCCAACAACTCCGACGCGATCACCGACCGCAATGTCTTTGACGCGTACCGCTCCCTACTCAAGCACGCCGCCGCACTCCAGGGCGCCCACATGATTAAGATTTTGGACTCCATCTCCTCCGCCTTTCTCGCCCAAATCGAGGCCACCACCCGCGACCTAGCCGAGGACGACCAACAGACATTCATGGCACACAAGATCTCCCTCGAGATCTACGCCTTCCTCCTCAACTGGTTCGTCTCCGCCGCAGAAAAGGTCAAGACCGCCGGTGACGACGACGCGCCCGCACCCGCCCCCAAGCCAAGACGCGGCAGGGGCGCCAAGTCTGCCGCCTCCCGTGCCACCGCCCGCAAACCGTCCGAGGATTGGTCCTGGCAGGACCAGATACCCGCAACCCTCGGTCTCATCGCAAAGATCCTCCATCTCAACACCCAGCGCATATGGCAGACCAGCGCAGAGCGCGAGACCTTCATCAAGTGAGCACCCTCCCCTCTGTCGTACCCAACCGCTCCGCTAACACGCTCCCGTAGCTGCGTCGTCCGCCCCGTATACCACATCACCGAGAACGAGCAGTACATGAAGTCCATCGACATCCGCCGCGGCGTCTACAAGGCCATCTGCCTCGCCGTCAAGCACCAATCCCACGCACTCGCCGCCCAAATCAGCATCATGCAATCCCTCCAGTACTACGAGCATCTCTCCGAGCCCATGGCCGAGTGCCTTAACATCCTCGCCCGCGAGTTCGACCACGCCCAGCTCGGGGACGAGATCCTGCGCGAGATCGCCGGCAAGACCTTTTCCGCCCAGGACACCAAGGGCCCCCGCGCCTTCTCCCGCTTCCTCGTCGCTTACGCCGAGTACAACCCCCGCCAGGTCCTCCGCCAGCTCGCGCTTCTCCTCGCCCACCTCGACTCCGAGTCCTACCCGATGCGCATCGCCCTCGTCGAGCTCATCGGTGCCATCATCCGCGAGCTCGCAGAGAGCCCGGACGAGGACGGCCTCGCGGGCGCCGCCGCCGTCGCCGCCATGGGCGTCGGCGTCGGCGGCGGCGACCGCGCGAAGCAGCTCAAGCAGATCAACGGCCTGTACGATCTGCTGCTCGAGCGCACGCTCGACCTGTCCTCGTACGTCCGCGTCAAGGTGCTCTCCACTCTCGCGAGACTGTGTGACGGCAGCGCCAAGTTCCCACAGCAAAGGCTCGCGATGGCCCGTGCCGCCGTGGACGCGCTCGAGGACAAGGCGTCGGGCGTGCGCAAGGCCGCGGTGAGCCTCCTTGTGCGCCTCATCCTCACGCACCCGTACGGGATGTACGGCGGTTTTCTGAGCGAGACCGAGTGGAAGCAGCGCTACGAGGCCGAGGCAGCCGTCCTCACCAAGATGGAGGGCGAGGTCGGCAAGGCTGTCGAGCGCGAGGAGGGGGAGGAGGACAGCCAGGCGGGGGAGGACGAAGACGAGGGCCTTGGCGAGGAAGAGGAGGACGAAGCTGAGGACAATAAGTAGGTGCTCTGTGCACTCTTGCATGCGACGTTCACTGACCACCCGACAGGAAACGGCGCCGGAGCGACGAGGACATGGACGTCGACGGCCAGGAAGCCGACGAGGACGTGCAGATGTCGGACGGGGAGGGCGCGCCTCAAAAGCGGGCGAAGCGCAAGAAGCGCAAATCCGAGCTCGACCTCGCCGCACTGACGAACGAGGCCGCGGCGCTGGGCGCGCTGAACGAGAACCAGCATCTGCAGGCGAAGCTGACGAAGAAGTACTGCCTCGACGCGCTCGACTTCATCCGCATCGTCGAGGAGGGCATGCGTACCGTCCAGAAGCTGCTCGCGTCCACAAACAAGCTCGAGGTGCTCGAGGCGATGGAGTTCTTCCGGGTCACGTACGAGTACAAGTTCGACGCCGCGCAGGCGGGCATCAAGAAGATGCTCCACCTCATCTGGAGCAAGGACCACAACGCGACGGCCGAGGACGGACGCGAGGTCAAGAGCGTGCGCTCGCGCCTGCTCGAGTGCTACCGCAACATGTTCTTTGAGCCTGTTACGAACCTCGACCCGAAGCAGCAGGTCAACCGGATCGCGAAGAACATGATCGAGTGCGCGTCTCGTTTTCAACGTCAGGTTGGTACTGGCTGACCACCGCGCAGGATGACGTACGACGCGACGCTCGCGGAGCTCACCAGCCTCGAGGAGATGATGCGCCAGCTCATGGACGAGGGCCACATCCATGAGGACGTCGCTGCGAAGCTCTGGCAGGTGTACAGTGCGTCCGCCCGTGGAGTGTTTGGCGGAGATGGCTCACGGTTTTGTTGAACCTCTAGGCTCTGAGCGTCCGCTCCCTCGCGCGCAGCGCCGCGGCGCAGTCATCATCCTCGGCATGCTCGCCCTCGCGAAGCGCCACGTCGTCTCGGAACGCGTCGAGACGCTCGTCAAGGTCGGCCTCGGCGACCGGGGCAAGGTGCGTGACTGCTAGACGCGCCCATCCGCCCCCCCTTCCTGACGACCCCACGCAGACGGACCTGACTCTCGCGCGCTACACGTGCGTCGCACTCCAGCGGCTGAACGGAAGCGCGAAAAAGGTCAAGGGCTCGCTCCTCGACAAGACGCTCCGGCTCGACATGGAGAACGCGCTGTTCAGGAAGCTGCAGGACGCGGTCGAGCGCCCGTGCCGCACGAAGGAGTGGTTCCCGATGGCGGAGCAGGCGATCAACACTGTGTACGCGCTCGGCGAGCGCCCGGACGTGCTGTGCAGCAACCTCATCCGGAACTTGGCGCGACGCGTGTTTGGGAAGGAGAAGAAGCCGGCGGTGGCGCTGTCACAGGCGGGCGCGCAGCTCGGGCGGGATGCGGACGCGATGGACGAGGATGAGGACGAGGAGGGGGACGCTGACGCGACACAGGCGTCGCCGTCCAAGTCGGCGGCAGGGTCCGCGGGGAGCAAGGACGTGGGCGACGCGTTCGAGCTCAGTCAGCTGCTCTTCATCGTCGGCCACGTCGCGATCAAGCAGATCGTGTTCCTGGAGCTCGTCGAGCGCGAGTGGAAGCGGCAGAAGCACGAGAAGGAGATGGGTGCGTGTCCCGCCGACGCGTTCGTTTGGTATGGTGTCGGTCACTGACTCTCGCGGGCGTAGCTGCCAAGCTGGGCGGGGCGGGCACCCCGAACAAGGCGAAGGAGCAGGAGGAGCTCGACCAGGTTGCGGGTAACGCCGAGGATGAGATTGGCGAGCGTATCGCGGCCATGCGCGAGCACGAGCTGCTGTACGGCTCACGTTCGCTCCTCGCGACGTTTGGCCCGATGCTCGTCCACATCTGCGGTAGTCCGCATAAGTTCAAGGTGGGTGCACTCGCGCGCCAAGTAACCTCACGCTGATGGCAGGCACGCAGAACCGGACGCTGCGGATGGCGGCGACGCTCGCGTTCAGCAAGTTCCTGTGCGTGAGCTCGCAGTTCTGCGAGCAGCACCACCGGCTGCTGTTCAAGATCCTCGAAACGTCCAAGGACCCGAGCATCCGGAGCAACATCGTCATCGCGCTAGGCGACGTCGCGGTCTCGTTCAGCTCGATCATCGACGAGTCCAACGACGAGCTCTACACCGGGCTGCGGGACGGGGACATGGTGGTGAAGAAGAACACGCTCATGGTGCTCACCCACCTCATCCTCAACGGCATGGTCAAGGTCAAGGGCCAGATGGGCGAGATGGCAAAGTGCGTCGAGGACGAGGACGAGCGGATCTCGAACCTCGCAAAGCTCTTCTTTGCCGAGCTCTCCACGAAGGACAACGCGATCTACAACAACTTGCCGGACGGTGCGTGCGTCTGTGTCGCTTCCGGGCTCGGTTCCTGACTTGGGCGGGCCGTGCAGTCATCAGCCATCTGTCGGTGGGCGCACACGCGATTGATGAAGAGGCGTTCCAGAGTACAATGAAGTATATCTTCACCTTCATCGAAAAGGTCTGTCCCTCGCTTGCCCCAGACGCTCACGCACCCGCTCACCCGGCGTGCCGCAGGAGAAGCAGGCGGAGAACATCGTGGAGAAGCTCTGCCAGCGCTTCCGGCTCTCGGACGACCCGCGGCAGTGGCGGGACATCGCGTTCTGCCTCTCCCTCCTCCCCTTCAAGTCCGAGCGGTCCGTGAAGCGGCTGATCGAGGGCCTGCAGTTCTACCGTGACAAGCTGCACGAGGAGGCCGTCTACGCCCGCTTCCAGGAGATCCTCACAAAGGCCCGGTCGAACAAGTCCGCGAACAAGCCCGACGCGGAGCTGAACGAGTTTGAGCAGGTGCGTGGCTGTTTGTGCGTGTGGGCGCGCGTGCTGATCTGATCGGCGTCGGGCGCAGATCCTGGAGGAAAACCGGCGGCAGGGCGCGGAGGACCAGGACTTCGAGAAGCGCGTCGAGGGCCGGAAGGCGATCGCCAAGAAGCGCGCGACCCGGCGCAGTGAGTCGTCCCTCCCTGTGTTTGCTCTGAACCCAACGCTGACCATCCCTCGCCGTAGCCGCCCGCAAGAGACCAGCCGCACGCCACGACGAGTCCGACTAGGGAGCATAAAATGCAGTATATTCCCGGGGCGTATGCGACAGCGACATGGGGGTGCTTGCATGGACAGATGTGGATTCAGGCTTGTATATCAGCACATTGTAGTACATTATATACTGTATAAGATGACTAGGGGAGCCACCGACTGATGAGCGACGGGACAGAATGAGACGCGACGCGAAAACACAGCGAAGTTCCTGAGAGAGAGAGAGAGAGGGGATAAGAAGTCCATGGAGCAGAGGGAGCGTGGGCGGCGGGCGCGATACGAATAGGATAAAGAGGGCCCGGGCGGGCTATGTAGAAAGCGAAGGGAGAAAGGAGGGTGGGCGCGGGGGAAGCACCCCGCTGGCAAGAGAGACGGAAGGGGTATGGGTGAGAATAGGATATGAGTGCGTGCGAGGGCGAGGGCGGGGGGAGGGTGACGAAGCGAGTGCGATGAGGTACATGCTCGAATGCGGCTTATGCGACGAGTCCGATACTCTAAAACACCGACCACGACACAGCATGCAGGAGACGGGGACGAGGGCTGTGCTCACTCCGAGTGGGGGTGGGCGTCAGCGGCGACGAACTTGTCGCCACCGCCGCCGCCGCGCATGATCGCCTTCATGAACGCAAAGAAGCGGCCCGCATACTCTGCGGGCGGAACCGGGCTGATTTTGTGCTGCAGACACGTCAGTCACGCCTCGCACACGCACACGGCGGCGCACTCACCCGGTCCGCGCTGAGCCCCTTCCAGAAGTGCTCGAGCTTCTTGAAGGTGTTGTAAGGGGTGAGGATGTCGATCACGCCGAGGTAGTAGATCGTGTCCATGTTGTCGTTCGTCTCGTCCGTCGCGCGCAGCCCACCCTCGTCCTGGTAGAAGATAAAGTGCTGGCGCTCGCCCGTGTCCTCCTCCGGGAGCGTGAGCGCCGCGCCGAGGCTCTGCGGGTCCGCCTCGCGCATGATGCGCCGCATCGCGATCGCCTCGGGCGACTGCGGACCCTTGCCCAGCGTCTTCTTGCGGTTGATGATGGGCATGTCGGGCTGCGGGTGCGCGCGCGCGTGTAGTCAGCGAGAGGGCGCGGGCTGTTGCGCGGGGTGACTCACGGAGAAGACGCGGAGGGTGTTCCGCCGGACGTTGTCGCGGTTGCCGCGCTGCATGTTATGGATGCCGACGAGGAGGCTGTAGTCCATCACGCCGAGGTCCTTGAGCAGCTCCGAGTCGCGGCGGAGCTGCTCGGTGAGGAGGGCGCGCTTTTCGGGGCCGAGCTCGAGCGTCTTGCGGCGCTTGATCCAGTTGAGGTCCTTGAGAACGGCGCGCGGGTTCTGGGCCGCCTTCTCCTCCGGGTACTCGCGCCCGACGGTGGACCCCTTGAGGTCGTACGTCTCGTGGATATCCTTGTGGGCGGGGAAGAGGTTGTTCATGATGACAAAGTGGATCTTGCGCCCGTGGGGGAGCTTGACGCGGTGGAGGCCGTAAAAGCGCGAGAGGAGGGTGTGGGGGTTGTTCTTGATGTGCTCATAGTACCGCTTGAGGATGCGGCGGAGGAACTTGTGCTCGGAGTGGTGGATGGTTTTGATGATGAAGCGGTAGTCGCGCGAAAAGTAAAAGAACGAGCCAGACTTGCCAGGGGAGCCGAGCTCGGAGAGGATGTACTTGGCGGTGAGGGAGAGGAGGTAGTCGGCAGGGTCGAGGTGGAAGTACTTTTCGCGGAGTTCGCGGAAGACCCAGGGCGCGTAGTCCTTGAACTTGAAGTCGTACTTGGCGGAGGGGGTGAGCTCGTTGCCGACGCTGAGAGGGGATCAGACGGGGGGCAAAAAGTGGAAACGAGGTACGCACATGTCAAAGGAGTACTTGTGGCGCGCGGTATAGTCCTCGTCTGTCAACGGCCGCGGCAGTTTTGCTTGACAGCGCGAGACCTGGGCGTGTTCAGTACGGGTATAGAACGAGGATGATGTGGGGACTGACCGCTATCCGGATACCGGTGAGCATGTTGTACATCAAGACGTAGTTGACGTGGTCCTCGCCGATCAAGTTACCGACGAGAGGCTTGTCGTCGACGCGAGATAGGGTGGTCGCCGTGCGAGTGAGGGCGCGCTCTGCCTCCTGCTGGGCCTTTGCACGCTTGGACATGCGTTCGCGGCGGATCTGCTCTGCCTGCTGCTGGATATCGTCCGCAAGCTCGCCGGCATCCTCGAGGGTGGTGGGCGGATGCTGTGACTGCACGGTGTGCGTGCGTGTCGGGCGGGGGGAGAATGGTTGGGCGCGGGCGTGGAGGGCCCGATCGTATTCCGGCGGGAGGGCTTGTGTGGGACGGGGGGGTGGAGGTAGCCATCTACGGAGAGGTGGGAACCGGCCGAGGCAGGAAGGCCAGCGTTGGACGAGGAGGAGGGGTCGTCTGTGCAGGGCGTGTCAAGGGAGCTCTGTGCGTAGGCGGAGTGGGAGGTCCGGAGCGACGACCTTGTCTCTGCCGAGGAGCGATGGCGAAGAGGTTGTGAGGAGGAGGCGAAGCGAGGAAGGGCGCGTTGGTCGCGAGAGCCGGAGGAAGTGCGCTCGAGGGGCTCCTCGAACGTGATCGGGCGTGGGGAGGGCTCGACGAGGGAGGAGGAGGGGGGGAAGAGGATGCTGGCTGGGCTGTGTGCGGGCTCGTCGCCGTCCTCGCTCGAGGGCGGGGAGGGAGGTGGGGGGCCGATGTTGGAGTCAGCGCTGCCCTGCCGACGTTGGGAGTGGTAAGGCGGGACGGCGTGGGCGAGTGTGGGGCCAACTTTGTGGAAGACGGGGTCTGGGACTGGGCCCTGCCCGAGCTGGACGACGTCGTCGGTGACCTTGAGGATGTGGACCTCTTGGGCGGGGCTCTGCTTTCCGCCGGCGAAAGCGAGAGAGTGGATGGGGTTGACGAGCTCGGCGTCGCGCGGGGGCGAGGCGAGGGAGTGCGGGGAGGAGTGAGGAGAGGGAGCGGACATGGGCGAGGCGAGGGAGGCAGTCAGATAGGACGTGGGCGAGGCAGAGACATGGCCCTGTCGCTGTCGGTCGTCGAGAGAGGCAGGAGACGAGGGACGCGGGACGGCCGCGGCGGCCATGAGAGGGTGCGTTGAGAGCGAGTGCGTCGGGTGATCCTTCGTCGTCGTCGTCGCCGGCGTTGAGGACGAGGAGGATGGTGATGGGCGCCGTCCCGTCCTCGTCCTCACTTAACCCACTCCCTCATTTCCGCGCCATGCCCATATCTGGACTTGTCCTCGTTCCGACAACTCTTATCCGCCCGTGCCTGACCGGGATTATGTTCTCGGCTGCGGCACGGCCTCGGCCCGGACTCGCATCCAGTGCCTGCGTTGCACAACCGACGACAATTGACGGGTTGGCTGGATTGACGATAAACGGGGCGAGAGAGGAGTGTGCAATAGAGCAATTCTGCAGACGGGAAAAGTGTCTTTGATTGCCACAGTTGGCCTGTAGAGCGCAACTTTTCGTGACTGTAGTAGCCGTCTATGTAGACCATCCTCAATCATCAGTGCCCGCGCTGCAGTTCATCCTCGAGGCGTCCTTCGCATTCGCCCTACCAAAATCGCTCCAAGCCAGCTGGATCGATTTGAGACACAACCAGTCTCCTGCGGTTATAGACACTGTACCGCTACGCAGGGCGACATCGCCCCTTCGTCTATCCCAAGTGGCTCCTCGATCCGCACTCACGCTCCTTGTGCTCACTCTCCCCAGTCCGTCGTCTCCACCGTTGATAGCCAATCCCCCGAGCCGCGCGCTCGCCACACCAGATGAACGACATCCAGCTCACGCACTGCACGCGGGCCGGGAACCGTCGACGCTCGCGCCCTTCCCCTCCGCAGCTCCCCCGCGCACTTCGACATCGTCGACGCGCACCGCCTGCACCGGTATTTGCCTGGCTCGTTCCTGAGCCCGATGGTGCACAACCCACCGACGTCTCCGCGTCCGAGTCGCTCCCCAAACGAGCCCTCGGGCTCGCAGGCGTGCTCGCCTCGTGCCGCGGCGTGGACCTGCTCGACCTCTCCTCGTCCTGGAACCACTCCGTGCAGCGGATCAAAGCCGGGCCCGCGTACCAGGCGCACTTCGCCGTCCGCTGCTCAACGACGGTCGCACGACGCATGGCGTGCTCGACAAGGGCCGCGCGGACGCGGCGTTCGTGGCGCGCATATTCCAGCTCAACCCCGGGCTTGTATAGACATTCGCGGACGACTTGGCCGTCGACATCCACCTCGCGGGGTAGATCACCTGGGGCTTCAAGGGCCGCGCGAGTCCGTGCGTGCTGCAGGGCGGACAGCACGTAGACCGTTCTGAGCTTGGCGTGCATAGATCCATCACTTTTGCTTTTTTTATACTCTCAAACAAAATCTATACCAGCTTTGTTCTCCCTGAGAGGTGTTCTGTGCGAGCCCGCGACGCAAGTGCTTGTCCACCGACAGTCCACGCATGTTGAAAGGCCGGATCGGGCGGACCGCCGGACCGCCAATGGACTTGTCCGTTTCTCGAAGTCGTGCGAGTCGCGCGACGCGAGGCCGCCTCCGTGTGCGTAGCCTTGTCCGCGTTCGTGACTTACGACGATCAGCCACTTATCAAGTTGCAGCTTGTTCACCAAGCTTCGCTAGTTCTGCGCTGTGGAACGCACGCGTGCAAAGAGAAACGCTCAGCTAGAACCGCTGGCAGTAGCGCCACATCCATTGCGACAATCGACGCTCTCGCAGGACCTCGAAGCCCGCAAAAGAGTGACATTGCTCGCTCTTGGTCTGTGAATAGGCGTGGATACCACGAGGCGCATGACGAGACTGACTAACAGGTATGTCCGGATCGCCTCAAACGCGTCGTTCACTAACACGTCGCGCAGCGCTCGAGCTGTGCTCGGTGCCAAAAACCTGCACTGCCGCGCTCATCTGATCCTCTGTAGAAATCCTCCGATGTAAAACGGTGCGCACGTGGCTGTGCAATTGCGGACGGATCAGACCTTCTGTGCACACGCGGGTGCGAGTGTGTCCATCCGCGCAGGCCTACACGTCGCCTCCGAGCGCTGGCGCGAACACCCGCCTGAACGGTTGTCAGCGTGCGTCCGCCATGGCATGAGCCGGCCGTCCAGCGAGCATCCTCTACCGACAATCAAACGCAGAACGCATCAGTTAAGGGGCCGTACGCTGTCCGTCCCCTCGCGCCGAACGCGGGCTCCACAGTCAACACGGTCCGCGACCATGGTTTAGGGTTAGCATCGTGCGGCGTAATCTGGTGCCCCCAGGACTTCGCGGTCTAGTATGATATCTCGTGTCAGTGAGAAGATGCTGCCAGCCGGCACGGTTGCAGACTATAACCCACCTTTCCCGCCAGTGCGAGGATGGCCTCTCGGTCGCCTGAAGAGCGTGGCGCACTGTTTTCGCGCCAGCGCGCCCTCTCAAGGCTTCGGTAGGAGGGGCTGGTTCCTACAGATCGTGTGTAGGTGTGTCGCACGCGCGGCCGTAGATAGTCTGTCGCCAAAGCTGACCTTCGGGGAAGCAGTCGTGGAACGGGGCGGCATAGGATATCGGGACCGTCCGACATGCGCCCAGGTGGGCACCAGGCGAGCTCTGTGATGGTTATCGGAGAAAATCATATTGACGGCCCCAACAAGGCAGGATCGCGACGTGACAAACAGCGTTCTCAGGCGGTACAAAGGAGCACAATAGCCGGGTCCTAGCCCTGCCTCATGTACGGTGCCTCTCGAAAGAGACGGGATGCACATCATTGGACGAGATGATATCTCAGCGGACAAAGGAACAAAGGGCAAGCACCGCAACACGTGCCCCGCCGTCCTGCTATTTAGCCATAGTCTGAACTGCGTTGGGCGCTCCCCGCGGTTTGCGTCCCGTCCCTCCCCTACCACCTCAAGCCCGGACCGCGCTGCGCGGTTCCCGTTATACTTCCCCTCTCCCTCGCTCCACTTTCATTCCGGGTTTCTACTACAATTGCAACGGCCAAGCATGCTCTCTCTACCAAACTCGTTCAGGGCCATGGTACGTTGTTAACTTCCACGCGTGTCGTCTGAACATGCTCAGTATCGCCCTAGACGGTCTCTCCCATCCCTACCTTTGAAGACGAGGACAAAATGGACACGCATACCGAAGAACTGGATGCCGCAGCCGGGGTCGAAGCTCTCTTGCATGCGGTCTTTTCCGAGTCGTATAGCGACGTGGTCTCGTTCTCGGTGTTCCATGGCGAACTCAGTCCCGAGATGCTGGCCATCCTGGCCAGGTTCCCATCGTTGCAGGAGCTTTCAGTGACCGCCGACATCTGGAACGCTGATGAATCAATCTTCCCATACGTCTACGCGGGTGTCGGCCTCTTCCCCGCGCTGCGGCAAGTGCGCATCACGACAAACTGTTTTCCTTGGGCTGCATCCCTCATTGGGGTCATGTCCTCGACGACCTTGACTCGTATCAGGATCGAAACACCAGTCTGCCCCGCCAACGCCTCCGCTATCGCTGCGGTGCTTCGAGCTGTCGCGCGAAGTCCTTCCGCCACGGCAATCTCAGAGCTGCGCATCTCCTCCGGCCGGAGCGATAGCCTCCTCCTCCCCATCCCTATCGTCACCTCGGACATGCTGCTCCCTCTCGCCGCGCTCCGCGCACTCCAGACATTCCAACTGCGCGGGTGGGTAGTCACCCGCCTGCACGATGGCGGGGCGGGCGTGCTCTCCCGCGCATGGCCGCACATCCGGCACCTCAGCCTCCCCACGCCGCCCTCGCACTGGGGCGGCGCGCTCCAGTTCCGCGCGCCGAGCCCGCACCTCACCCTCGTTGGGCTGACGAGCTTCGCGCAGCACTGCGCGCACCTCGTCGATCTCGAACTGTCGTTCGACGCGCGGCTCGCGCCTGGGGTCGCCGTCCCCGCGCAGGCACCGTACGCGTCCATGAAGCGGCCGGTCGCGCCGGTCGCGTTCCTCGACGTCGGCGAGTCGCCGATCAAGGACGCCGAGGCGGCCGCGAGCTACCTCTCGTTCGTCCTGCCGCACCTGCAGATCGTGCAGAACAGCTACTCGTGCGTGCACGGACGGGAGCACAAGTGGGACGCGTTCGAGCGCGCGTACGAAGGCTTTGTCAAAGCCAGGAAGGAGCATGCGGGGGAATTGCAGGAGGAGGAGGTTTCCGATGCGAGTTAGTGGAACTGGATCGATGACAACGGCCTGTGAGCGGTGATGATGGGAGCGCTGAGAGTCGCGGAGGACTCGTGTTTGGAAAAGGCTTGTCGGGCACCCAATAATCTTGTAACGTCTAGTGTATCATAGAAATCTGCATACGCCGGCCGCGAGCCTCGTGTTTAGCCATATTGATGGCGATGGGTGTCCAAACGTGGTTAGGGTTCCCGTGCCCGGCGCAAGCGTTGATCGAACAATGGCCACCGTTCGCTTATTCCCATCCGGAATAGCTATTGTTCCCAATGACCTATATGCCTTCCTCCTCCACAGTCAACAGAGACCTGCCCTGTCCGTCTGTCTCCCACTCACCCGCTTCCACCGGATCCCATCGCTATCTTCGCCCTCCGACTGTGACTCACCGTCTCTCGACATGTCTAGTATGTCGCAAGTGACACAACTGGCATCCGGGAATGAGCCCGTTTCTCAATTTCGACCGGACAAGACGTCCTCGACGGCATCCCAACAGCCCGACTCTGCAGCGCTGTCTCCGATCCCCTCGTCTGGCCCCAGTGCTATCTCAAGGCTTTCTCCCGAGGTACTGTCCCTCGTGTTCTCTGAAATCCAGAAGTATCCGTGCAATGGAAAAAACCTTGTCAACATTGCGACGACGCGTCGAGCTTGGGCAGAACCTGTCTTGGATATCTTGTGGCGGTTCCTCCCTTCAGCTCTCATCTTCATCTACACACTTCCTCACGACACCTGGGTGCTGGAAAAATGCGTTGAGAGACATAGCAGTACCACGATCTTCTATAGGTCCATCGTGAGCATTTCATTCGGGCACAGTGACACTCGGATGGCTGACGGTCATATGTGCAGCATTTTGTACGCAAGCTCGTCTACGCAGACTTTGAGCGCACCCGGATGTATGTGCACCGGATCAAGTCCGTGTGGCCTATATTGGGAAAGTGCTGGGACGTATATCTGCACAATGACCCGTTGCGGCTGGCCGAGGATTGTCGAGACGTGTTCACTGATTTCGCACAGTTCCTGCGTTTCCCTGCCCTCCGCGCCCTTCAATGCGGGGTAGCCTCCCCGGCACACACGCTCGAGCACCAGTTCATCGGGGCCGCGCTCAGCTCTCTCACCATTTTCATACGACCAGTCTACCGCCCTGCCACTACGCTGCCGCCCAACTGGAACTCGTGTTACGTTCAGATGGCTTCACGCGTCCTATCACGCGTTGTGGAGATGTGCCCCCGCATCGAACACTTCGCCGTCTTGGCAGAGAGGAGTCTCGAATACTACCGCTGGGTCCCATACGACACCGAGTGGTCACACTTGGAGCCACTCGTTCGGCCACTTGCGGCCGCAATTCAAGCAGGATCCCGTCTCGTGACGTTCCAGTGCCCGCACGTCCACCTCCTCCCAACGGCCCTATCCCATTTCGGACGTCTCTCCACTGCCAAGTACCTCAACATACGTGTGCGTCAGACTGACTATTTATGGGATACGCTACCCCACGCCTCGCGTGCCGCCCTCTCCTTCCCCAACTTGGAAACATTCCACGTCCGGCTCGACTGCTTGGACTGGCTCGTCGCGCTGTTTCGAGTGGCGTCTTTTCCCTCGCTTCTGGACGTCGCCGTCCGGACCAACGAACTCGTCGACCCGTTACTCCTCCAGACTTTCCTCGACTGTCTGGCGGCGCAGCCATGTCGACTGTCAATCCGCGAGCTCCGTCTCTGGGTGGCGCGCGACGCTCCAGTCCCGAACGCATTCCACAAGTACAAACCCCCGCTGTACTTCTCCGACACCTTCGCGCCGCTGTTCCGCCTCCCGTCTCTCCAAGCACTTTCCCTCAAGGGTCACTGTCACGTGCACCTCGACAATGACGCCCTCGACCGCATAGCACGTACATGACCGGAACTCCAGGTGCTCGACCTCGATCCTTTGGCAACCTCAAAATATTACAGCATCGTCACGGACGGCCAGTACGACGTCCGTGCGGGCCTGGACGGGCTAATCGCGTTCGTCTCGCGCTGTCGACATCTAGAGGTGTTCGCGGTAGACATCGACTACGCCGAGCCGTACGACGAGGTCGCCTTCAATGCCGCGCTGCCCGTGCTTCGCTCGGAGCCGGCCCCGCCGCTTGATACACTCTTGGTCGGACGCTCTCGGATCGGAGATGCCATGCTGAGCGTCGCCTCCGTTCTATCGGAGCTCTTCCCGTCCCTCCGGAAGATCTGTACCCCCTGGTTTTATGAGACCGTGGCCCCGGAGAAGAGTCCGCAGGTAGACGATGTGCGGGAGGAGCAGGCACGCCGCCATGAGCAGTTCAGGGCCGATGCCACGCTGCAGGAGCAGTTGTGGACGAAGGCTGAGGAGTATGCACTGCAGTTGATATCTCTCAGGCAGCAGGAACGAAGGCGTCGCCTCTCGCGCACGGGCTGACGCAGATGCTCCCGAAGTTGTCTGATTAGTAGTTATAGACGGACGGTTGTATTCTCGAACATTGTGATCGCCATAGACACAACGGCGGTTTGCCAACTATAAGACCTGAAATGGGGCCGTACGGCACTTGGCTGTTGAATCGGGCGTGACGGGAATTCCGGCACCAGGTGAGAGCGAGAGTAAGTGGCCCAACTCGGACGAGTTCATTACGACAACGAGAGCGAAATACCATCACGTTTCGCCGGCATCCAGAGCGCGCGGTCGTGGTAGAGTCGCCATGGAAAGATTATGATCATTTTCTGCTAGCCACCGGCAAACGACCAAGATTGGTTCAATCCAGGAGAGAAGGAGATCCTAAGTAGCGGATGATTCGGCCGCGACATCTTTAGCCATGTGGATGACGAGGTCAGGGTTGGAGGCGGTGCACTGGCCCACGTGGCTCGGACTCAGATATGCGAGTCGAGTAATTGGAACAGGTTGGATCCGTTCGCCCGACTCAACTCGGACGGTTATTGTTCTGAGAAAGATACAGTATATATCTCCCCACGATGTCCGTCCTCGACACGCTCACCGCTCCAACTGATGCGTGGCTCGACCGTCCGCCTGGTCGAGCGAGTCCGTCGGTGGTTGCCAGACAAGGAGAGAAAGGAAGGAGAACTGGGAGAGTAAAGACGGGGAGTCGTGCGCGCGAGATGTACAATGGTGGTGGTCGAAACCTAAGGTACGATACAAAAGACGCTGGTTACTACCTCAGCTAACTACGTCATAATTTATCGCAAAGTGTGCGGATACGCACGGATGTCCTCCGGTACACAACCAGCGCACGGGCTGCCCATCAGCGTAGCGCGGATCCAAATCATATCCCCCTATTGCAAGTCTTTCGCCTACCACCCCGCGCAGCACACACCGCTCTCTCCAGATTGTCGACAAGCTCTCGGTCATCTTTCGGACTACCTTCGTCTGCCTCACCTCCTCGAGTTTTCCTGCATCTCTTCGCGACGCTCTGTCAGCACCGCCGAGCTGGTCGATCCCCAACGTCTCAAGACCGTCTTCGAGTGCCTCGCAGAGCTGCATTGCAAGCTCCTCTTCCGCGCCCTTACCATCTCCGTCGCCGATCAATACATTTGGAAGGAATGTGGCATTTCCCCCGGGTATAAACCCACACTATACCAACCTGATAAGTTCACTCCCCTGCTCAGCCTCCCATCCGTTGAGTCACTCACCATACACGGACACTGCCATGTCGCCCTTGACAACCCGACGTTCTTCCGCCTAGCGCGCACATGGCCCAACCTCCGGAACTTCGACCTGATACACCAGTTTCCCATGCGAAAGGATGCCACCGTGGTGAGCGACAAAGAGTACGCCATCCGCGTCGGCCTCGACGGAATCATCGGGCTCGCCGCGGGCTGCCGCCACCTCAAGGGGCTCAGACTAGCGTTCAACACGCATAGCTACAACAAGGACGCCTTCCGTGCTGCGCTGCTCGCACTCCGCGCCGACCCCGCGCCGCCGTTGTAGCACCTTGAGGTTGGGAGCTCTGTGATTGTCGCGGGCTCGGACACCCTCGGCGTCGCGTCGGTTCTTTCGGCGCTCTTCCCGTCGCTCTGATGGATCGAGAATGCCTGGAGGAGCTGTCCCATGGACATTGGATGGGGCGCACACACGGGCCGCTTCTGTAGGTGAGTCGCGGTTGTTCCGGGTAGGGGTCAGCTGGTGCTTGCTGATCGGGACCGGCGTGTAGAGAACAGGATGAAGAGTGGAAGAAGGTGCACCGGCATGCGGCCCAATTCATCAAGATACGGGCGCAGGAGCGGAGGTTCGCGAGTCGTGCACGCACGGGATGAGGTAGACTCGGAGCGCGACGCGATGCAGCATGCACTATGATAGTTGTTTGATCAGACTGGAGCATCTCCTGAAATATCTACCCGTACGCACGTTGAATTATCTCAATTGCCACCAGATGCACACCACAGTTGGGAACGTCCCCGACCTCCAATGCTTTGCATCGAGTTAGAAAGTGGCTGTCGAGAGCAGCCGGACCGAACGGACCGTCGACAACACGGAAGGACGTCTGTTGAGGAAGAGCACTGCTTCTCGCGCGGTTCGCACCCGCGCTAGCACACTAACCTCCGCCCCTGCATACCACGTTCTGCTCGTTGGAAACAGATCCATTTCGGCAACTATTCTTCTTTCTCGTGCTCTCGTTTACTCACACTTCACCGCGGTATTGGGGCCGCAGGAACTCGTGACTAGCGCATCAAACATGCCTGCACAGCCCGTGCCGCCTCGTGGCTGACGAACCTGTGCACGCTCGCAATTCATATACATCACACTTTCGGCGCGCCCTCTGATGAACAGTCCGGCGATACTCCTTTGATCTTTCCGAGTCAGTATGGCGTCCGTCTTCGACATCCTTGGTGTCACCCTCGGCATTCTGGGCTTGTTCAGCGCCATCCCCATCCTACTCCAGTGGGCGGAGAACCAGCTGCCGATGGCGTGTCTGCAACAGTTTGACACGACGGTGTACAGCACGGAGTGGTTGCTAGACCAGTTGGCACAGGAAGGCACTCTCGAAACGCAGCTCATAACCGCTTTCAGCGGGCATCTTGCTAGGTATCTCATGACGCCCGCTATTTGCAGTGGACGCGTTACTCAGACCATTTGCAGCATCAAGCATCGTTCCCGGAAGGCGAGGTTACTGACTTACCAGGCTACGACCCAGTCTCTCTGGAAACAACTTCAAGACCTCCCATCCGGACCCGCAGACGAGCTGTCCGGGCTTCACTCCGAAGTCGTCCAGCTGCGTGCTGGGATCTCGGTGCGCCTCACACAAAATGCTTTAGTGACTCACTCATCCACTGACATCTTGAATACCAGGCTGCCGCAATCGAGGCAGAACAGACGTTTGTGCCCGCAGACACCACCACATCTCCGGTCTCGCGCCCGCCCGCCCGCACGAACACGCCCAAACCGCTCCGCTCTGCGCTCAGGAACAGAAAAAATGACAAGGCTTCATCCCCTCCGCCTCCGTACTCGTCTGCCGCATCCGTCGCGTCACAGGCACTGGCGGTCGTGCGCCCGGTCCGCCGCGTCAAGTCCGTCCCCGTGGGCCTATCGTACGTGACTGCGGAAGAGCCGGTCCGCAAGAAGAAGGTCGTGCAATTCGATCACAAAACACGTATACTCCAGTACTAGCCGTTGGAGGCAGCCACGGAAAGCCCGGGCTTGACGACCGCCACTGCTGGGCCCGTCTGTGAGTGCGCGCGCACTGATGGCCCACGCTCCAAGCGCTGATTCGGGCAGTTCGTTCGTTTTTACTGGCCACCGCCGCGTCTCTCCACTGTATATGTATCATGTCGAACTCCGCCCACGGGGACCCTCACGACCAGAAACCGTGTCGGACTGCGTCTCCCATTATCCCATCAGAGCACGTCCTCACTGGTCGGAACAGTCCCTGTTTCCCGTGCTCCGTGTGCAAAAAATCCGAGCCATCAACCGCCGCGGCTCTCGCTGAGATTCGTACCATTCGGAGCAAGGCTCCTACTTCCGATCCCGATCACTACGTCCAACTAGCTCGTTCTACTTGCCTCTCACCGCCTTGAATACGGTCCAAGAGCACGGACGGCCGATGCCCCACGTCCGCAATAATACGGCGGGCGTGCTTTCGCGAGGCGAGCGTCTGAGTTTTCCAACCCACCGTTTACACTCGGCCATATGTCTCGCTCCGCACACGCGGGCTCGTTCATACCGTTCTGGACGCTGGCCTCCATCGTGCTGCACTGCTCGCGCCTGGTTTAGCTCGAGCTGCCGGTGAGTGCGTGCTGGGCAGTCAAGGATGGCCGGCTAGAACTCCCCCGCGTTGATGCGCCCCGTCTCGCTATTGCGGGTCACCCGTCCAGTGGGCGATTGCCAGGTGGGCCAAGGAATGCGCGTCTTTGCCGACTATGGATGTCTGTACGTGCCGTGTTCATTTATGTTGTACTAGGTATAGAGCGATAAACTCAGTCTGTATTCACGAGACTAGTTAGGATAACAATGTACCTATAGAGCGATAAACTAATAGGTGTTAATCAGTAAGCAGTCAGGTAAACGAAGTAAGTAATCTGTTAAGCTCACCTCAGTCTGTATTCACGAGACTGAGGTGACAGACGCAAGTGGTCGAGTATAAGTACAGTACGGAACAAGACGAGCTGCAAACAAGACATGGTAAACAGTCTCAAAGGACAAGAACTCAGTGAAACAAAAGATGACACATATGAGACAAAACAATACATGAAACTGGTCGCTGCGCGGTCCTGCCGCGCCCATTCACGTCCTCGCGGGCTCGCGCACGGCTTGCCCGCGGGCCCATTTCCTCCAACACTCCCCCTCAAGCCTGCGCGAGCCCGAGCGCGGCCGCGAAATGCTTGACCTTGACGGACGGTAGTGCCTTCGTCAGGATGTCGGCGGTCATGTCGGCGGTCGGGCAGTAGAGCAGGCGAATCGAGCCCGCGTCGATAGAATAGCGAATGAAATGATAACGCACGTCGATGTGCTTGGTGCGCGCGTGGTAGGAGCCGTCCTTCGTCAGCGCGATTGCGGCCTGGTTGTCGTTGTAGAGCGTGGTCGGATCCGCGAGAGGCCCAAAAACCTCGCCAATGAGGCGTCTGAGCCAGACCGCCTCCTTCGCGGCGTGTGTTGTTGCGACGTACTCGGACTCGGCCGTGCTCAGTGTAACGAGTTCCTGCTTCTTTGATGCCCAAGAAACAGCGCCGCCGTCGACCAGAAAAACATACCCTGTGATTGCGCGACGGTGCTCCTGCGTGGCGCCATCCGCATCGACGAAACCTTCGAGTTCACGCTTTTTGCCGCCATAGATTAGCGAGAGTGTGCGCGTGCCGAGCAGGTAACGGAAGATGCGCTTGACAGCGTCCCAGTGAGGCTGCCCAGGGTTATGCGCGAACTGCGCGAGCGTCGATACTGCAAATGCGATGTCTGGCCGCGTCCCGAGCGCGGCGTACATGAGGGCACCGATTGCTTCCTTGTACGGGACACGGCGCATGCGAGCGACTTCTGCGGGGCTCTCGGGACACTGAGTCTTCGAGAGCAGCTGGTGAGCGTCCATAGGCGTCGAGACAGGCTTCAGGTCAACAAAATTGAAACGAGCGAGTAAGGCGTCGATGTAGGCGTGTTGGGAGAGGGAGAGGGTGCCGGCGTTGAGATCGCGTGTAATCTTGATGCCGAGCAGCCACGAAACAGGCCCGAGGTCGGTCAGCTTGTAAGCTGCACCAATCTTTGCCTTGTTCTCGTCGAGGAGACGTCGCGAGCTCCCCGTGAAGAGGCAGTCGTCGACATGGGCCGCGAGCACGAGTATGTGCTCACCTTCGCGCTTGTAGAAAACGCCCCAGTCTGCCTCCGCCCTCATGAACCCCAGCTTCCTGAGCGCCGCGCACAGCGTCTCATACCACTTCCGCCCGCCCTGCTTCAACCCATACAGCGCCTTCTCAAGCTTGAGGACAAAAGCCTTGCGGTCCGCAAACGCGTGGTCAGGTGGCTGTTCAAGGTAGACGTCCTCGTCGAGTTTCGAGTTCAGGTAAGCACTGTTGAAGTCGAACGAGTCGGCTGCCCAGCCGTTGCGAGCCGCGATAGCCAAGAGAAGACGAATAGAAGAAAGCTTAGCGACAGGAGCAAAGGTGTCGTAGTAGTCGACGCCGTAGATCTGAGTGAAGCCCCGAGCGACTAGCCGGGCCTTGTACTTGTCGATTTCGCCAGCAGCATTCTTCTTGACGCGGAGAACCCATTTAGAGTCGACGACGTTGCCAGTAGAGGGTCGGGGGACAATGCGCCAGGTCTTGTTTGCGACAAGGGAGTCGAGTTCGGCTTGAATGGCGTCCTGCCACTTCGGCCAGTCTGGGCGCTTCTTTGCCTCCGTGTACGTCGGCTCGACGCACTCGGCGTCCCCCGCTGCTGCCGCCATCGCCAGCTCCACCTCTTCTTCCACTGTTCGCGCCATCGCCATCGCCCCCATCTCTGCTTCCTCACCCTCCTGAACCTCCTCGATCCTTGC
Organism: Trametes elegans; assembly: GCA_022606155.1. Lineage (NCBI taxonomy): Eukaryota > Fungi > Basidiomycota > Agaricomycetes > Polyporales > Polyporaceae > Trametes > Trametes elegans. The sequence continues at coordinate 375,525 of JABYQO010000027.1, read as the reverse complement.
CGTACCCTCCTGGACACCCATCGGCAACGCTGGTCCTCCCGCGCGTCCCGACACTGTGCCCTCCCCTGCCCTCAGCCGCCGCACATAGTCCGATTCCTTACGGACGCGCGACGACCTCCTCAGCTCCCCCTCAACCTCCGTCTTCTTCGGCTGTCGAGCCTCCAGCTCGTGGTCCTCGGTGGTGGTAGATGGGAAGGTGGATTCGGGTGTAGCAGGAAGAGGTTCGGGTGCAGATGGGGTGGGAGAGGGGGCACGCTCGTGTTCGTCCAGGTGAGTACTGACTTCCATCCTCTCCCCCTCGAGCGGCACCTCGACGTCACTATTCGGGCCCGGGAAGACAACACTGCGCTCGACCGTCACAGTGCGACGCTTCGGCCAGTAGATGCGGTGCGCGTCGGACTCCTCGTCAAAACCGACCCATCGCGCGTCCTCTGCCCGGCCCAACAGTTTCGATCCGCCAGGCGAGTGCACTCGAACACGACATCCCCACACGTGCAAGTGTGCAAGGTTCGGTTTACGCCCCCAGAAGACCTCAAACGGTGTCTTGCCATCGAGTACCCGGGTCGGCGTCCGGTTCTTGAGGTACACCGCGTGAAGAGCGGCCTCCCCCCACAGTGCTTTCGGCAGCGCTGCGTCGTGCAGCATTGCGCGGACCTTCTCCATCACGGTGCGGTTCCCTCGCTCTGCGACTCCATTGTACTCCGGCGTGTCATGTGCCGTGAGCTTCCTGACAGTTCCGTCCTCGTCCAGCAGCTTCGTGAAGTCAGCGCTGAGGAACTCCCCGCCGCGGTCGGAGTGCAGGCATCGAATACGCGTGCCCTTCTGCGTCAGGTAGAAGCCACGAACTTTGCGGTATGCACCCAAAGTCTCGTCCTTGGAGCGCATCAGGTGAAGGGAGGCATAGCGAGAGCAATCGTCCGTGAACATGGAGTAGTACTGACGTCCGCCTAGGGTGCGAACAGGAGATGGCCCCCAGATGTCGGCGTGGACCTCCTCCCCGACAGCGCTCGCTCGTGGGCGTACACGCTCGGTCGCAATCGGCTTCCGCGTCGTCTTGCCAGCAGCGCAGGACTCGCAGTCCTCAACTGGTCCATCGGTGCTCGACAAGACCAGCCCCTCAACAGCTCCGCGCGCCACCATGTTGCGTGCAGCCTCAGGTGCGACGTGCCCAAGCTCGCGGTGGAGTTCCTCGCGTGTCACGGCACGAACAGCGTGGTCTGCCTCGTCTTCTGCCGTGGCCCCTGTGTCCGCGCGTGGGATACGCAAGCGGTACAGGCCGTCAGCGAGCGGGATCACGGCGATCCGAGTTCCATCCGAACGCGAGATGCGACACTCATTGTTCTTGAACACGACCGCACTTCCTGCAGCGGCAACTCGGGCAATTGAGACAAGCGTGACGCCCATCGTGGGTGCGTGAAGAACATCTTGGAGAAGTACTCGGGTTGTCCCGCCAGAGCCATCTGGTAAGTCGACGTACATATCGCCTCGTCCGATTGCCTTGAACGTGTGGTTATCGGCCGCGTGGATGGTACGGGGAAGGATCTCGGCGTAACTGATGAACCTCTCCTTATGACAGGACATGTGTTTCGTAGCGCCCGAATCGAAGAGAATGATTTCATCGGCGGCGGGGGGTTCGTGCGCGAGCGACGCGTGCGTCTCTGTTCCGATTGAGGTGAGCCAAGCTTCGTCCTTCTTCTCAGTGGCGGCTGCGGCCGTATCCTTCGGCTTCTCCTTTCCTTTCGGACCTTGGCCCTCCTTTCCTCCCCCTGGCGCCCAGCACTCCGATTTGTAGTGCCCACGCTTCTTGCAATTGAAGCATTCGACGTTCTTCTTTGATTTCCTCTTCCCATTCTGATCGCTAGCTGACATGGCGACATCGGCAGGATCGGTACTCCGCTTCGCGCTCTTCGCGCGCAGGGTACGGCGCTCGTATTCGTCCGCGAGCGCCTCCATCAGCTCGTCCGGGCTCAAGACAGTGCCCGTGACTCGGGAGGTAGCGGAGATGGCAGAGAGGTAGGGTTCGTAGGAAGAGGGCATCGAGCCCATGATGATGGCGAAGAAGTCGTCGTCGGAAGGTGACTGACCCATTGCAGCTAGGTCCTCGCGCATCGCGCGCATCTTCGCGAAATGCACTCGGACGTCGTCCTTGTCCAAGCACTTCTGTTCCTGGAGGCGGCGCCTGAGGTCAACCGAGACCATGCGCGATTTGCGCTCGAATTCCTGCGCGAGCGCCTCCCAGATCGCGCGCGCGGTAGGTTTCGCATGGATCTTCATAAACAGTGAGTCCGGAATCGTGCTCGCAATGAGCTGCTTGACGTTCGCCTCGCCCTTACGCCATTCTGCTAGGTCGGCTTCGTACGCAAACTGCGTCGGGTCGGGGGTCACTCCGGCAGCCGGCGCCGCGGCTCCCAGTGTACCTCCCACACCCGCAGCACCACCAACGGGGCCCGCTGTCCCTGCACCACTGCCGGTCCCTCCGGCAGCAGCACCAGCGTCCCCTCCGGCCGTAGCGGGTCCAGCCGCCGCTCCTGGAGCGGCCGTCCCGGCAGCCGTGGTAGCCTGCGCGGCCGTAGCCTGCGGCGCAATCGGTTCGCGTGCGGTCCCATCAAGGTGACCGCGATAGCCTTTCGCGTCGGCAGCCCACAGCAACCGGTCCTTGTACAGGACCCAGTTCGAGCCGCCGAGCTCAAGCCTTGGCACGCGTATGGCGTCGTCGCCGATCTTGATATTCGAAGACATTTGCGAGGTAAGTCTGACTTGTTTAGCAACTGTAGAGTCCGCCTAGAACGCAGGGCTCATAACCTATAGAGCGATAAACTCAGTCTGTATTCACGAGACTAGTTAGGATAACAATGTACCTATAGAGCGATAAACTAATAGGTGTTAATCAGTAAGCAGTCAGGTAAACGAAGTAAGTAATCTGTTAAGCTCACCTCAGTCTGTATTCACGAGACTGAGGTGACAGACGCAAGTGGTCGAGTATAAGTACAGTACGGAACAAGACGAGCTGCAAACAAGACATGGTAAACAGTCTCAAAGGACAAGAACTCAGTGAAACAAAAGATGACACATATGAGACAAAACAATACATGAAACTGGTCGCTGCGCGGTCCTGCCGCGCCCATTCACGTCCTCGCGGGCTCGCGCACGGCTTGCCCGCGGGCCCATTTCCTCCAACACTAGGCCATGTTGGAATCCCTCTCTACTTCATCCGGCGCGAATCGAGTGTCGTATCGAGTCTTCGCTGGTGTGCTCGAGTTCGGTGGGTGTGTCGACGACGATGGCCCCGTCTGAGCGCGCTGCGCGCGGACCCCGTCCCGCCGCTGGAGAAGCTGTACGTGGGCCGGTCGCCGGTCGACAACTCGCCCGATGCCACCTCGTCCGTCCTCTTCGCGCTGTTCACAAGGCTGAGGGAAATGAGCAGTATGTGGGATGTTCCCGTGCTCGACGACGTCGACCTCGTGCGGGAAACCTTGGAGTACACGGAAAGGGTTGGGCGCATGGTGAGGTTGGTGGAATTCCGCGCGAGTGAGCTCGATATGGAGACCCACGCCATGTGGGAGAAGGCGGAGCGCCTCGTCCCGATTATTTTAAGTATACGCAAGGGGAAGCGCAGGCATCGCGTATACGCATAGTGACGCGGATTTACTCGTATCCGCGTAGATGGCGTAGTGTGATAGCCCTCAACTGTTGAACATCAGCTTCGCAAGACAGACGTACTTGATGCTGACTACATAACTACAACACCAGGTCGAGCACCATCCGTAGCCAATCCTGTCATGTATGCAGGTCAGCGCTCACCTGACGACATGAGACGAGCAGCGAATCGCCGACCTGCCGTCACCCTCCCCGGGCAGGGATATGTATACCACCATCAATCGGGTCCGTGCTTCCCGCTTCAAGGTACGCCGGCGCGAAGCAATCCATGGACGCTTCCACGCACCGACATGGAAGGCACGCGGCAAGCACGCATGAGCATGCCGAGCTCCGTCTCTGCGCTCCACATTGCGCCGCCTGGTCGAGCTCAAGCTTAACGGTGCGGGCATCGCGTGGGGGCCGCCGACGCTCGAACCGGACGTCGATAAAGAACCCTATGCGTCCATGGAACCCGCATTTTCGCCGATAATCCGGGTCTCCTTTGCTTCGTTGTTGGACGGGTTTCGGAGTCGGAACGTGTGTGCGGTGTGGACGCGCGGTGACTGATTGTCGATCAAAGTGCGCAAGCGGGAGTCTCTAAAAAGGGTGAAGTTCGCATAGGAACGTCGCCTGACCAGTCGGCTCGGGGTGGTTGCCAGTGGTGAGCTAAGAGCTGGCAGAGTCGTCATACCCGTTTGCAGTGCTTGTGGTCATGGAGTTCAGATTTGTGTCTCCTGGATGTCAGTCAAACTTTTCGGCAGCTCTACTCCTCCCGGCGTTTGCCTGCGCAGATTGAAGGCCGTTACGAGTGTTGAAGAGTGCGATTGAGCTTGGCGGATGTGTCTCCGACGACGGCGAGGGGGCGTTGTGAAACGACGCTGATGGGGGGATGCGTCCGAGTCTGGTTAGGGTTCCCGCGAGGGACGCAGCCGCAGCGGGCTAAACCCTTTCCTTCCCGCTCCGTCGACTGGTTTGTGAAACAATGGCCAAGACTTGCATCGCGCCCGCATTGTCCTCCGCCGCGATATATATGCCCGATGTTTCCGCTCCTGCGCAACTACCGTGAGCTCTCCCATTCTTCTCGGCACCACCACCGACTACATGACATCCGACGCGTCAACGGTCGCGTCAAAGCTGAAGGTGGCACAACACTCGCGCGTTGGCCGCGCAGTGGTTTCTGCATGCCCCCAGTATTCTCCGGATATATTATCTCTGATTCGTGCTAGCATTGCACACCAAGAGTTCAATACTCTGCCGTCTCTCGCGCGAACGTGTCGTGCATTCCAAGAACCGGCTCTCAATGCCCTCTGGTCTTGTCTCCCATCTATAACGCCTCTTATCCTCACGTTACCGCCAGACGCGTGGATGCTCGAACGTGTTGAAGAGGCCAACCATCCGCCGTATCGCATCGTGGTGAGTGTCGTAATGCTACCATACTTAAGCTGACAAGCTCATTGTTTTCGCGGCCGTTCAGTCTCTGAGGCGTTCTCTGGTGCCAAGCGACTTCAAGCGGACGATGACCTACGCACAACGTGTCCAAACCATATCCGACTACGGGAATCGGTTTCATCCGGCAAGATTCATGCGCCTATCTCCCGGTTGCGGCGACGCTTTAGCCACTATCTCTCAACACCTCCGTCTTCCTCGTCTGAAATCCCTCAAAGTTGGAGGCGACGTTTTTACTGGAGAACAACGTAACGACCTCGTATTGGGCTCAAGTATATCGTCCATCGAACTCCTAGCCGCTTCTGTACGTTATAGCAATCCTCCGTCCAAGGGCCACATTCAAACATGGCTGCACATCATCATGTCGCTCCCGCAATGCACCTCGCTCCGCTCACTTTCGCTCAAGTGCGCAGAAGAGCGCGAAACGCCCATGAACCAGTACGATTGGGAACAATTCGGGCAGTTAGCGGCGCCGCTATCCACCGCTGTCCAAAAACTCGAGAAAATCGTCGTTCTGGATGCGCTGGTGGTGCCCCTTCTCCCGGAGGCGTTGCTCCATATGACTAGCATCGCCAATCTCACAACTGTCTCGATGCGAATTCGAGGACAAGACTATCCGTGGGACGCGTTGACACACGAGTACGACAGCATATCCTTCCCCACGCTGGCCGTTCTCGAAGTTCAAGTCGAGGTGCTGGACTGGTTCTATGCATTCCTGGGCGTTGCCTCGCTCCCTTCGCTGTCCCATGTTTCGGCCAGGACGAATTAAGCGGTCGACCCCATGCTTCTCAAGGCTTTCTTACTGAGGCTGATTGGCTTGCCAGGCATCCCGGGTCGCCTCAAAACGCTTGATCTGGCGCTCGGTCTCCGACCGTACTCGTACGAACCGCACCCAGATGATCCTCCCCTGTACGGGTTTCTAACACTCTACCCTGTCATCGCCCTCCTCTCGCTCCAGCGACTTCGCATCCGCGGACACGCGTACGTCAGCCTTCGCAGCCGCCAGATCTACTACATGGCCGAATCGTGGCCACAGCTGCGCGTGCTGGACTTCGAGCCGTGCGCGCCTTCCAAGGACTACGCCGTGACTCAGAAGCAGGAGCACTACCCCGTCCTTGCCGACATGGACGGCCTCATCTACCTAGCGTCTTCCTGCCCTCACCTGGAGTACGTCGGCCTCGGGTTCCTCCCGAAATACGACAAGCAATACCTGCGCCAGCAGCTTCCCAGGCTGCGCGCGCACCCCGTCCCGCTCCAGCGGCTGAACGTCGGCCGATCCCCGTCCGGCTATGGGCCCACGTCGATTGCAGTCGTCCTCTCCGCGCTCTTCCCGAGGCTGACGGAGATCGAGGATAGGTGGGACGTCCTCCCGCTGGACGAGCACGAGCTCATGCACGAGGCCTACTTGCGCAATAACGACATTTCCGACTCGGAGTACCAAGTCCCCCGTGCGGTCAATCGTGCGGCCATGGAGATGCACGATATGTGGGCGTCTGTGGAGCTTCTCGTCCCGATGTACGTCGAGAGACGCAAGCAGAGGATCGCGGATGCCATGAACCCGAACTAGTACCAACCTACCTGTACTTACACCCTGTAGCAATACCATATCTCGATGCCTACTTGGCCGCATTGCCAAAAAAATGAGAACACTCCTTATTCCACATTCAAGCTGATCACTAGGGCGCGTTTCAATCAATCTCGATCTCGTCCAGTCCTGTCTACCGTGATGGTACCTTATGGCCGACAGGATGAGACCCAGGCCAGCTCTCACCGCGCAGCCAAGAATGGTATCGGGATCACTGGCGCGCGGGCTCCCACCACCCACCATCACACTCGCCTTCAGCCACGCAACACCTCACCACGGCACGATCTCGTGGCGGTAGTTGATGAGCCGCCCGTTGTCCTCCGGCTTGAGCGAGGTGAGGACTTTCGCGACCGCGGTGACGCTCTCGAGGAGCTCTAGCGGGGCGTCATCCGTACCCAAGTCTGTCATGTGCTTGCGTCAGCGCTCATCACGGGAGCAGCGCCCGCGCGGGCAAGGACACGGACCTGTCTTGACCCACCCAGGGCAGAGGCACACCACCATCAGGTCCGGCCGCTCCGCCTTCTGCTTGTACGTCTGTGCGGCACTCCCCGTCAGCTCCCACGCCCCGGCACAGAAGGGAGGCAAGGACGCACGAGCATGTTCAGGCCCGTCTTCGTGATTGCGTATGACGCCCACAGCTCGCCGTAGCCATACCCAAAAGCGCTGAGCGAGGTCGACACGTTCACGATCGTCTTCTTCGTGCTCTTCCCGATCAGGGGGAGGTACACCTGCCCGAGCAGCGCGGGTGCGACGACGTTCGTCTTGAAGACCGCGCCCCAACCCTCGACGTCCATCGTGAACGCGGTGTCAATCTTCTGGTTCTACACGGGAGGGAGGCCAGTCGACATGAGCCTGTGCTCAAGTATCCCGCGCATGCTGAAGGATACGCACCACGGCAGCGTTGTTCACGAGATAGTCCAGCCCGTGCTCGCCCAACAACCGCGCGACGTCGTCCACGGACCGTTTGATGCCCTCCAGGTCGTCTACGTCGAGCTTCAGGATATGAAGCGTCCCCTTCGCGGTCTCCTTCAGAGCCTCGAGCGCAGTCGCCTTCGCCGGGTTCCTACACGTTGCGATGATAAAGTTCGCGGGGTCCTGAAGCAATTGCTCCGTAAGCCCGAGCCCGATACCCCGAGAACATCTGTTATAAGTCAGTGCCCAACACCGCATAGAACAGATGGCGGACTGGGTGCACGTACCCAGTAATTAGCCAGGTCTGCTTCTGAGTGACGGTCATGGTTCCTTGTTAACTCGTGGTCGTTCTGCCCCTGGCGATTCTGGTCGGGTGCTTGGGCGCAGTGGGAACGGCCGACGATCCGCGGGATGCTATCACAGCTTCCGGCAGTGGGCCTTATATCTCTGAAAGGTGGAGTGGAACGCCCGTACCCAACCGGCGGGAAAGGGATGTGAGACGCCTGCGAGCACAACAAAAACATTCTGCGATTTGTAGAATCCCACATTGGTGGGTCATAGCACACCGCGTCTCCCATACGCACACAAAAGCAGAGTCTGTGTCTGCTAGTTTGGTGAGCCCTAAAGCCGCCAAGTGCGAGGTTAGAGTGTCAGGCAGCCGGCGTCGTTACAGAAGTATTTGCGCCCTGTGGCTGGCGTTCTCCGAGAGGTCTCATGGCAGGTTTTACGTGAGAGCAGCTCGTGAGACAGCCTGATGCGATAGGGTCCTCGGGCTCGGTGATGACAAGGTGCATCTATATCTGAAAGGCGCCTTCCAAGTTGGCGCTGTCGGCAATCGGGTGGTTATATTCCAGTCCTGAAGCGCGGAACCAGCATGAATCAGAAGCGTACCAGCTTTGAAGGGAGGACACACGATTGACGACCACGTGCGACACAGAACGATTGGGTTTCACCGCCAATGTATCGTGTAGTTCATCCTCTAGAGGATCTTATGATATAAAATGAAGTCTGGCGTGACGCCGCCGGAGCTGGATGGAGAGCTCAAGAACTTGACCATCGCGGTTCGTACCAAGCGACGAGGCGGTTAGGCGCCTAAGCGAGACCTTAACCCAACTGAACTCAGGTCACCGCCTTGCGGCTGGAGACGTGGTTCAGCGGCCCATCCTCAGCGTCAGACCTCTTCCTCTCCCTCATTCGACCATCACTGCATTGGTCCTACATTCCTCGTTTCAATCAAATCTCCCTGTGAAACAAGATTACGTGCTGCACACAACGAGATTGTTGCAGCGGCTGCCGCATCCGAGCCGTTCTCAGGTGTCGTGGTCTGTTCTCATGCTTTGGCTCAACTATCATGCGTGGTCCTGCATTACAACGCTCTTCCAGGGAGAAATTCGGGTGTTCAGGAGATATTCGCCGAATTTGAACACATAGTAATGCACTAGCCGATGGTGCTTGCCGCCCTATCATCGCGGCACCAGCATGGCCATCTTCTCGAATTCATTCCGCGACGAGACTAGCACCATATCTACTCATGTGCCTTGAGGGCTGAGAGAGATCTCACGCCGCCGAGCTATAACAGTGAGACCAGTTCTATGCTGTACATGAGCCATTTCTCCTCTGCACCGCTGCAATCGATGCCTTCTGTGCAGGAAAGCAATGTTTGGTTCATTACAGGGTAAGCCAGCGTTTATATCAGTTCGTAAACATTCGCTGATTGTGATCAGGGCCAACCGAGGTATTGGTCTCGAGTTGACGAAGCAACTCCTGGGGTCGCCCTCCAACATCATTCTCGCGACGTGCAGGACTCCGAGCAAGGCCGCCGAGCTCAACGCGATGGAAAAAAACGCTGATGGAAGACTACACATCCTCGCCCTCGACATCACAAATCGTGAGGCCGTACGCGACATCGCACAACGTATCACGTCCATTCTGGCTCCCGAGCAAGGCATCGACTACCTCATCAACAACGCCGGAATCGTACGTCCTCTCCTGGTCGTCTCTTCCTCCCACCGCACTCACATCATCCGAATCCCTCCCCCCGTGCAGAACGTGCGCGAGTGGGACAGCCCGTCAACAGTCGACCCGGACGTGATGCAGCGCGTATTCGAGACGAACGTGATCGCGCCAGCGTACATCGCGCAGGTGCTTCTCCCGCTCGTGGAGCGCGGCGCGCGCCGCACCGTCGTCAACGTCTCCAGCACGCTCGGCAGCCTCGGCACGGACTACGGCACGCGCTCGACGTCGTACGCGATCAGCAAAGCCGCGTTGAACATGGTCACGTACAAGCAGCAGAAGGAGCGGCCGGACATCATCTTCATCTCCATCTGCCCCGGGTGGCTGAGGACGGGTGGGTTGGCACCCTGGGCTGTCTTCCGGGCATGTTGCTGACGCCGTTGACTCTGCCGGAATCAGACATGGGCGGGGACGAGGCGCCGAACGACGTGTCCGTCGGCGTCGAAGGCGTGCTCAAGACGATCTACGGCCTCACGCTCGCGGACTCGGGCAATTTCTTCAACTTCAAGGGCGAGATTGTCCCGTGGTGAATCCTGACCATGCTATTACAACGCTTACATTGGTGTGCGCTATCGTGTGTCCTTCGTACAGCCACGGGAAACGACTGTTGAATACGACTGCTAGCTTGATCTTCATAGACGACTGCGAAGCTATATCACAGCATATGGGAGCTCTAGCGTGCTCCCTCTTGGTTCAGGTAGGTCTCCTGCGCATCGGAGGGATACCCGGGGCTCCCGCAGGGCCACGGTCCGTGGGACGTGCTCGAAGTCGCTGCAACCGCACATTTTCCTCCGTATGTCCAGTGAGCTCGAACATCATTCGGACGACCACTCGTACCCGGCGCTCCCTCCGCTCAGCGCTACCCGCCGCCGCTCTCGATGGAATGGATCTGCAATGATGGTGAACCACGCACCTTCGGCCACTGCGTCCGGCTTCCGCCACGAGAGCATGCGCTCCCAGAACGGCATGCACAGCACGTACATCAGCCCGACGAAAATCAGCATCGCGAAACCCGATCGAAAGCCGCGGGGGGCAGACTCACGCTGGTTCTCCGAGTCTGGCGGGGGCACGTCGATTGTCGTTAACGAGGTCTCTGCGGTTTGGGTCAAGTTGAATGCTGTCGAGCCTTGGGTTTCAGGAGCCTGGAGTGTTTCTCGGCTTCTCCAGACGGCAGGAGGAGGGTGGTTGTAGCAGGATGGGCGGACATGAAACACGTATTGCGGTGGACCTGGGCGGGCGCCTGGCGGACGGTGGCAGACATTTGGCACGCATTCCAGTCGTCGTTATGCAGCTCCGATTTCATCGCAAGTGATAACTTCATCCGCAAAGTCCATGACCTGTGTCGTTATCCGGATATTGAGAACGCGAGGGGCACATCCGCGCGCGGGCTGCGAAGCACTGAGAGTTCTGACATTTAGTGTTCAAGTGAGCGCACATGTTGTATCCGGATCTCCCTCTTTCACCCTGTGCACGATGTCACTCGCTTCTCACATGCGGCCGCTGTGTGCATCTGGAAACCGCTGTGTGCGCCTCACATGACTGAGCAGGGGCGTGGCTCACAGTGTTGGTCTGAGACGTGCCGTTCCAGTACGTACTGTAGAAACGATGCGCGTTTGGATCGCGATTCCCATCTCACCACGGAAACGTTCGAGGCACCCTCCAGAAAGAGGGTACTCTGAGAACGACTGTATTAGTTTCAACCACACAGGTAAGAGCGTCGTTCAGTAATAGTCCATGATCAGCCGTCACCGAGGCAAAACCCCGGCTTGCCACGAATTTCGGACCCAAGTCAATCGTAACGTTCAGTACCAAGTTGTCCGCCGCGGGAACTCCGCGTTGAGGTCTACACCGCGCGTCCTCGCATAGGGCGCCCTAGTTCTCCACCACACATCCCTCCACGTTGCCGCGGGCGGCAGAGGCAGTGGCGGAGGCGGCGAGGACGAGTAGTACGTCGGCGCGGCTGACGTCCGAACGCTCAACCTGGGCGTAGGTAGGACCCTCCACTCCGTGACTGGTGGCGGCAGGTGCGACAGATACGGGGAAGCGGAGTAGTACGTCGGCGGCGGCTCCCGGAGACTCGGGTCCATCTTGCGCGCGAGCCCGTCATGGCCCGAGCTCTCGTACGTATAGGGCGTGACGGAGTCATTCGAAAGTGTTGGGGTCGGGGAGGTACACCGCGTCGACGGTTCGCTCGGGGCGTTTGGCACAGATGGGTCTAGAGTAAGGATAGCAGCGGGGTCAACGACGCGGCGCACCGGAGCTGTGTGCAGGAGGCGCGTACGCACCGTGCTTGCTCTTCCGGAGTACCTCCTTTCGGACTACGTGCTGTTGGTGGAGTATGTAGATGATCGCCGCGATAATGAGCATACCCAGCAGCAAGGCACCGGCACCGGCGAGGCCGGCTTTGAGAGCGAGGGAGGAGGTGTTTTCGCTCGGGAAACTGCCAAGCGAGGATGCCATCGACATGGCCGCCATCGGGCAGTCCTCTGTGGGTGAGGGCGAGGGGCTGCTCGGCATGATGAGCCCGCCAGGCATGGTGGGATACGGGGCCGTGGTGTATGGAGCTGTGTTCGCGAGTGTCACGACAACAGTAAGGGTGAGCGAACCTCCTGGTATATAAACATCGTCCTCCCTGTGGTTGATAGTCAGAGAGCGAGCAGGGGGGTTCAAAAGCGAGACGGGCAAACACCTGCGCGAGTACGGGAGTGGCGGCATAGAGGCGGAGAGGACGGCGGCGGTAGACGCATCCGCCTTTTGACTTATGTATCCAAAGGAACAGGATCTGTGCGCAGATACTAGGAAGTGGCATAACCGTCAGGGATCGCACCAGGAGCGACACGACAGCGGCGGCAAATGCGTCCTGGTACCAGACTATCTGCGCAAGTAAAGATTGGGATCAGCACAAGTCACATAGAACCTTGGCATATGCAGAAACCATGTATAAAAGAGACTGGTAACGGTGCATTGGCACAGTGCTCTCACGTGCTGCAAGGTTATACACCTGTACTTGGATCCGGAGTATGCCATGCAGCGACGAGCTCGCGGCTCGGCGTCATACTCCGAAAGCGGCGGATGGTACATGGATATCCGATTTTCGCACATTTGATTGATGGAGCGGGACGACCCATCGACCGAGGGAGAGCGCTAGGAGTGTCTGCTGCTAGGTTATGATGCGGATGAGCGCTACGCGGCTAGTGGGTGCACGTGGTTGCGTGTGGCGGTGTCTGGGACGCGCCTCCTCGAGCTCTCCCCGATGATTTCGACGGAATGATGCACGGCTGGACAGGACGCGTCTGCAAGCGTGCGAGGACAAATGCTAACAGCTCATCTTTCCAGCCATGAATACGCGCGTACCTGCGGCAACTTGCAGCGTCTTCGTCAGCGATCGGAACAATGTAACCCGAAGCAGCGGCTCCTATCACTGCATCAGCAAGACTCCCCAATCACCCGCCTCCTGCTTTTATCCGCCAAGCCTCCTTGTATGTTCGCGCGGGATGAGGCAGAGCACTTGAGACTCCGTTGTTGGCTCGCATCCGCGACTCCACGCGTGGTGTCTGGGAATGTGCATGTGTGGCGCTTCGGCTGCCCTGCCAGCAACCCGGCTATTATGATCTCGCGCAAACCTTCCAGAATTCACCTCCGGACGTATCCAACACTGCGGAGCACAACGCGTACAGTATATAACCGCCCTCGACATTTGGTCGATCCACATCAACACACTCTACTCAACGTCAACACTTCACAATCATGTCAGCCTCCTCTCGCCCCACCACTTGGCTCATCACCGGGTACGTGGCTATTATCTGCATCAGTCCCACATCCATTACTGACTCTCGCCCTTAGTGCCTCCCGCGGCATCGGACTCGAGCTCGCCAGACAGCTCCTCGCATCTCCCGACAACGTCGTGGTAGGGACCGTCCGCGACGTCGAGAAGGCGACGGCACTCAGCGGCCTCAAGAGCACCGCCCGCGGGACCCTGCATATCATCAAGCTTGACCTCGACAACTTCGACGAGATCCGCGCATCGGCCAAGGACGTCGCTACCATCCTCGGCGACGCCGGCCTCGACTACCTTGTGAACAACGCCGGGATCGTACGTGCCCTCATGCTTTTCCACCATCCGAGCATCCAATGACACTGCATGCGGACCATAGTGCCTGCAAGACACGCCCTTCGAAATCGACCCGGAGGTGCTGCTCCGCCACGTGCGCACGAACGTCGCCGCACCCGCCGTCGTCGCGCAGGCGTACCTCCCGCTCGTCGAGAAGAGCGCAAAGAAGACGGTCGTCAACATCTCGAGCACCATGGGCAGCCACACCGCCGCAGCCAACTGGGGCCCAGGCGCTACGTCGTACTCGATAAGCAAGGCCGCGCTGAACATGCTCGTGCGTCAGCCTTGTTCCCCAGCCCCGAGAACGGCGCGCGATGAGCTGACATCCCCTTTTCTCCTCCTTCTCTCGCGACATTCCAGACCGTCAAAGAGAAGTTCGCGCGCCCAGACCTCACTTTCATCAGCCTCTGCCCGGGGTGGGTCAAGACCGGTGAGCACCCCGACATGTCTGTCAAACCCACACTCGCTCATCCGGCCGTCGTCCGCAGACATGGGCACCCAGGCTGCCTCGCTCGAGCCGCACGAGAGCGTCGCAGGTATCCTCAAGGTCCTTGGCTCCCTCACCCCCGCCGACAGCGGCAAGTTCCTTCGCTACGAGGGCGCCGAGGTTCCCTGGTAGTCACACGATGTAGTCATTGTCGTATTGTATCCATGTACAGTCCGTGTATGATCATCATCGAGTCGCGGGACAGCACAGCTGCTCCCAACCGTACCGCACATCGTTCGTCCAAGTGTCACTGCACTTGCACGCATCCGCCCATGGGTCCGAAGAGACATTCGCCCACAGACAACGCCCTACTCCGGAACCTCACAGGCCTCGAGCATATTCTCAGCCCAAACGACCGCCCACGCCTCGTCCTCCGGCACTTCCACCAGCACGTGCGCTGACCGATCGGCTGACCCCGCGCCTTGCCCTCCAAGAGCATCCCCACACCGAATCTCCCAAGCGCGTATCCCGTACGGCCACGCCCACACGCCGACCCATCGGAGCGTGGGTGACGAGCCCGCGAGGAGCGCCGCGGTCTCCGCGGCGCGCGTGCGGAGTGTCCGCCGGTGAGCGCACGCCATAGCGTGCTTGGGCTCGCCCCGCTCGTCAGGCGGCGGGATCTTGCCGTACGTGACGAGCAGGTGAGTGAGCGCGCGCGCGGCGGGCACGTCCCGCCTGAACGCGTCCTGAATGCGGTTGAATTAGCCTTGCCATGCACGGAGACAGACGCGGTAGAGAAGACGCGGGAGAGGGTACATCAAGACGTACCTCAATAACGCCGTGCGGGTCGTCGTCTCGCTCCGTGTAGCAGGTGTGTGAGCAGTCGACTGTCAAGACGAGGTGCGTCAGGTTCGGAGACGCGCGGAGCGCCTGCAGGGCGTTCACGGGCTCGGTGGGCTTAGGCGAAGGCTGGTAAGTGCCGAGAAGCTGCCTGAGCGTGATGTGGAGGTTGAGGTGTCGCGGCGCAGCGTCGCGCACGACCGTGGACGTCTCCATAACGGGCAGTATAGGACCGCGAATATTCTCGGCGTTCTGCAGGAAGGAAACGCGGGGAACGGGGAAAGGGTACGCAATCGCGTACAGTACGCAACCGTGGCGCGCCGAGAGGGAGCGAAGGGCGGGAATGGTGTCCCGACTGGCGCGGGCCCATTCTGCTATATACTGCGCCCGGATACCTTCCATGTGGTCCCGTGCATCACTTGCCGACATTGAGTAGCGGTTTAGGGGAGGAGCATTGGCGCATTGACCCGCAGGGCACTTGTCATTGTCGATCTGGAGATGTTGGAGGTGGGGGAAGCTACGACATAACATTCCCGGCAATGTGAATTTGAAACAGATGTCCCCCCAACGGATCGTGAGGCGGCGCATATGTAGGAACGGGGTAGGGGGCAGGCAAGCTTCCGTGAGATGAAAGTTGAGCTCCAGTTCCTCCAAGGGCAGAGCAGTCGGCGATAGGATGTGACGGACAAGGGTGGTGTCAATTTCGACGTCCCCTCGGATGAGCTTGAGCGTTCGTAGATGAGGCACGCACATCCGGAGCCGGGTCAGGCGATACGGAGTCATGCGATGTTTGGTAACCATGATGTGTAGCTCCCTCAGCGATGTCAGGGTAGAGAGTGTCTGTGAAAGCGGCTTCACCTTCCAGGCTAAGTTCCAGCCCTGGAGACGCAGAGACCGGAGATTACGACACCGGTTCAAAACCTCGAGGATTGTGGCAAACAGGTCTTCCTGCGTGATGGCTCGGTGATTCCCCTGGCCGTCGATTTGGGCTAAGTAGTGCAGAATCTTTCCGGAGAAACACAGGTCTTCGATGAACGGCCAGCGGGGAGCCACAGATCCATCGCGGAGGAACAGAAGAAAGGACAACACCTCGTGAACCTTGGTAAACGGTTCTTTGGAGCGTAAGCAGAGGGATTCGAGGGCTGCCTCAGAGAATGACCGGCAGGTCTGCATGAGGGCCGAGAGGGACGCGGTCGAGAGGAGCTTCATGGTCCTTTCTAGGACGTCGTAGTTGAGGTCGGTGATGCAGAGTGCATGCAATGATGGGGTTACGGCGTCCTGAAGTGGGATAAACGGTGAGAATGTCCGTATGCGCACATTAGTCGGATTGCGTACCGTTCCTGGAGCGCTGTTTGTTTCGCCCTTGCATGGCTGGAGGTGTTCGGATTAGCCACTAGCATCGCACGTGTGCGAATGGATATACTGACATCTCGATCGAACAGACCGACCTTGAGCGGTACTTTGGATGCGCTGACCTGGGTGGGAGTCAACACTCGCGCACCAGGCGAAGGGTACTGTTCAAATTCTGCAGCGAGGGAGTTGTTCACAGTGGGTGAATAGTTGTCATAGGCGTCTTCCATCATTATATCTGGAAGGGACTGAGGGTCGAGGTTCTCGTTGTGAGACCACATGGCGGGTTCCAGTTAGCCTCGGCGGAGGAAACAGTGGTGAGGGCTGGTGAGCGTCGCAGGGACAGATGGAATTCGAGGAGAGAGTGGTTTTGTCACACCACGAGCGCTTCACGGATCCGTCCGTACAAAGCGATCAGCCGTCGGATCGCCACACATTGGGACAACAAAGAGCGATCAGGAATCGCCCGGCTTGGAGGTCAATACGCGAGCGGAACGCCCCTATCCGTTGCTACGCGTCAAATCAGACCATACCACATTATGTAAAATACGCTCACACGTTTTTGTCGCTGGGCCATTGTATGAGGGCATGAATCTCAGCCATACAACCTGAACTTGTGACGGCACACTATGTTGGCGAAGCTTGCCAGTGACGAGTCAACCCTTCAAGGAAGAGATCTGAGATACCGACGACCCTACGGTCATGTTCACCCGCGTATATATCAGCCAGTAATCGCATCTCAGTGGTGCAATGTGGGGCTGCAATGCGGGAGCTGGCACACATTTCGAGCAGGCGGTGGTGGTTGAAGCGTAACGGGCCATAGTGGGCGTCAGTGGGCGCTCCGCTCCCCAAGCCGAGATAGACGCTCAGTAGCTAACTTGCGGTGTCACTACTGCTCGTGCAAGTGTGTGGGGGCGCGCGAATTCGGCGAGCACCCGAACGCGACCACATGAATGTGCACACACTCACCCGGCCGTCTCCCGCAAGTGGGCAGCGGTTCTCGGCACTGGCACTAGCAGGCCATCCACCGGATCGCACGGCCAAACGGCGTCGAACGTGAGGCAACTATCAATGCTCGTGAAGTCGCGAAACGATAGCAGATCTATAGCCGATCGTCACAGGGTAATAGTGAACAATATATCAATTATTCTGACATTGTTCAGGGGTTGAGCATTGTCGCAGACCGGACAACCGCCCACGCCTCGTCCTCCGCCATCTCCACCAAGGCTGCCGCCGTGTGCGCGTCTTGATCCGCAGCCCCAATGGCATCTCCGCGCCGCACCTCCCACGCCCGGATCCCGTATGGCCGCGCCCACACGCCGACCCAGCGGAGGGTCGGCGAGAGGTTCGCAAGGAGCGCCGCCGTCTCGTTCGCGTGCTCGCGAAGGGTCAAGCGGTGGCGGCATCCGTCCTCCCATGTTTCTAACCATTTATCGTTCTGATATACCTCATTGACGTCTTCAACCACGACGAGGATGTGGCTGAGCGCACTGAGACCGGGCACTTCCCGGCGTAATGCACCCTGCCAGGGACATGGTCAGTAAAGCGCATCCGGAACCTATGGGCGAGACTCAGAATGGAAGGCTTACGTTCATGATGTTCTCGTGATGCTCAATTCCCTCCTCCATTGTGTTGCAGACACACCTGCAGTCGACTATAAGGACAAGATGTGTTAGGTTGCGCGAGGCTCTGAGAGTGCCTAGCTCCTCCATCAGCGGGTCAGCACGGCCTTCCTTACCGGAGACCGGATCGATGACCCGACGTTCCCTCAACGTGATGTGGAGGTTCAGGAGCCGAGGCGCCGCTGCACGAATTGCCTCTGAGGTCTCCGTCACGCGGACGGCGTGATCATCATAATCGCCACGATTCTCCAGAAAGAGTACATGGGGCACGGGACGAGGGTACGCGAGCATGTACAACATACAGCCTTGATGCGCCGTTAGTGAAAGGAGGTTGTGACAGTGTTTGCGATGGACGACCCATGCCGCCTTCTGCCGTGCTCGGATGGTTTCCATATGTGCGGTGCGCTGTGTGAGGCCACTGCTGAAAATACTGGAACCTATAGGACAGTAATGATCGTTGATGGCGAGGTGTTGGAGGTTCGGAAAATTGTGAGAAAGCATCGCAGGCAGCGTCGTATCCTTGATGTCCCATGCGAACGCAAGACGGCGAATGCAGAGGAAAGGGTCAGGAGGGAGGGCAGCCCCTGTGAGGGAACACTTCAGTTCCAGCTCCACCAGATGCGCCGGTAACAATGGACCGATGTAGGTTTGGTTTAAACGTCTCTCTATGCTGAGCTTGCGCAGACCTTTCAGGCTTAGTCTGAAGGCGGTGATGCCCAATTCGGAGACACTGTCGTTGTCGAACCCAACATGCAGGTTTGTGAGCAAAGGAAGGTTGGTGATTGTTGCAGAGAAGGCCTCAAGTGTCCAGTTATCTACCCAACACATCACGTGCAGGGTCCGTAGGTTCCGACACTGCTGCACAATCTTGAGAATGAGTTCGAACAAGCAGTCTGTTCCCATGGAGAGAGATCGTCCGTAGCGGTTGCAGAACGCGCTCCAATTGACAAGGGTTTCGTCAAAGTGAAGTTCCCGAATGAATGGCGAGCGAGGATCGGCAGAACCAATGCGGAGGAAGCGGATGAAGGACAGTATCTTGGGAACAGAGGAGAATGGACGATTGGATAATCGGCAGAGGGGTCCGACGGCTGACGCCGAGAAGAACCGACAGGTCTTCGTGAGGGCCGCGAGGGACTTGGCAGGGAGGAGAGCCATGATCCTCTCCAAGACATCGTGGTTGAGATCGGTAAGGTGGAGTGAAACTCTCGGGGGGCTTACGGTGTCCTTTATAGAAATGTTTGTTGGAAAGCAAGTTCATGTTAGCCAAAAGACCGTACGAGCACAGGCGGATAAACTGACGGGCGTGTCGATGAGTCTCATTTTGAGTGGTATGCCGAGTGCGTTTGTCTTGGCAACCAAAGCTCGTTGATCACTGGCAGAATAACCCCTCTGCCAGCCGTACTTAACGACGGGGACTCCCCAACCATCCGCGGGAGAGAAAGACTGGCCATCGTCCAAAGCGATGTCGGAAGGGCGCTGATTGTCTGGATTCGGTCGCTCGGAGTCGACGTGAGGCAGTATTGAGGAGCGTAAGAGTTGTATCGCCCAACGAAACATTCCGGGAGATGGGTGAGGGAGACGGATCACGATATACAAGGTGGGGGGAGGGTGCTTATGTACCCGCCTTGCTTGGCGGGTCCATTCGTTTGGGGCGACCCGCCACCGCTTAGTTACATGCTGGGAGAACAAAAGCCGATCACTGCATTTCGCCGAACTCATGGATCAATAAAAATTTCCGTTGCTCCTTTCCATCTCTACACGTCGTATGGTATCACAGGACTCTGTCGCGAATGCGTCGGGACTGGGGACGACTTGGCATTGCCGTAGCATGAGTGGAATGCCAGCGGGGTATATAGATGCGTTGCCGCCGAACACCACGCTCTTGACGTTTAGGCCACCAAGCTTCGAGCGTAAAGCGGTATGAATATTTCATAGATATAGCAGCGCCATTCTGGGTATCGGAGAGACAACGAGGGGAGCGATGTTACGAGGAAAGCACTGCTAGGACGCGGTGGCAGTGGCGGTTGAGGACAGCGATAGACGCTCACTGAGTGATCGAGGTTACCAGAAGATAAGATTAGATTAAGCGAGATCTATAGATTTTGTCAGCGTCCGGCTCCGATCTGCAGACTCGGACTCGGACTCGCTCAGGCTCAGCTCTTCCTCCCACCACCACCTTCACCTCCTCTTCTCTTCTTATAGGTTTGAATAGTCAGGCTCAAGTGTGCTCAACAACTGGTGCAGCCTGTAAGACCGCTTGATCCTCCCAAGAAACCCACCCGCGCCCATCTCTCCATCTCAGCCATGGAGTTTGTACCCGCACCCGCGATCCACCGCGTCCTTTGCGCAGACTGCGGAACGCCGATTGTTCCCAATTCCGCGAATCTCTGTGTCGCATGCCTCCGTAACACGGTCGATATCACCGAGGGGATCCCAAAACAAGGTATGTTTGATCCAACCCCTCTGCAGCGAGTGTCTGAACTCCCCCGCTCCAGCATCTGTATCATATTGCAGGAATTGCGAGCGTTTTCTGTCTCCTCCGACGACTTGGACTATCGCGCAGCCCGAATCCCAGGAGCTCCTCGCGATCTGCTTGAAGAAGCTCAAGGGCCTGAACAAGGTTCGCCTCACAGAAGCCCACTTTATCTGGACGGAACCCCACTCGAAACGACTCCGCGTATCTCTTACGATTCAAAAAGAAGTCCTTACGTCCACGATCCTCGAGCAGGTGTTTGAGATAGAATATCTTGTTCAATACGGTCAGTGTCCCGACTGCACCAAGCTCGCCGCGAAGAACACCTGGAAAGCGCTCGTTCAAGTGCGTCAGAAGGTTCCCCACAAGCGAACGTTCCTATTTCTCGAACAACTCATCCTGAAGCATGGCGCGCAAAAAGACACCATTTCCGTGAAGGAGGTCAAGGACGGCCTTGACTTCTTCTACAGCTCACGGAGTCACGCCCAAAAGATGGTCGAGTTCCTCAACGGGGTTGTCCCCGTACGGTATGCACCTGATCACCGATCCGCTTTCTGAGGCTTATCACCATCGCAGGTCAAAGTCGTCCGAACAATTGCTCTCCACCGACACACACTCCAACACCGCCAACTTCAAGTACACCTACTCAGTAGAGATTATTCCCATCTGCAAGGATGACCTCGTGTGCATACCCCCGAAACTCGCACGACAAATGAGTAACATCTCGCCCCTCACCGTCTGCGTGCGCGTCGGCAACTCCCTACACCTCCTTGACCCAGCCACGCTCCAGATTGCCGAACTCACGTCCCCGGTCTACTGGCGCACACCATTCGAATCGCTCGCGAGCGTGACCGATCTCGTCGAGTTCACCGTGCTCGACGTCGAGCCCTCGGGCGCGACGCGCGGCAAGTGGGTGCTTGCGGACGCGCAGGTCGCGCTCTCCGGCGCGTTCCGCTCGCACGACGCGGGTGAGGACGGGATGGACTTTGAGAGCGCGCTCGCGTCGCAGATTTTCCACACGCGCACCCACCTCGGCGGCATCCTCCAGCCGGGGGACACCGCGATGGGCTACTTCCTCACGAATGCGAACTACAACTCGGACGACTTCGCCGCGCTCCCCGCGCACCGCGTGCCGGACATCGTGCTCGTGAAGAAGGCGTACCCGAACCGCCGCAAGAAGAACAAGCCGCGCGCGTGGAAGCTGCGGAGCATCGCGAAGGAGGCCGGCGAGGAGGGCGAGACCGGCGCCGGGCGCGGCGTCGTCGGCCGCATGGGCGGCCGCGACCAGAAGAAGGTCGAGGAGGATTACGAGCTCTTCTTGCGCGAGATCGAGGAGGACGAGGAGATGCGCGGCGCGGTCAACCTCTACCGCGCGAAGAACGACCGGCCCGGGGCTGGCTCCGGCCTCGCGGGCGGGAAGACGCGCAAGAAGCCGCAACACGCGATGGACGTGGACGACGCGGCGATGGCGGAGGACGAGCCGACCGCTGCGGCGCCCGGAGCGACGGACGAGGAGGAGGAAGAACCCGACTTCCCGGACGTGAAGCTGGACGAGCTGTTGGAGGACTTCGACGAGATGACGCTCGAGGAGGCGTGAGCGGGGGCGGTGTCAAGCAGTTGTATCACACTGTTGTATCATTGCGGCTGCTAGAGGTTTGCATTTCTGTATCTCAACACATCGGTATCGCTACAGGTGGCTCTACGGTTTTACCCAGTGGGTGCGGCTACCACGGGAGCTCTTCCCCCGTGTACTTGAAGAATTTCCCGCTGTCCTTCTGCGTCAGTCCGTTGACAACCTGGAGGACGCCCGCCGCGCTGTCCTTGGGTTCCAGCACCGCACCGTCTCCACCCATGTCTTTCCTGAGATGAGTGTCAACCATAGGAGGAGGTGCAGTCGCACTCACCTGTCTTCACCCAGCCAGGGTCGATCACGACAGACGTGATATCCGGCCGTTGCGCCTTCTGCTTATACGTCTACGCACGCCGTGCCCCTCAGTCCTTTACCCGCGGATCTCTCTAACCGACAAGCAGACACTCACGAGCATGTTCAGTGCGGCCTTGCTGATGCTGTACGTCGTGCACTTCGGGCCGCAGTCGAGGCCGATGCTCGCGAGCCCGGACGACATATTCACGATCACCTTCCGCTGACCCTTTTCCAGCAGGGGGAGGAACGTCTGGGCGATGAGCGCGGGCCCGACGACGTTCGTCTGGAACGTGCGCAGCGCGGCCTGGGGGTCGAACTCGAACGCGACGTCGAACCCCTCGTTCTAGCAGCAGCCACAGGCGCAGAACCCGAGGTGTCAGCGCTGTGTGTACATAAGCCCGATGTGGAGATGGGGACGCACGATCGCAGCGTTGTTGTAGAGCACGTCGAGGCCGCGCTCGCCGAGCGCGCTCTGCACGGGCGCGAGGGCGTCTCGGATGGACTGCTCGGAGGCGACGTCGAGGGCGACGACGTGCAGCGTGCCCTTCGCGCCCGCCTTGAGCGCCTGCAGCGCGCTCGCCCCGTCCGGGTTCCGGCACGTCGCCACGACGAGGCAGGACGGGTTTGCGAGGAGCTGCCGCGTGAGCTCCAGGCCGATTCCTCGGGAGGTGCTGGGGAGTGCGTGACGGGGTCGTGAGCGGCACAGTACTACGCATAGGGATGGAGTGACAGTGGGGCACATACCCAGTGATCAACCAAGTTTGTGTGTATGCCATGGTTCGGATGGGAGCGAGGTATCGCACGACGAGTTGGGGGGGACAAAGCGATGAGGCCCAAGTCTCCCCTGCCTGCGCTGGCGAGGTATGCTTATATATTCTCTTGAGCGTTTGCCATGTCCTCTATATGGCGGCCCGCTCGCACGATATCAAGTCAGTGGCGGCAGCCCGGAGAGCCTCGTGACAGAAGACATGCTGCGTTGGAGGGCGGAATACACGCCACACGGAGGGTCTTCGGGCTGTCACGCCGCGGTATTGGAGTCCGACCATGAGCGCAAACGCAAACGATGCTCTGTTCATAATGTCTTGAGAATGCACGTTTGATGGTTAAGCGACATTCCACCTACTCTGCGGCACCTGAGTGGACTGCTCACCATGGCAGCCTGTCGCGGACGCGGTTGTCGACAGGCAAGGTTCACTGGCAGAATCCTTGAGGTACATTGCCGCAAAGCTGGTATCGGCGAGTAAGTAATATATTGGCTTATGAGAGCGCAGAAGAAAAAGAAGTGGGATGCATGGTCTACTCGGTGAGAGCAGCGTGTCTGGATGTGTAGGTGCATATGTACGCAATCGCTCAGTCAAGCGCTCACGCTAGGGGCCACCAGGTAATCTAGGCGCTCCTCACCAGTCCTCACCTCTCGACGACCACGACCACGACCTCGACCGTGTGCAAAGGCTACCAGTCCGACATGTATCAATCTTTGTGTTTGTTTCACGCTCTTCAGCGGCTCAAAGGCCGTGCTGTTATGCACAAGTGACTGCTTTCGGCATCAAGACGACGTGGCGCGCAGGCCCTCAGGCTACGTTAACAAGTGGACAAGACATGAATGCGCCACCCATAATTACAGATGTAGGGACAGAGAAACCAATTGTTCGTATATGATGGGATGTGCTACACAAACGGTCGTCACTGAGGGTATTTTGGCCAGGTCCGATCGCTCAATTGCTTGACTCGGGTACCGACGGGTACGTACTGCGTAGAGGTCGTATATGGGGATTTCTATGCTGATTCTCATGTGGAATGCTCAGGGTCTGAAGGCGTTGGCTAATCACAGACGTGGAGCTCGTACTCGCAGATGGCTGTCGAGGAACGGAGGAGTAGTGTAGACATCTGGTTGTAAGCGCTTTCGCAGCGTGTGTGATAGTAGACAGGGTTCGATGGATCCGTCTCCAGATAGGGCACGAGATGGTGGTTGCCGATAGGAAGCTCGAGAGCGCCTCGCGGTCTCGTCTTCTTGCCCTCAACCTCACATCTCACCCCTACCTTGAGTTCGGCCAAGTCCTGCCTCCTACCATCGTCTCCTCCCCGTCTGTACCCAATGTCTCAACAACGCGGTACATGCAGACTGTATAGATCTCCCCAGGGCTGTCGGTTTGGCAGCCGTTGCAAGTTCTCTCACGACCGCGCCCCGTCCTTGACGCCCCAGGCCTCGGTGCTGCGGCAGTCATCACCAGCATCGGGACTCGGAGTGCGCGGGTCTTCCCGCCCTCCCCCTTCTCGCCCTCAGGACACTCCCCCGAGAGCTCCTCAGAGCGGCGTTCCCCACAATGTATGTCAGTTCTTCTGGACATCGGGCACCTGCGCAAAGGGCTTCGACTGTGCGTTCCGCCACGACAAGCGACCTCAACTCCCGGGATCTCCCCCGAATACCGACACCAACACCTCCCAGGATGAGGAGGAGTCCACAGCTATCGACTTTTTCACCCTAGAGGGCATGGCTGTTGGTTCGGGATACGATGTGCAAGGACAGCATTCGTTGAACCCGAGTGAAGTCCACAACTACCTCAAGGGCTTCACTGCTGACAACTACCGCTTGGAGCATGCCTCTCGAGCCCAGGGCTTCGTGCGCATCTTGGCCAGTGTGCACGACGGAAACAAGAGTTGGGTGAGCGCATACATGGACTCGTTGTATCACACGCTCGGTGCTCATATCTTCCCTTCTCCGCGATAGAACACGGACAACGCACTGGTGGGTTTCAGGTCAGCATCTATCATGTTTGATTGCGAACCGACCAATGTCCCTTGCAGGACTTGTTGGAGTTCATTGTGAAGGTAACACAATGACACCATCGATGCTCGCTACATTGTTGACTTGCGTGCAGGGGAATGCCCTTCTTCGTATCGGAGATGTTCTCCGGTTTGATCCCGTTAAGGCTCATGTCGGCTTTTCTGCTGGGGCCCTGTCCTTCCAGCGTGGATATCTGCCAATCTTCCAGGTACGTAGTAGCCACCGAGTTGTGAATCAACGCATTGACCATGGTTGCGCAGTTCTTCGCCTCGGGCCTGGTACTGAAAAGCACGCTGTACAAAAATATAAAGTAGTTCCTTCCTCGTGTGATCTGAACAAATCGCTGACCATGAAGCAGCCATTTGTACACCGTCATCGCGAACAACCACGATGCTGTTTTCACCACTCTCAAGAGCTGCATTGCAGAAATGATCAACGCGAGAACCTGGCAGGACAAGACGTCCACCAGGACCGCCCTTGACGGGCACAACTCCGTAGATGGCGTCAGAGTGTTCCGGTCATTGTCCGTCGTCTTGTCGCAGTACGTGTCCCTTTATATCACGTTTTTGTCCTGAATATGACCTTTGATACATCAGATACCTCAATCGGTTCAAGGATGCCACGCGGAGCCACTCGGACGTGCCTCAGTTCGTTCAGGACTTCGCTAGATGGTTCGAAACGTGGGCGGAAGGAGTGTCTGCCCCTCATCCGACCTTCGACGACCCTATTGTGCACGCTCCGTTAAAACACCGCGAGCTGAGTATCACCCACATCCGAGAGGATATCGAGCGTCTCGTAGAGATCGTGGAGCGCGAGTGCGGCACTGTGCGGCGCCTCCGGAACGAGCTGCCAAAGTCATCTCTCACTCCATCTCAACGCAACCAGGCGCTGGCCGCACAGCTCGCTAGTACATACACACCCCCGGGCACGCTTCGTGATGAAGGGCCACGACACGACAACGACTTCGAGCGCATCGCGGACATCAGGATCGCGCCCACGAACGGAGAGCTCTTCTCGCCCGCCCAGCCGTATCTTCCAGTATTTCGACACGATGCTCCGCATCATCTTCGGATGGACTCCATGGAGAGGCACCTTGACATCCAGTTCCGCCTTCTACGTGAGGACTTGATGTACGTTGATCTCTCCGCCCACGTCGGTCGTCGGCTGACAGCTCAAAAGCTTCACAACCCGTTCTTCCATGGCCGCCATACAAGACGACCTCACCGCGATCTGGACTCGGCGCGACAAGCGTGCACATAAGACCACGTTGGAGGGCGTGCTCAGCAAAAATGGCGGAGCTTACCGCACGTCGGGCTTCGACTCTGTCTTTTTCCAGGTCTACACGAATGTGGAGTTATTCGAGCAGCCCCCGACCGCAACTCGGCGCGGAATCACTGTTACCCTCGTCCTCGACACGCCCAGTGTCGGTGATGCTCGTCACAAGGAGGCGAGAAAGCGCTACGAGTACTGGGAACACAGCAAACGTCTCCAAGGCTCGACCCTCGTTGTACTCGTCGTCGTCTCCAACGGTACCGTCAAGACATACCTGGGCGTCATTTCCTCCTTCGGGAAGGACATCGCGGAGTCCTCGAAGCACAAACAGGACCGGATACAACTCCGTGTCGCGTTTTTCGACCCCGAGGTCGAGCTCATGGCGCTCCGCGGCGAGCCGCTCCCCAAGAGCACGTCCGCGTCCGCGTCCGCGTTCCTCGTCGACAACGGCATCATGTTCGAGAGCGTGCGGCCCTTCCTCCAGAAGCTGCAGGACGTCGAGCCGACCGACATCCCCTTCGCGCGGTACATCGCCCCGGGTGGATCGATCAAGGACGTCGAGGTCCTTCCGCCCAAGTACGCCAGGGTGCCCGGTTTCCAGTATAGGCTGCAGTGCCTGGCACAGAAGGGAAAAGTGGTCCACGACCTCGACGTCATGAACCCCGCTGCTGTGAAGAGGGCCAGGGAGGAGCTGCGCAAAAACAGCGTCCTCGACCCCAGTCAGGCGGAGGCGGTGGTGGACACCCTCACCCGTGAAGTCTCGCTCATCCAAGGGTATGTCAGATCGTGTGCTTTTATCGGGAGCGCGTTCATACTCATTGGTACCTCTTGTTGCTCTTACAGGCCTCCCGGTACTGGCAAGGTTTGTCGGTCTCGTTGCTGATGTTCAACCCACCATGCTGATACCACCGCCTGTAATGTGACCAGAGCTACACCGCGAAAGAGATCCTCCGTGTAATGTTTGCCAGCAAAATCAAGCCAATCGGTACGTCCTGGCCATGCAAATGTTTCTTCGCCCTAGATCGACGCCGCTCAACATGAGATTTTAGTTCTCATCGCCTTCACGAACCATGCCTTGGATCATATGCTCACTTCTGTGCTCGATGCCAACATCACCCACAAGATTGTGCGGCTCGGAACGCGTTCGTCGGACGAACGCATCGCGCAGTACACGCTTGACAAGCTCGAGAAGGTTGCGTCCGCGTCGAACCTCGACAGGGCGTTCAAGCGGCAGTACGCGACGATGAAGAAGCTCGAGGAGCAAATGGCGGAAGTCATGGCCTCTATACGTCTCCCGACCCTGTCCAGGGCGAAGATTGACGAGTTTCTCACCATTTACTACTGCGACCACTCGGAGTCGTTCTCAAGTCCTCCGTTCTGGATCTCGTCATTGGCAAAGCTCATGTGGAACGAGGAGGACGAGAATGGCGAGTGGCAGGCTATGAAGAAGGGAGGCAGAAACTCCGAGGTCGTCGACGCGGCCGTAGCGCGCACCATGTACGGCTTCTGGCGAGCGTGCAAGGACCTGCAGTATCTTCAGACCGCAGGCTCGGTCCACGCTAAGGGAGGTAACGCGGCAGCTACCACGTCGGACGTTGAACCAACAGCCTCGCGGGTAGTGCTGCTGTCGAACCCGCATGCATTCTTTGCCTCTCTCGGGTATGGCGGGAAGACTCCCAATATACCGCAGCAGAACCGACCTCTCCGTGATTTGCACAAGCACTCCAACGTTTGGGCGATGTCGGCCCCGGAGCGCGTGCGGCTTATGAACTACTGGGAGAAGGAGATACGCACGAACGCCTACACGACGCAGCACCAGCGCTACAATGCTCTCCGGGAGGAGTACAGGGAGGCATGCAAGGATTTCGACGACATGAAAGACGACGTGCGCATATTTTCATCATCCCTTGGTTGATCTCCGCAGAGGCTCATCTATGTGTCTGATTCAGAATCGTCGGCGCCTGCTCAGCCAAAACGATTTGATCGCATGCACGACCACGGGTATGTTCACATATCGGTCTCGGGGACAACAAGCTGACCCGATCATTGTGTCTGTAGGTGCGGCGTCTCTGACGTCCTTGCTGAGCGTGAGCCTGTTATGCCCGTATAGTCAGGCTTGTGAATCAACGACTGACGGTTGCACAGAGCATCGGTCCACAAGTACTGCTGGTCGAAGAAGCCGGTCAGGTCCTCGAGGCCCACATTCTAGCCTCGTTGGTACCTTCAGGTACGCCTAGACTGAAACACATAAATTTATATTACAGCCTGACAAACTGACCGGTCTACCCGTTGTATTCTATATAGTCCGACACCTCATCTGCATCGGTGATCCTCAACAACTCCGCCCAAATTTGGCCACGTTTGGTAAGTGCGCCGATGTATGTGGCGTATACTGTGACTGAATACGCAATTGGACAGCGTTGTCGATGGACAGCGAGAAGGGTCGCGAGTTCTTCAAGTTCGACAGGTCTCTCATGGAGCGCCTTGTGGACAACGGCTTCCAGATGTCTCAGATCAACGTTCAGCGGCGGATGAGGCCTACGATCTCTCATTTCATCAGGTTAGTGCGTCCGGTTTCAAGAAACGGTTCGTCGTGCTAATGGGATGGCCGGTGCCTCAGAACCATTCTCTATCCTCGTCTTGAGGATCACGACGTAGTCTCGCAATACCCACCGGTACAGGGAATGCAGCACAATGTATTCTTTTACAGTCACCTCAACAAGGAGGGAGGTGCAGAGACCGATTCAGTTTCGAAACACAACCCCTTCGAGGTCAGTATTGCTCCCCTTTCGTGCGCCCGCCGGTTCTGATTCATGTCGCGTGTTAGGTGGAGATGATACGCGACCTAGTTTTGTACTTCCTCCGACAGGGAACCTACAGTGGATCCGGCGACATCGCGGTTCTGTGCGCGTACCTGGGCCAGCTACAGAAAGTCAGAGCCGCACTGCGTAACCTGAAGATCGCAGTCGCTGTCGACGAGCGAGACGCTGCGGAGCTTGCGAGACAGGGGATCGATGAGGAGCCCCCGGTCGAGTTCGAAGAGCTGCTCGTCGCAAAACATGTACGTGCATCTCCCCACTAAAGACGTCCTATGCTGATGTCGCCCCAGGTTCGACTCGGTACTGTCGACATATTCCAAGGACAAGAAGCCAAGATCGTCATTGTCTCGCTTGTGCGCAACTTCGGTCAGTTTGACACGGGATCGGCGTCAATCGGATTCCTGAAGGCACGCGCCGGATCATTCGCACTGAGCAATGCCATTAACTGTATTAACAGAGCTCAAACCGTATCAACGTGGCCCTCTCGCGCGCGAAACACGGTCTCTACATCCTAGGAAACGCGTCAAATTTGCGCAAGAATCCCACGTGGTCTGTGATCCTCGACGAGATGGAAGCTGCAGGTCAGGTCGGGTCTGGATTCCCTATCGCTTGCCCTCGTCATCCGGAGCAAGTATCCGTGATCACCGAGCCTGGCGAACTCTCTCGGGTCGCACCTGCAGGCGGATGTCTCCTCCCTTGCGGTTACCGTCTCAACTGTGGACATATCTGTCCGTCGGCGGTGAGCTGCTCCCGCTGGTTTGCTATCACGTAGCCTCACAGAGCTGAATGACTGTAATAGTGCCACGCCGCCCCGGACAACCATCGTACTACGAAGTGCCTCGCGCCTTGCAACCGTACTCCGTGTCCGAGGGGTCATCCCTGCTCCCGACGCTGCTCTGATGACTGTGGCCGATGTGAGTTCCCGATGCGGCAGGTAGAGCTGCCGTGCGGGCACATCGCGGACAAGGTCTCTTGGTGAGCTTCCCGTCAATTAATCATGGTCGTCGGCGATAGAGTCATTGATTCCTCCGATACTAGCCATCAATTGGCGAATCTGGGTGCTGTCAAATGTGCCCAACGCGTCCAGAGGAAGCTTCCGGGCTGCGAACACCAGGCCAATATGCATTGTCATCAAGATCCTGCGACCGTGAAATGCAGAGAACGCTGTGCAGGGGCCCTGCAATGCTGCTCCAAGCCGTGCAAAGCCCTCTGTAGCGACTGCCAAAAGCTAAATCGGGACCGGACTGAGGCGGTGACGAGCACGCGCATGGTTGCGAGGTCGAGACACGTCTCTCATCCCTGTGAACGGGCCCTATATTGTCAGCACAAGTGCGGCCTCCCATGCTCGCAGGAACATAATTGCAACACGAAGTGCCGGGAGAATTGTCGTCAGCAATGCTCCATCATCGCTGTCCCAAGCCGTGCAGCGAGCCTTGTGCGCCGTGTATGGAGGCGTGCACGTGGTCTTGCGCACATCATTCGTGTCCCGTCCTCTGCGGTTCGGTAGGTATGATGGGGCAGCTCTTGCATAGCAACGCTGACGCGAGAATGTAGATTTGTTCTCGACTTCCATGCGATGAACCATGCACGAAACTCCTACGTTGTGGACATGCCTGTCCTTCCGGTACGTTCTCTGATGGGGTGTTGGAAAAGTCAATGAACTGATACCCTACTCCTGTCTAGTCTGCGGAGAGTTGTGTCGAGACCAGAAGTGTGTCGTTTGCCTCGGAAAAGGCAGCAAAGCAGACATTGTGGACTTCATCATGCAGCGGCGACTGGACGAAATTGACCTGAAGTCGACGGACGTGAGCGATCGTCTGATTACTTTGGCGTGCGGACACATCTTCACCGTCGAGACCCTCGACGGACACTGCCACATGGCCGATTACTACGATGTTGACCCTATGGGCCGCTATCTCTCCACCAAGGCTCCGCCGGTAAACTACCAGTCGCCTCCCACGTGTCCCACCTGCCGCGGACCCATCACGGCCCTTCGCTACGGTCGAGTGACGAAGCGTGCGACGCTAGATATCCTCGAGCAAAACGTCGCCAGCACCATGTCGGGCGATCTTGACAGTTGCAGTCCAGCTGTTGCCGATTACACGCGGGCCCTCGTCGCCTTCCAGGCGCTCGCCAAGAAGCTGTTGCCCGTCGTGGACACTTCGGAGGAATCTGCAGGCAAGACCGGAGGTGCATCCCCACCCACCCAGTACAACGGGCCGCTGCCATCTACAGCTTTCGATCTTCACGCGATGCAAACTGTTCACGGCTTAGATAAACAAGAAGCACGTGCTTGGAACCAGATCATGAAGGAAGTCTTCACCACGTACCGTCGGGTCGTTCGTGTCGCAACCACTCGCGGCGCACACGTCAAGGCGTACGAATCAGCCCTTACCACGCTCTTCCGCTTGGAGATGGAGTCTATCGCGAACGACCCGAATCGAGCTACTGATGCCCCCGAATACGTCGCGCTTGCGATTGTCGATAAGAAGATCGGGCAACCTCGCCCCAAGGCCGACGTCCGGTTCCAGATCGAAGCCTACTTCCTCTCGCTCGAGCTCCGTTCTCTCGTCGCCCAGATCGCTCAGGCACGCATCGAGGGCCTTCCGGTCACCTCCAACGACCTCGCCTCCGCCGCGCATCGCGAAGCTTGGGTATCGTTTGTCACCTTTCTCTACACGTCTTGCATTGCGGACGCCATTAAGGCCAAGGTGCTCGCGGACAACTCGTCCGCCACACGCCAGGCTGCGCGCTCCGCCCTTCTTGCCGTGCGCTTCGAGTT
This sequence comes from Trametes elegans, assembly GCA_022606155.1. NCBI lineage: Eukaryota > Fungi > Basidiomycota > Agaricomycetes > Polyporales > Polyporaceae > Trametes > Trametes elegans. The sequence continues at coordinate 343,528 of JABYQO010000027.1, read as the reverse complement.
CGAGCGTTTCCGCTGGGACATGAGGTGCATGCGCGCCGAGCTCTTCCGCACGGGCAACCTGAACACCGCCGAGTTCAACAAGCTCTCGAGCAAGGTCAAGCAGCACAAACAGGATATGCTGACAAGTTTAGACGCCCTGAAGAAGGAGTACATCCGGAAAAGGCCGTCCCAGAACATGGCGGAACTGAAGAGTGAACGCCAGTGGCTTGACGAGAATTGCCAGAGGAAGGTGGACGTGTGGTAGCACGAGTGCGATGTGCTTGAGGAATACCTTGTCAAGGGCGGATTCTATCAGCCTATATCATTGCAGGAACGGGAGGACATCGTCAAGGCGTTCAATTTCTGTACGTTTTCCCCAACCTCAACGGCCATCTCATTGGCGACGCTGACAGGTCATGCGTAGCTCATCGCGGCCACTTCTACAATTGTGAGAACGGACACACGTTTGTCATAACGGAGGTACGTTCGCACACTTTGGTCACTCAGATGCAGTTGGTTGACGAGGACGTCTTCAGTGTGGAGGCGCGATGGAGGCGGCACGGTGTCCGGAGTGTAACGCGCCGATTGGCGGGACCAGCCACACCTTGCTGTCTTCCAACACTCGTGCGACGGAGTTTGAGGACCTCGCAAGACGGCATGGCTCTGTTGAGTCCCCTTGGCAATGGGCGCGTGGTGCGTAGACATGGAGCATGGTGTCTGGACAGAACGAGAACACGGTGTGTGCAGTTCAGAAAGTCGTTGGTATCCCACCAGCTTGAGGTCACTACTTGTACGATACATGAGAGAATACATTCCATTCAGTGGACCGTACTCAAACTTGCATTCCCTCGTCGCTTCCTTCTCCTGCTTGACTGAACTCATCCAAACACGACGTGTCTAGGAGAGGCCTCGGACACCACTGTTGCCCTTGCGCATCTGTGGCCATATCCCCGCAATCAGCCACGCTTCGCGACAGCACACGACCCACGCACCAATCTGGCTCGGCGAATGCGCGAACTCGTACACCAGCAGCTCGTCCTCCCCCTCCAGCGCCATGAACAGCCTGCCGATCGTCTCGTCCCACGCGAACGCCGTGACGCGCCTGTCGACATGCCTCGGCCCGTCCGCGAACGTCGCCAGCGAGCGGAGGCCGCGCTCGGGCACGACAGCGTCGCCGACAAGCGCGGGCGGGCGAAGCATGCCGCGGTCGACGAACGGGCGCACCGCGAGCACGCGCGGCGAGTCCGTGATGTCGTCCCACGGCGTGTACACCAGCAGCGGGCGCGCCAGCGCGGGCACGACCCGCACGTTCTCGTTCAGGGGCGCGTCCTGCTCGAAGATGTCGTTGTACTGCAGCGTGTATCGGTACGAGACCTGCACGCGCGACGCGGTGCGGTGCGGCCTGGGCGCAACGCCCGCAGACGGCGGCGTGGGCGGGTAGACGATGGTGTAGCGCTGCGCGAAGAAGCGTACACAGACGAAGCCCTCCTCGTCCACCCTGCGCGCGAGCACCGTCAGTGGCGGGGGCGGGGGCAGGTGCGGCCCCGCCAAGCCCTCTTTGCGACGTCGGAGCTGCCCTAGGAGGGAGTCGTCGTCGCGCGGCGGGACGAGCGGGTCCGCGATGTGCACGTGCGTGAGACGGCCGACGTCGCTCGCGATCCGGCAGCCCTCCGCGTTCTGGCTCTGGACGATCTTGTCCGGGCCGGCGGGGATCGCGCGGTACGTCTCGAACGCGTAGAGCGGACAGCGCTGGTCCTGCGTGCGCGGCACGTCGATCTCGCGCACGACGAAGACGGAGCCGTCTTGCGGGACGAACCGCGCGGCTTTGATGGTGTGTTCCTGCGGCGCAACGGTGGTTAGCATACCCGAGTTGGCGAGGGGAGGAGTGTGGATGGATACGCACGTCTTGGGTGAACCCTGCCACGGACAGGCAGGTGAGCGTGGCGGACGGACCGCCGTCGAGCCTTTTCATGACGAGGTCGTTCGGTTGCTTGACCACGAGAACGTACGCCGAGTCGAACATTTCCTCGAGGTCCGGACAGCTCAAGCGATGCAACGAACGGATAAGTATGAGGTTTTCGAACGGAGGAGGCAGATGGCTGGCGGCCTCGACGAACTCCTCGCTGTCAATGCTGTATGGAAGGTCGGTGAGCGCTTCTAGTAAGGATAGTCGTGCGTGAAGGGTGATGCATTCGTAGCGGAATTCGACGTCCGGTTCGTAGTACGTGCTGTACTGGGACACGTCCGGAAGCATCTTCTTCACACTGGTTGAGGAGCGTGAGTGCAAGTTGGCGCCTGGAACATACCGCTAGACTCACGACTTTTTCCTGTCCTCTTTGTGCAAGTACTCTCGTCGAATGTATGCGATGGCGATGGACTTCTCGCCCTTGACGGTGACGTACTTTGCACGTAGCGCGTACGCCTTGGTGGGCACCGTGGTTTTTGCGATCGCTCTGGACTGTCCAAACGTGTCTATCGCGTATACAACAAGGGAGTACCTCTCCGCTTGCGGATCTGTGACGGAGGCGACGAGATAACGCCCTCCGGGGAGGGCGACCATCTCGAGGATGCGGTGGTAGGCATTGAAGGACCATTCGCGGAGACAGCGGGGATATGCGCGATTCCAGTTGATATCGAGAGAGTGGGCGCGGCATAGCAGTCTTTCAACCTCAAGAGCCGTCATGCGGTCCGTTGTGTGTCGAGAAGTCGGGGGAAGAGGAGGAAGAGGAATGTTGGACGAGCGCAAGAGGCGCTTCCACAGTGCGGCATCGTGGGAGAGCTCATAGAAGAGCAAGCTGACCTGTTGTCATGATGAGAGTAGCAGCGGTATATGACGGTACACAGAGACGTACTCGACGCAGTCGGAGGATGTCGAAGATGTCCAGGTAGCTCATGATTTCGTTGAGTAGCACATCATTTGAAAGTCGATCGATGCAGTCCTTTCTGGGAGATACTCCCAGAAATCGAGTAAAAAGGCGGCTCAAGCCGTCTATGTTCAGCATGTCGGAGTGCCTTAAAGGAGAGAGTGAAGCCGTTCTCCCTATGTCGGTCAAAGGCCACAGATGGTGGAGACGGGATGCAGGATGGGTGGCAGAATGAACTGTACCGTGCCATGCTGGCACTTTTGGTCATATACGGAAGCGGCAACAATGCCTTGTAATTTCTGCGCACGGCAATCGTTGTAGTAGCTGTACGAGGCGGGAAGACCGCTTGGACGATGACAACGCTTGCCTCGTACGGCATCGTCCTCTAAAGCGCTTGCTGTGGGATTTTGTATTCCCAGGCCGTATTTCGGGCTGGGACTCCAGGCCAATGGCTCCGCCCAAACGCACTATCCGAGGACAAGAGCTGGACGGCGAACACGCAGAGCGGGATTGGAGGATTGCTACTGTCGGCGTCGGCGTCGAGGCGGAAAGTCAAAACGCGGGCGCGCGTGGGCACGTGGTCGTGTCGTAACACTGCCCGGTCGGGCCAATCGATACCGTTGCTTGCGTTCCCCTCTCACTCGACTCTAGCAATCCACCACGCTCCTTACCTCCCTGTCTTGGATGTATTTTCAATCCCATTACCTCCAAGTATGTACAGGTCAGGTTGCTTTCCGCTCGATATGCTGACACTGTGATCGATCTTCAGTCTTGCCAACCGTGGTGGACAATGTGAGTCAGAAGAGAGGCTGGACGTCCCATCCTGATGCTCTATCGCCCCGATCTGCATGAGCGATACTCGCCTGTGCGGGGCAGCAGGTAGGCACCTGCCGCGACGCGGCTCGAGACAAACCCGTCATGGCTCGATCGCGCGTCCGCCGCGCAGTTCCCACAGCATGACACCCGAGGCGAGAGCTCCAGAGATTCTCTGGACACACTTGCCGGCCCCAGGATTTGAAGTAAATCTTGAGGTTACCCTGGCTCGTGGTTTAGCGTTCCAGGGAGCTATGAACTTAGCAACGTTGTTGCGGGTTATCTCGTCCAGTTATCGTCGCGGCGATTCTGCTTCGCAGCAGATTGTCGCGGTCGATATCGGGCCTGTGTTGGCCAGCACAGTAACTTCTCCTGTCGCACTGTCTCAGGGGTATGAGGGGCATCAGTGTATGAGGGACAAGTACCGCACCTACTACAGTTACAGCCACGCAGTGCTCCACTTAGAGCGACCATCGTGCTCCTGGTGCCCCTTTGTGGGGAACTGAGCGGTGCGTTCCGTGGGTGCTGTGTAGCTTGCTGTACGTCGCGGCCAATTTTTGGCAAACCCTTCGCTTTTGGGCGTTGTGTTATTATCTACTACTTAATTGCCGACGCACGTCTGAAGCTTGTACGTGTACGCCATTGCTTGGTCCCACAGAGTTGACTTGCTGACAACCATGCCAAAGTCACCAATGTGCTTTGCCCAACGTGCTTTTCCTCCCAGCGCTGTTACATCACATACATCCCATATCACGGAGGTGCGTTTCCACCTCAGGTGCTGTAGCTGACTGCATATGTGGCATCCGGCTATACCCAATACACCGCTTGGGCATGGATAGAACAAAGCGGCTTCCAATTCCCACGTCCTCTGCTCCTCGTACTTGGCACGGATACCCCGCACCTAAGCACCTTCAATGTGAAATGGCAGAGTAATAGAGAGTACCAGCTCAGCAGGCCAAGTTCGAAATCAGTCGTCCACCTCACCCATACCTCTTTCAAGCAGGACTGTGTCCACGCTGACCTTGACAGTCATGGCTCGTTACGACGAGGGTGTCGTGGACAACTCATATCTGCTCACATTAACCCTCACAATCACCCTCCCTCTTATGCCCCAACCAACGGCCACGGCCACGCCCTCGTTCTCGTCAGCATCCGACTGGTCTCGCGACGCGTTGCCCGCCCCCACCCTCACGTCATCCCCAGAGCCAGAACCAGCCTCAACTTGGACGGCAGCCTCCGCAATAGGCATATCAACAAACAAGGACCCTTCGGTCGCCGCCCTCTGCGCCGCGGCAGTTGTCAGCTCCATCGCGCTCGTCGCTTTCGTTGTCCTCGCCACCATCGGATGTGTCGCGCGTCGGCGGCACCATCTGCGCATGCGCAACAATAGTAGCGCCAGTGAGCGCCTTCCTCCCCTGACTTTCCATGTCCGCTCACACGGCGGCGCAGCGGAGCCGGAGTCTGAGTCTGGCACGAAAGATTCTGGAGCGGAGAGGGAGAGTGTCATGCCGAGAGGCGCCGCGCAGGCGTTCTCGTTCGACGGCTCCGTCCTCCACATCCGCCCCGATAGTCCGTGCAGCCGGTATACACACACACTCAATGCGCTTCCCTACGTCTCGCGCATGACTACGCCCTCCTCGCAGCCCACCGCGCGGTCTTCCCGACGCGCGACCGTGGGTGGGACGCGGAGGGAGCGGGAGCGGGATACCGGAGGCCCGAAGTCGCCGCGCTGAGGATCGTCCTGTGCGTCCCATCACATCGTGAATGGTGTTTACAAATCAGACCTTGACTTGCACTTTACATCAATCTCCCCATCGTTCCCTACGCATCAAGTATATCCGCTCCTTATTTCTCACCATGGTATACTCTCGCTGTCGTACCGCCGAGTTTTCCCGTTATTTACCGCTGTCGCGGACGGTCATTAGGATCTACGCTGCGCTTTCCTCTGGTTGAAGTGTTGCACCCTCCCCGTCCATGTCTGCTCGACGACTGAGTGAGCAGTTTGAATGCCCGCGAATGGTGCAGGACGAACTTGTCTTGACGAAACCCAGGAAAACCCGCGATAGCAACCATATATCTGGTCGCTCGAGCGCCTGCTTATGCGTCGGAAGGGATGCCGCCGTTCGTCAGCCCTGCCGCAGGAGCAAGGAAGTATGCACACCCGATCATGGTGAGCGCGGCCTTGCTCAGTGCGTACGACGTGAGCCCGCGGCTACGCTAGCAGCGCGGGCCCCGCGGCGTTGATATGTACGGCACGCAAAACGTCGGTCGGACGGGTTGAGCGTGTAGGTCGTGTCCCGCGTGGAGAGCTGTAAGGCCGTTGTGGGAACGCGAGGCCACGTTCGAGGTCGCGTTGGTCCGTTCAGTCCCCGTTACTAGATAGATAAACATGCGACGAGTTTCAAAGAGGAGGTGGCAGAATTCGGACGCACCACCGCGGCATTCTTAACGAGGTAGTCCAGTCCTGTGTCGCCCAGGCTGCGAAAACGTGCAGTCTGTCTCCCATGCCGGATCTGCCTGGGAGCTCTTTCAGAGCGGAGACGCGGGAAGGGTCACGACAGGCGGCAATGGCTACGTTGTTGGGTGAGGCGAGGATTTGTTCAACGAAGTCGAGGCGGAGGCAGCGGTCTGCTCTGTTGTACCAGTGAGTTTGAACAATAGGGATGGCCCTGAGGCTGGCGTGCTCAACTTGTAACAATCAAGGTCGTGCGCGTTCTGGTTCTGCTATGGAAAGTCTCGGTGCGGTTCTCAGCCGGGCATGTCTACAAGTGCCTCATCACCGACGACACATTACTGTTCATATTAGCGCGTACTTGTGATTTCGTTAGCGCAAAGGAGGACGTACAGGTCCAGTCAGTCAGTAAGGTATGTACATACGCGCATGACATGTATGTACACTAGACCGCCTGTGCTCACCCAAGTGCGCATAGAAGAGGAGAATTGCGCGCTGTCAGCGGCGGCCGACTGTTTCAGGACTCCACTCTGCTGTTCTGCTTCTTTGCGTTCCTCCACAAGCGCAAACCGACGGCTTTTCCCCCGTTCTGCAGAGTTGCGGACGCTCCCATGGGTCGGCGTGTTGGCCAGGCGCGCCGCGGATGAGGCGGCACTCTTGGTGGAGACGCCGGATGTCGAAGGCTGAGCGGATGTTGAGACTGTAGAATTGCTACACTTGTAGACGTCGTCGTATTAGCGTGACAGAACTCGTCTTCTGAGAGGGGAAGTAGCCACGAGTTATAGATGCAAAAAGTTGAGTCGATGCTGAAGTCCGAGAGCTGCTCTTGGCACGCATCCTCGCACCCTCGTTTACCAGAGAGGAAGTGACACTCCCTCGTCCGGTATGGCTTTTACTTGGTTGACGCCGTATGCGCAGCTGAGCCGGTGCAGGCCTCCATCCGAGTCTGCGGGCAATGTGTCGTGACAACCGGGTCAGCGGCAAGTGAACGCGACTCTGGTGCTCACCAGTTAAGATCTCTCATTACCAATATCTCTGCCCATAAATACTAATTAAGGAGACTACACTGTGCTTCGGTTACGCCGGGGCGGATGTGGGCCAACCCGAGTCGATGTGAGCGTTCATCTTGGAATCGCTCGCGAAACGCTCTTAAGTTCTACCTGAACAGCCACTGCCACCGCCATGTTCAAGAGCTTTCGCTCTATCTCTCTTGTTACACCCGTGTTCATCGCGGAACTGTCAGGTATATCCAGAGGCTTGTACTGTGTATGTCCGAAGATCGATTATGCTGAACGAAACCTTCATTCTCTCTCTCAGAAGCCAGATGTCCGGCGCCAACACATCTACTCCGCCGACATCCCACTCGTGCTTTGACATTATCCAGTCATCCCCGGTCCCGATGCATCCGAGACACAACATCGTGTATCTTCTGTGAGGAGTTCTTATTTTCATGACTCGGTGCTAAGCGTGGAAAGGAGACAAGGAACTCGTCTATTGATGCACCATTTCGGCGACACTTGGTCGGCCTTTGTTCCCCCTGTGTATGGCTAAATGGTGGCTGATCGCTTAGAACGGGCGGGTCCGCCAAGCGAGACGCGTACAAAAGTGCGCTTTTCAAACTTGTCTCGCACCACCATCTCCTGAACTCTCACTGCCTGTAACCTGCGCCGATACAATTCTTACGGCCCACTGGCATGCAGCCTCAGGTCGACTCGCGATCGAACCCAGGCTTACGGCACTCTTCCGAAGTGACATTGGCTCGCTCTGAAGACAGGCAGCCTTGCTCTCCCGTGGAAATCTCCGAGGTCCCCGCCGCAAAACACGACCCGCAGACTCAATCTAGTCAACGAGCGTTGATTCAAGCCAACAAAAGCGCACTCGACAAACCTCTCAAAATGAGACGAATTGACCCGCCTGTCAGTATCTCCGCCCACATGTCTACAAAGATTGTGGCTAATTTTGCGTGCTCACGATCTATCCGGTACAGGCCGTCGTGAGTCCCTTGGGACCTCTACTCGGGCTCACCGACCTCAACCGCGATGTCTTGGAGATGATGATGGCCCTCCTCCCCTTGCAGTCTCTCGCGGCCCTCATGGAGACCTTTCGGTTTTTTTCCGAGGCAGCTGTTAGGCCCCTCTGCCGACTCTCCAATCGGCCATTCACCTGTGTTCCCCAGGTGCTGTCCTTTGTCCAGTTTCTCGGCATTGGCTCTGCAGCTCCCCGCTTTCTGTTCATCCGTGAACTCCACTTCGCGCAGAGCGTGGTATACTGGCACGCCTTCTCCAACCGCCATGGACGAATCCTCGCTATAGGATCTTGTGGCCTGTTCGATTCGATCCTCCAGATTCTGCGCCAATGTCGCAACCTGCGGACCGTGCACTTCATGTGCTGGGAGCCTGACTGGAAGCTTGAGGCCCTCGCTGCGACAATCGCTACCCTTCTCTGGCTCGCGTCTTGAGATTGTCTGAAGCGGTATTACGGCAGAAGGCCTGTCCAGTCTCAAAATGAGTTTGCAGGGTCTGTGCAAGATTCACGTCCAGGTACCATTTTCCAGGCCCTCCTTGGTTCGCCTGACACTGCATGCCCAACTGGTTGAGGTGAGACTGGATTGTGCACTTTCACAGGCTGTCCTACCCCCTGTCCCTTTGCTGCAAGTCCCCCGTCTATCCGTCGAGTGGGATTATGACAATCCGGCGCTTCCTGGGATGTTTTCTTGCAGCTCTCCCAACCTCCAACACCTTACCCTGCATTACCGCGATTGCCCTGTAGCGTTCGATGCCCACCGCCGCAGCTGGTATCCTACCAACGATGACCGTCCCCTACGCGCGAAACGTCTGGAATTCATCCGGGCATGACAGAAGGCAGCATTGGATCTTCATCGCAAAGGTGTCCCAACTCTCCGCTCGAGCTCAGGGTGTCAATGCTGCACGTTGTATGCGCTGGCGTACCCCTGCACGGTGCCCTGTGTATACTTTCTAGAGAATAGAAAGGACAATCCCCTCCCCATGATGGAGACTTCCGAGGCAGTGCGCGCAGCGGCACCTAGGCACCTGAGCCTTCACATCACTTCGTCACCCCGTTATACCTCCAGTATTGTCACCGGAACGATGAGGTATCTGGTTCCGACTGTGGAGGGGCTGGGAATACTCCGTGCCTCGCCGACCCTGACGCACCTCGTCTTCACGCTGGACTGCAAACATGTCTGTCTAGGGGAGAGCGAACAACACGACAATATCCTGAACGTGAATCATTCACTCCGAGTCCTCCCCGTACGCCCTCGACGCCCATGGACTGACCGCATCCTTAGGATCCGTTCCGCCGAGACGTGCCCGGCCTTACACTCAACCACGTGCTCATTGTGTACCCCGAGATTCCTCCCCACTTCGAGCATGGCAACCAAAGGTACAGATGGATCACCGGGTGCCGCCATCATCTGGCTCTCCGCGAGCACGTCCTTGCGGAACTCTCGCCGACCCTCCGCTGGGTTGACGTTCGGTCGCGGCCGTACGGGCTCTGGGCGTGGGAGGTGCGGCGCGGAGATGCTCAGACTACGCCGGAGCAACCTGGAGGCCCGCACCGTGCGGAGGCAACCTTGCTGGAGATGCCGGAGGACGAGGCGTGGCCGGTCGTTCGAGCCGAGAAGCTGGTTGACTCTTGCGTTGACTCTTGGACGACGTCAGACTAGCTTCTCCGAACTTGCTTTTGGTCCGTTGTGTCTGTGGAACGTGTAGTATGCGGATAGTCATGAGTTATGCATCCGACAATTTCAAGTTGTATACTATTGATGTTTGAGGCCGACGGTCGGCGGCGGCCGCGCTGTCCCGCGGCCCCACTGCCGTGGCGCTCATGCGCTTCATACGTGCACATGCTGGAACCAGTTAACGCGAGGGCAGAGCACGTTCTAAGCCTTGTGCTGAGGGAGTTTGGCTGTTGAATCCCGTCCTGCGCGGACGACAGCCGGGTCAGCGCATGCGCGCGCAAGTGAACGCGTCTGGGTACACACCGTATTTAGTTATTCCCGCCTATGTCGGACGACACATGAGATTCGATGAGCATTGGGAGCTCCTTTCCCGCATGGCCGCCGTGTACCATCGCTATTTCTCAGTGTTGTGACGATCCTGAACGCCTATCTTGGAAGAGGTGTCCCCAGTGCTAAGCTCGCTTGTGCAAGGTAACGCGGATTCTGCCACGGACTGCGCACGATATTCGTCGGCTGAGAAGCATAGTGCATAATTCAAGACGCCACACACGCTAGCACACATCCACCATCCATTGTGGGCCCGGCATCCAAACCGCTCCCTGCTATCACCACAAGACTCCGGATCTACGACACCTGCCATATGCGGACTGTGCCACCCAACTACATCATGCGCTACCATGTGCTACAACCGGCGCGACACAACCGACCCTGGCACGACTCACCTTGTCCTCCACGCCTCGAACATGTACCAACAGCCAGCCAATCGCGAGCCACCCTCACGGATGCACCCCGGGCACGACACGGCGCGAGCCTTCGCCCATCAGATGCAGAACACCACTGAAGTTCGCATCGCAGCCCGGGCAGAGGCACCCACCAGGGACCCTCAGAACGCACCCCGTACCTCATAGGATCACTTCCGCCACCGCCCGCTCCAAACCACCCACACAGGAGAACACGTCGCGTCCCACGCGGGTGCGCTTCCACTCAGTACCTCACGCCGGCAGAAGCGCGAGCGCGCCCGCCGACCCGCGCAGAAGCAGCCCCATCCCGGGCCCACGGGCGAGTTGCGCCGGGAGCCAGCTCCAGGCCGTCGCGCGCGGATCACATCCCCACGAGCCCCGGGGTGAACGGCACTGGACGAGGGGCATGCCCCGAAGCGCGAGAAGCCGCGCGATGCTGCCACGCGCGGATCCGACGGGTGCAGCCACGCGCGGCCGCGCTCCGATCCGTGACCCGTCGTCCCCGCTCCGAGCGAAGCAGGGACGGATATAGCGGCGAGGATCTCCTCAGGGTCCAGTGTCGGCGCGGCGCCGCTTCGACCGGCGTATGGTGCCTCGGGCGGGTGACACGCGAAGGCGAGGGTGAGCCTGAGTCTCAGAGCGATGCGCTGTCTTGCACGCACACCGCGTCTCGTGGCGTCCCGCAATGAGACTCGAACACCAACAGCAAACTCAGCTTGCGCAGGAAGACTCGCACAGGACGCGCCCCGTGCTGCTGCGTGCCCACCCGTCGCCGGCCCCGTTGACTGACAAGGTTCCCCGGGCAGGCGCAAGCTTGTACAATGCGGGCGTAGAACACGGATCCGCACCGCCCAAACGAGCACCCACGAACTCGGGTCACTCCCCGGCGGCGCACCGAACTCGGGAAGCCCAGTAAGAAGCCCCTTATCCCGCGCCGCCACCGCGATACACCCACCCCGCGGACGCAGACGCGGATGAGAGGGTCGGAACGGCTCACCTAGATCGCCCGCTTCGCGCGACCCGCTCGCAGGCAGGCCTTCGCCCGACGCGTTCTGACCCCTGGTGCGCGCGCCTTCTAGCGCGGGCTCAGGCGGCGAACCTTCGCGCGAGAGCCCCCCGGACGCGGTTGGCAGGCATGTGCCCGCTGATCTGCACGTCCCAACACGGAAAGCCGGTCGCCCGTGTGGCCAGTCGGCCTCTGGCCGCGCGAGGCCAGAGACTGCAGTCCGTCGATACGCACGCGTCCGCCGTCTGTTGGACTGTTCGACGCGGGCTGTTGTCGTGCTCGACACCCTGGACCAGCCGAGGAGCTGCTGGAAGGCATACGACGGATGCATTCGCCTGCGGATGGCACATCAGTCGGACGAACCCCCAAAGTCTCAAACGACGTTCGCGGATGGGATGACATACCATTGGCGGGCCGCGGCGGGCCCTTGTGCAGCCGCTGTCGTCGACTGTGTCCGGGTGCCTTCGCATGCACATTGCTGCGCCCATCCCAGTCGCGCTAGAAATAAGCAGTCAGGAACAACGCTGCGCCGTCTCCCACCGCCCGGCACGTCCCAAACACTTGTGAAACGATGGAGATGCGTGTCAAGACCTGGCCGCTCGCTGCACACAGCAGCCAAGCTGTCCCTCGCGCTCCGTGGACGCCGTATCCGCCTCGCACTCGACAACATCACGTCCGAGCCTGATCGAGCTGTGGACAACACCTTGCGTGCCTAGCACGCCCGCCGCCGTCAGTCTGATAAGACACGCGCGCCGGGGAGGGCGCTGGGAGCGTCGAAGCCCGAGAAGCACGCTGCGGGAAGGCGCAGGAGTTCTGTTCCGCCGGGGGTGCTGATGGGAGCGCTCGCAGTAGTCGGAGACTCGCACTCGGAGTGCGCCTCCCCGCGCACGAGCGCAGGAGCGACAACTCTGAGCCTGTAACAACGCGCTTCCCGCGCACGTTGCAACGCCGGCGCCGCGTCGAGCGTGGGCGTTCCCTGCTCGACGGTCGGCCGTGGCAGCAAGCACTGGCGGGGGCGCGCGCGGGACCGTCGCCAGTGCACCTCCGGGCGTTTATAGCCTAGCAGGCAGCGGAAGGGCAGAAAGGGCGTTCATAGCCTAGCAGGCAGCGGAAGGGCAGAAAGGACCCGGACGGGGCGGGGGAACGCACCCGCCGGCGAGAAGCTGCAGTCTCAGAAGGCGGCGAGAGTAGGCTCGCGATTGCGGCCGCGTCGGACGCGCGACGAGGGCCCGTGCGTGCGCTCCTCGTGCGGCCCTCACCCGCCTGTGAGGCTCGTACGGCAGCGGGCCAGGCCAGGGAGGAGAGTTGCGCCGGGGTGCAGCGGGGTGCAATCGCGCGCGCTGCCGAGGCACAGGGAGAGGCTGTCCCGTCCGACGTTTGCATTGTCGACAGTCACGACCACGGACGATCCCCCAGGCGAGCCCGAGCGTGCTGGCAGCGCGGCAGCTGCACAGTCACCGGCGTGCGCGCGGGCAGTTCGAGAGCAAGGGAGGCTGGCCGCGCAGAGTCGAGATGCGCACCACGAGGCGCGAGGTGCACGCGGTGCTGCGAGGGTATGTATGTGTGCACGCGAACCTGCGTGGCGGGCGCGCCGCGCACCAATCGCGAGCGGCGCCACCAGCTCGTAAGTTATTGACGGGAGAGAAGAACACCGGGACGGACCGTGGGTGGTGTTGGGTGCCGTAACGTGGCCAATGCCGCCATTGGACAGCTATGCTCGAGCAGAGCCGGACTGGCGATGCGGAAGATTCGAGCAAGCGCTCGGTGGGCGCCGGACATCATGGCACAACCTGATCCACGCATATCAGGCTGATGCCACACCAAGACGGTCGACATGGCGAGAACGCACCCAGTGCGAGAAAACGCGATTGGCCACTTCCGAACAGCACCGCGCACTCGAAAGGCGCGCGCGCCACGACGGTGCCGCATTTGTACCAGCGACGATCCGTCACGGCCGCTGAGCATGCCAAGTTTCCAATCACGCACCGACCGTTCTCTCCATCCGTCCGACATCGTATGGTGGACGGCAGGGCCCCGGGCTCGGGCTGCACGAGTACGTCCGCCGCGGCACTCGCGAGACCCTCGCGTAACGATAAGAACACGTCCGCCGGACGAGCCACAGCGAGAGAACCCGGCAGGCGGATATCGCGCGCGCGTCCGCCGCGCCACGTGCCCGCCACGGCCGCCTTGACCCTGCACCAAGGGAGACGGCGGTGGGAACGGCGAGGATGCGGGGACGGCGCGGATGGCGCCTGCGAAGGCTCCGTCCGGGGTCGCTCGAATTCGAGGAATGGGCAGAGGTTCTGCCTGTCCGGTGTGACTCTGGGCTGACACTGCGATCTCAGCATGCCGTGAGCGCGAGCGAGCCGACGCGAGCCCGACACGACGACTGAATGGGCGGGGGATGAGTCAAGGAGCAAGCGACTCGCGAGGAACGCGAGAAAAGAAAGAAGGTATAGCGTTCGCAGGCGCGCAGCCAACACGTAACGTACGCTGGCCCTTCCAGGCCGAGACGTCATGCCATGCTCTCCAGAGCGCAACTCCGCCTGCCGTGCTGCCCAACCCTGCGTCGTCGCGTCCTGCACTCGGACATCGCACCCCCATGCGCGCGCAGAGTCGCGAATACATACATCCCGACGTCCCAGCAGCATCCAGCGACCGAAAGCAGTTTGTCTCCTCCTCGGCAGCAGCAGCTCGACCAATTGCGCGGAGCGCGAACGCCCGAGCTTGAACGTGTACACAGCACACAGCCGGGGGCGCGAGGCACCCGCCCTCGGCCCACGCTTGACGACACAACACGAGGCGGCGGCGCGACCGTCGCCGCCGCCGCCGCCGGGCGGGACGGCACGCTTGCACCGTTGCCGACGAAAGCAGCCTATCGCACAGAGCGGATTGAGATCGCTGCCGGAAGGCCTCAAGCGGTGACGGTGGTCCATCCTCCCGAGTTGCCCTGCGGTCCTGAGCTCCAGGCGTGGGGGCGGTCCACCCGCCTCCGCCGTCGACAAAAGGCGGGGGCGTCAGCGCGTGCTCGGCGACGGTGCGGAACGGGGACCGGTCGCGACGCGCATGTCAAGCGTCCGCGTCAAGACCGAGCCGGACGAGAGTACGCGCAGGGAGAGGCGTGTTTGCGGACGCACGCGTTCGCAGCGCGATGATAGCGTGCAGGAGGAGGAGATAGGCCACAACGTTGCCGGATATGGCGAGGGCCCGAGGTAGTGCCAGTACCGAGGGCGGACGGCCAGGGCGTGCTTGTCGCTGGCGCCTCGGGCGCGCAGAGCAGACAGCGAAGCCTCGGTGTTCGATACAGCCGTGGCCGTCTCAGGTCGTGCCGGGGGAAGGGCAGCGTTGTTGGAAGGCTATCCGTGTGGTTCGGAACGGAGAGCGGGATTGCGAGAAGGGTCGCTGCGGAGGGTGCGCGAGGGGTGTTCTGCGTGGGCGGGAGCGGTGGGAGAGTACGACTCGGGCACGAGGCGTGATGCGCTGAGCTCGGGTCGTCGTTCAGTTCGTGGACAGCGAGAGTTGGCAAGGATGTTATGGTCTTTCAAGAACATACCCAGTCCAGCTCCGCCGATCCTGGCCGCTTGCGTTTGTAGCGCTCGCCCCGCCAAGCGGCTGTTCTTGTTGCTTGTCAAGCGCCGCGAGTCCTTGGGGTGCTGATGTGTAGCAGGACACATACCTTGTCCGACCGGAAGACATGTAGGACGTCAGCTGCTCGTAAAGCCGTGCGTGCTGCGTTGTCGCGAGAGTGTCGACGTCGGAAGGATGGGAGGCGCGTCGCCGAACAGAACGTTGACGAGCAGACGCCTGGAGGCAGGACGGCGGCAGCGTCCGAGCACGCAGGTACGAAGCCCAAGTGCTCTCCAAGGGTTGCTGCCCAAGGCAGTCTGCCGAGAAACGCGTGTCAACGGGCGAGCATAGCACAGAACGAGAACGGCAGCGCTCACGAGACAGTACGGATGCCCCCTCGAAGCTCGCACGACAGCTTGGGGTGCTGGTAGCTCCGAGCGCAGAAGCTTTGCAGCACCGAACGTCAACGCCGGTACTCACCCTCCATCCAAAGCCTGGCGCTCGGTAGCCCCACGCACCATACCGAACGCCGCGGGCGGGCGCGCTGCACCTCTCCGCCCAACACGGCAGGAGCGCGAGGGGGCTCGGACCGGTGGCGCGAGCGCCGCGCGCTGTGGGTCCACCCTCGTCCCCGCTGTCCCTGCACAACAAGACAGCTGAGGGTGGGCGTGCGCCGAACGCGCGGCGCCCCGTGATCTTACGATGGGAGCACGAAGCTTGGCGGCTGCCAGAACGACGGCGAGCAGGGCTGGATCCGGAGCAGGGAGAGAGAAGGTGCTGAGGCCGGCGGTCGTGTGCCGGGCGAGCGAGTGGTACAGGACCGTGCGGGATGCATTGATCACAGTGCGAACTGGACTCATCGCACCCAAGCTCCGGACGGATCGCGCACGCCCTGCGGCGGTCCATCCTGCCTTGGCGCGGACGCGAAGGCGAAGGCGAGGGCGAGAAGCGGTGGAGATTGCGGCGGGCAGGGCGCGAGATTGACAGGACCGGGAGCGGCTCCCGAAGTACGCTCCCTCGCGCTCTCCAAAGCGCAAACGTTCATGCCAGCGCGAGCCGCCAAGCGCGCGACCGGCGAACACTCTGTCTCGCAGACACCGACTGACGGTCGTGTCCACGTTGTGCACCGGAGCATCTCCGAAAGCGAGCATCCGCCAGCCGTGCCCACGCCCGGCGCGGACTGAATGCCCCCCGCTCGACACGGGAGCCGCCCGTGGGCAGCGTCGCTCGCCCCGCCGGGCCGCACCCGAGCGCGCCGGGAGGCCGCGCGCGCGATATCCGGCGGGGGGACCTCGCGATGTCGACCCCGATAGACGGCCGCGCGGGCGACAGGCGTGGTAGGTGGTGAGGTACGCAGCGCGGGGGCGGCGGTGTAAGGGTGGTTCGCTTCGCCAAGTCGCCGTTGGCTGGGTTGGGTATGTGAGCGCGGGGATGGGCGATGATGTATGGTGTTCGAGGGCGTACACGCTTGCCACGGTCTTGCACGGGCGCGCGCGGTGGGTGTGGAATGTCTGGTTTCGGGCAGTGCGAGGTACATGGATGACGATCGCTACGGCTCTCCCGCGGACGTGACGGATCGATGGCATGCCCAATTGCAAGACGGGCTCGCAACGACGTCACTGGGAGACCGGGCCCGGTCCGTCTCCTGCACCACGTCGACCGGGCGACGCAGAGTGGCACAGCGCGCGAGTCTGTCGGGGATCGCCCCGCGCGCAAATCGCCGCGAAGGACCCACTCCCGGATCGGCCACTCCGCTGCAGCGCAGGACCACCACAGCCAAATTCGGCCACGTTCGCAGCGGCACCACGGCTCAGCGCTCAACGTTAACGGCTGCGACGCGCACCGTCCACCGTCCACCGACGCGGGGGAGGAAGAGGCGGCCCGGGACACCGCCCCGGCTCCCGCGGTCAGCTGCACCTTGCGGCGATGACGTCGGTGTAGGTTGCCGCCATAGGTGTGTAGCGTGCCATAGTCCGCGCCCGCTCAGATGAGCATGCCGGTCTTGGCCAGTGTACCCCGTCACGCACCGCCCCCACGCACGCACAACCAACCACGCCGACGACCCGACCCGCGCAGAGCACGTGCCCGTTCCCCGCGCCCCCGCGCCGACGTCACCTCGGGCGCACGAGCCGGGAGTGAATGCGAGGGCAAGGGCGCGTTCCGCAAACTCGTCGACGCCCCTCCCTCCCACACCTTCCCGATCCATGCCGCGGCCCTTCCGCGCGAGTGCCTGTGCTCGATGCGTTGATGGACGGCCGGGCTTCTGAAGCTTGCTCGCGAGCGCGTGTTTCGAGCACTCGACAGGGTGGGGCCCCGCGCACGTCACCAGCCGACGCGCCGCCGCACATCGTCCTCGGCGCGATAGCAGCACGAGATCGTGTGTGCATCCGTCAGAGTCGCCCGACCGATGCGAACGTCGAGCAGCCGTCGGAGACCCGGTCCACGGGCCCCATGACAGAGTATGTCCACTCGCCTTCGACTGGGCAAGATGCGAGAGGCGAGATGCGATCGGCGTCGAGCCGTGGTGCACGATAGGATGCAACCTCGGGCTGAGCTCCGTCCATCCATCCTCCGTCGGACCCGCGCCTCGTCCGTGCCGCAAACGCGCACACACACAGACAAGAAAACAAAATCGCGCATGCATTGAATGGCGGCAGCAGGATATGTATCTGGCGTGGTCGGACGACACACACGGACTGACGCATACACACACACACGCACACACGGAGGGAGACCCAATAAGTACTGTATCGCCGCCGGCGCGTCGTGTATCCGGGCACGCCCAGGGCCGCCCCCCGATCATCCGACGCGCAAACGGGACCGCGCGCGCGTCCTCCCGACGGGCTGCGCGCTTCGGAGTTGGGTTCGCGGGGGAGAGCGCGGAGAGAATGTGTGTGCGGGGAAGAGACCGGGGCAGGCGCGCCCACGGGGATGCACACAGCCAGAGCGCGAGGGACAGCGGACAGGGAGAGCACAGCGGGCCCACAGGAGCGCGCGCGAGGGCGAGCGATGACGTCGCGGCTTGGCTAGAGTCCGAGAGCGCGGTCGTACCGACGCACGCGCAGAGCCGCCCGGAGAAGGACTCGAGGCGAAGGACGTGCAGCAGCGGCGGCCGGCCGGGCGAGGTCGGCCGTACGTACGGTATGCACAGGCACCAAGAGAGAGACGCAGGGGCGAGGAAGACGCGGCGGGCGGGTGGCGGGCCGGGCGCGAGGCAGGTCACCCGCACGGGCAGGACGGTTGCGTGCGCGAGCGAGCGTAGCGGCAGAGCCCGTACATGCAATGACATGCATACGCATACAGTACGCATCGAGCGAGCGATCAGGGCGGGGGGATGCGTACGGCACGCCCGCACGGTCGCTCGGTTGGAACATAGCCCCTGCCCCGCGGGCTTCGACGTGCAGGCGGGGGGAAATGAAGCGGTCAATGGACGGATGGCCACGGATGGCAGATGGGCGCGTGCCAACACAGGCGCGAGTGTATGCATGTACGCCCGCAGACTGGCGCAGCGGCTCTGGAGGCTATAGCTAGGGCTTATCTGACGTCGCGAGGCGAGATGAAGAGGCCGACGGAGCATGCGTGCGATCGGGCAGGGCGCCGCAGCCGCGGGGGCGGGGCGGACGTGCCCGATCGGTCGCAGCTGCTGGGAAAGATGTGCGCGGGCACGGGAGAGGGAATGGGTGGGCGCACGCGCAGAGGGCCGGACGGGAGAAGGGGGAGGTTTAGGTGGTAAGCACACGGTGGGAGTGCCGCTCGCACGGGCAGCGCCGCGTTCGCACGCGTCAGAGACTGAAAGCGCAGGCGGGAGGCAAGGAGAGGCGTCCGCCAGGGGCGCAGGGAAGGAGCTATCTAGGATTCAAAGTCCGGAGAGAACCGTCTTGAACGTTCGCGAGCGCGCGGGTGCTACGACATTGTTAGCTAGCTGGTCGCCACTCGTCACTCGCGCGCGGGACTAAGTAGGACTCGGGGGAGAGACAAGACCTCGATCGGTGCGCGGGGTCAGCGAGCAAGACATTGATCGCAGAAGGTCGGTACGGAACGCAGAGAGAGGGCTGGAAGATGCCGGGGGAGGCGCGGGTGGCAGAGAAAGGCAGGAGGGAGGTTGGAATGCCGGTGAACAAGCAGGAGGCACGGGCACGCACTATCGATGTGTGCGCGGGCGGGTCTTGTTCAGAAACGGCCGGCGGCCCGAGCCTCGAGGCGGGGAGGGCGAGTGGGATGGGACTGGGACTGGGATTGGGAAAGGCGTGGATGGTGTGATGTAGAGCACGAGACGCGTGGGTTCGGTCAGTGCAAGCCATGTCAAGTTCCGTGCAGATACCATGACAATCCAAGGCGGCGGCCAGGCTAGCTGTACATGGAGGGCGGCGGTGGGCGTCGGTCGCGACAGTTGCGGATGGAGAGCGGCGGGGGAAGGCCAGGAGGAAGCCAGGAGGAGGAGGTGATTGGCGAAAGGAGGGGAGTGGTGGGGAGAACGTCCTGAGCGAGCAGCGAGGGCGAGGGCGAGGGCGAGGGCGATCTTGCATCTGATCTTGCAGGGGCAGCAAGCCGTGCCGCAATCTCATCATATCAGCGACAGAACACCGAACGCAATCGCCCTTCCGCCTGGTCCGGATGTTCTCTGAACGTTCCCAGTCTGCCCCCGGCCGTCCAGCGTCCGCTGGGAGAGGAGGGATCCGAGAGGACGTCGTGAGACGGACGCTGGCGGGCGATGCAGCAGGCGCTGGCGGGAGAGGCAACGGCCCTCGGCCGGTGGCACGGGCGGCTCGCGTGGCCGGCTGGTGTGCACGGGTGCCGGATTTGGGCAAAGGGAGGATGAGACAAAGGAGGCGCCGGCCGACTTCTCTTTTCTCTCTCCCTTGAGCTCGTCCTTGCCCTTCCCCTTCCTCTTCTCCCAGCCTTCTCTTCCTCCCCTCTCATATACGCTCTCCGCCATGGTCCTCCTCTGCTAACATCCTCCTGCCGCCGCCGCATCCGCCTCTCCATATAACCCGAGCCACTCCATCCCTCCCACAACACATCAACCCGCCCCCGCCGCACCCCATCTCGACAACCGGCACAGACCACCATGCCTCCCTCCTACAGCCCGTGTCCCCGTCCCATCCTCAAACGCACCGCCGCCTCCGCCCCCGTCTCCGCTCCGCCCCAGGATGAGCCATCGGCTCTACTGGCCATCGACCCCTCCATCCTCTCTCCTCTCGTCCGCTTCCCGCCCCAACCCGCCCTCGCCCACACTCTCGGCAGCGCACTCTCCTACGACCGTACCCCCATCGTCGTAACCCCCAACCGCTGCGCCCTCCCAGAGCGTGGCTGCCCTGGTCGTACGTACTCTCTCGAAGAGGGTGCCCCACGTAAGACCAAAAGAGCGAGTCTCAGCCCGACAAGAGGCAAGCACCTCCATCCTCGCGCAACTTTCGACAGGGACCTGGCAGAGGACAACGACCTCACCCCCAGGCAGAGCCCCAGAGTCGATCAGTTCCCCCTTCCCCCGCTCGTACCTGACCTCTCCTCCGAGAGCTCAGAAGAGAGCGATGGGATCGCCAGTCCGCCCCCGGAACTCTACACGAGTGCGCATCCGCCCTTCACACACCACTCTTATCTCGCTTACTCACTCCGCTCCCCACAGCCACCGCCTCCCATGGCAAGATGTCCCTTGAGCAGTCCCTCATGAACCTCACTCTTGCCGGCACCAACGCGCCCTCGACCTCTGCCCTCTCCTTCCTCCCCCACCCGCCCTCGCCCCGCGTGCGCCCCTCCACGTCGCCTACCCAGCCCACCTCCATGCTGAGCTCGTACCCCTACTCGTACCCCGCGTACGCGTCAAATCCAGGGCCGAGCTCGACCGTGGGCTCAAATCACGGCACCAGCTCCCCCGTGCGTTCCCGCTCCCCCGCGTCCCCGACGCGTTCAAAACGCAAGTCGCGCCCCGCGCCTATACCCATACCCAACACCGGCGCTGGCGTGGCCTACCCGTCCTCGAGCCCGACCCCGACCACGCCTCACCCGGGCGCGCCGTCGAGCCCCGAGCGCGAGCGCAGGAGCCGGCCGCGTGACGACCGCGAGCGGGAGGCACGCAGAGAGCACCGTGACCGCAGTCGCGACCGCGAGCGGAGAGAGCGGGACCGCGCTGAGCGCATGGCCCGCTACAAGAGCTTTTCGGATGCGTCGTGCAGGATGTCGTCGGGCGGCTTTGGGTTCTCTGTCGAGGACTCGGGGTGCCTCGGTGGGTTCTAGCCGTGGGCACGCCCGGGGCTCGTGTCTCCCGCCCAGTTCCTCCGTTCCCCGCGGCATGCGTGTGCACATTGCATGCCATTGTGGGCCGTTGACGTCCAGGAGTGCCGTCTGTCGTCGTCCCGACGAGGCCGCACCGTCAGCGTGGAGGAGCCGGTGGGGCCGCCCCGTCCGTGTTTGCAGAGAGGACGACCATGCACGCGTGCGCACTGCGCGCACCGGGAGAGCCCGCACGGAGAGAAGACCAGAGAATGTTAAGTAATATCAACCTGTACCACAACCGTATCCACGCCCTATTGCCCGTCCACAACACCGCAATACCATCATCCAGCTTCGTGCCGATAGCTCCTGTTCGCGCCGCGTTCGGTCCACTCACTTGGCCAACGCCTCATTCATCTCCATCTCCTATGA
Organism: Trametes elegans; assembly: GCA_022606155.1. Taxonomy (NCBI): domain Eukaryota; kingdom Fungi; phylum Basidiomycota; class Agaricomycetes; order Polyporales; family Polyporaceae; genus Trametes; species Trametes elegans. The sequence goes on along the minus strand of JABYQO010000027.1, from coordinate 321,765 downwards.
CGACCCGCTACGTGTTTCTCCTCTTCATCCGCCTTCATCCTCATCCTCTCCTCTCATGTCCATACTTGGCCGCACATATTACCCCTTCCCGTGTCCATACCCGTTCCCCGTCGTCGCCCGCCCGATGACGGCGCACCGCCGCTCCCTACCTAACGCCCCGCACGTACGGCCCTACCTCTGGTCCCGCTTGTGCGCCCATTGGCCCCTGCACTGCGCGCACACGCGGGGCGCACGCCGTCCACGTCCCCGTCACTGTAGCCCCACCCCCACCCCATCCCCGTCCCGTCCCGCACCCCGCACCCCGCACGGACGAGCCCGCGCTTGAACTCCGGTGTCCGCCGCAATGCATGTTACTTATCTGCAGCCCGTTAATTAACCTAACCCCGCGTTGTGTACCCCACCGCGCGTTGAGTGCTGGAGCATGGAGTGCGTACGCGGTGCGTAAACGGGGCGTGCGGGTCGGAGGTGCGTGTGCTTGCTTGCGCTTGTAGGCGCGGTAGATACGTACAGTATGCATGCATGCATGCATGTATCGCAGTACGCGGTGAGCCCCACCCAACGCGCAACCCGCGCGACGGCCAGGGGCGGGGTGCGCGGCCCATCATCGCCACCGCCCTCCCCTGGCCCATCACCGACAGCGGCACCAACCATCCCCATCCCCATCGACATCTCCATCGGCCTCCGGCATTCGACCCGCGGTACACCAGGGCACACCAGGATGCACGCAGCCCACCCCGGGCCGGGCGCGCGCTCCGCGCCCAGCGCGGCGCCGTATACTAATACACATGATGCATGGACTCCCAACGGTGGCGGAGGGTGATGAACGCTTGAACCGTGCGCCCGCCCGCCCGACTCCCCCCGCCCCGTCCCCGCTGGTCCGTGCGCGGGCATCGGTGGGCGCCGGTACAGTAAATGCTGTACAACATGCATAGGTATGTGATGCGATCCCCGCGCGCGCGGGGGGGCGATCAGGGCGCGGGCGCCGGGGTGCGGACGCGGGATTTTCGCGCGCGCATGAGCCTGAGGGCGGGGTTCGCCGTTCAACGCTTCATGCGCGCGCGCCCCCTCCCCCCTCCCCCCCCCCCCCGGACAAGTGCGTCGTAACGGACTCGCGAGGCGCCTCAGGCTCGGGTTGCTACTTGCGGCGGGGCGGGGCGGGACGCGGCGGGGTTGCTCTGGACGGGGAGGGGCATGCACGCGTGTAATACACGGCGTGTTCAAGCTCGCTGACCGGACTCCCTTATTAGTGCAGTTGCGTCGGAAGAGGCCCGCCCCCCCCCACCCCCTCGCTGGGCCCTGGGCGCGCGGGCGGCGAGGCGTCGTCGGAGCGTCGGACGCGGCGGGTGAAGCCCAACTCCGACTGGATCCTGTCCCTCCACTGCCACGCGCGCGCTGCCGCCACGATCCGGTCACTCCTGCTGGCGGGGATGGAAAGCCGGATGCGGGGTGCGTGCATGATGTGCGGCGTCGTGCCTCGAGTGCACGACGGTTGATTGGGGTTGCTCTGATGCCCCGGGCTGCATGCGTCGGGCGGCGCGTTGCGGCTTGTGGTGGTGCGCCACTGACCGCTGGATGCACAGGTTGTACACTGGGAGGACGTGCGGAAATGATGGGCATGCCAGACCCAGCCACGTGTCGAGTTCGGTGCTCACTGCGAGGGACGTCGGTAAGCGTATGGGCGTGCTGCGCGACCCCGGTGCGTAGGAACGTACGGGACTGGCTCCGTCGACGACCGGTGACGTGAACTTGACCCCGCAAGAGTTTACAACATGGACGTCTGGACTGCCGCTCGGAACGAACACCTCCGCTTGCGCAGAACCGCGCATGCAGATCACCGACGAAGAACTGCGCGCGTGCATTCCTAGTCCGTCTTTCCCGGGGGCCAAAACGCGTTAACGTGACCGTGCTTGCCTGTACGCGTATGATGGTGCGTTCGAAATTCGAAGGTATGTGTCCGCTCTTGTTCAGGTCTCTGCGGGCATTGGCGTGCTGACTATGTTGGAGTGAGGAAAGTGCGTTGTAAAGCCGTCCCACATTGGGCAACCTCTCGCTCATGCGTCCTCGCTACGGCACCCACAGGTACCTCGCGCTTGATAGCAATGCACCTAATCCTAGAAATCGGCCAGGATGGCCCACTCCCAACCTCGGCTCGTTGCCCGATTGGACGGCCCACACCGGAAGCTGCGCATCTGTCCGCGAACACACCGTCCAGCGTCGACGGGCTCGGCGTTCCCGTCCAAGCAACCGCCGCCCGACGACCGTGTCCTCCTCGCGCACACGCCGGACCGTGCCCGAGCCGTGGCCTCCTCGCGCACACGCCGGACCGTGCCCGAGCCGTGGCCTCCCAGACGCGCCCCTCCGTCGCACGAAAGACAAGAGCGGCCCCTCCGGCGACGTACCGTGCTCCCATCCTGCCGATCGCATCTCACCGCCCGGTTCTCCCGACGTCCGAGCTCCAACGACGAAGGTTGGCAGGGCTAGCCCCACACACACACACTGCTCCCGCGCACCGCGACAGAAGGCGGCCGCACGCTGGCGCATCCTGCCGGAATGCGCCTTCGCCCCCGTCCGCGCGCGCGGTCGCCTGGATACACGCCGCGCCCCTCCCGGGCCCCACCCGGGTGTGCCTCGCCCGCCTTCCGCGCGCACTTGCCCGGACGCCCTGCCCGTCGTCCGACCCGAAGACGTTCGCGTGTCGTGCGCCGCGTTCTCCAGTCATAGTCACGCGCACACGATGCGCTAGCAGTCACCTGTCCCGTGCCCGCGCCTCGCCCTCGGGCCCGTCCTCCGTGTGCGCCGCTTTGCACTTGCGTGTCCGCGCCTGCACCCACCCTCGTCTGCCCATCAGTACCTCCCTCGCGGGCGCGACGGGTCCCGGCCCCAGGAGCCGACTCCCCGAGCGCGGGCCCGGCTCTTCCCTGGGCCCGTGCTGCGCCCCGAGCGTCCTTGCTGTACTGTCGGTGGCGACGTCGCGCTATCACAGCCCGTGCGACGACTTCGGAGTGCGTCATCGACCGATCGGTTTCGCACCCCCCCGCCCGTGCAGCGCAGCTGACCCGGCGTTCTGCAGCGCTACCCACTGCAGCACCCAGGGTGCCCGCCTCGATCGCGTCCATCCCCGGAGGGCAGTGTCCCCCCCCCCCCTCCCCTCCCTAACGGCGTCGGCGTGCGGCACGACGTCCGAAGTGCGTCCTTCTGTCGATCTCTCCGGGTATAGCGCTCCCCGGGAGACATTTCATTCATCTCCCCAAGGCTCCCGTGCGCGCGCCGCGGAGGGTGTGTCCGTTCCCCACCGCTGTGTCGCCGTCCGCTCGCCCGTGCCGGTACAGGTACGAGCATACCCCAGGTCGCCCAGCACGCCGCACGCGCCGGCGACGGGAACCTCCGCTTTCCTCAAGTAGGCGACTCGTCGCCCCGCCTGACTCTCAGCCACCACGCCCGCGGGCGCGGTCCATCATCATCGTCCGTCGTCCGCAGTCCATTGGGTACGGTGCCTCCGGCGGACCGCAGTCGAGCGCGGGCGGGGGCGGTAACGCACCTCCCCGCTCGGCGCTGCACGGGGCGCCCATCTCAGCGGCAGCAGCAGCGTTTCATCTCTGGCTCTGGCCCGGGGTCGGTCCATGCTCCGGTGCGTGTCGCCATGATCCCCGATCGTCCATCCAGCGCCTCTCAAGCGCGGTCCCGAGCGTGCGGGCGAGGGGCGGGCCCCCGACGTCCAAGGACTCGCGCATGTGCCCGGGGGACGTCCATCTCCGTGCGCAGGGTTCGCTGCGCGGTGCCGGTGACGATAGGCGTATCGCCTCTCGTGGACGGGCGGCGCGGCCGCCTGGCCGGAGTCGAGCCCGACTCCGAGATGAACCGTGTTGGCTTCCGCGCCGCGTCCAGCTCGATCCTGCATGCGCCGGACCGCCGGACGCGTCTCCGGTAGCTAATATCAGCTCCTTGGCGGCGCTCGCGAGAACGCAAGGAGGTCGATTGCGATTCCTCGGTCGCTGCCAACACCGTCCGCGGCGGCCCGTCTGTGCAGCCCATGTCTGTACTTGCCAGACGGGCCGGCGCGCGAGATAGGGCGCGCGTTGAGCTTCCCTGCCAGCTCGGTCGCTCCCGGAAGACGAGAGCAGTAAGCACCCCTCCCGTCCTCCTCGCGCTCGTCTCAGGCCTGTAACTCAAGCTCAAGCTCTGGAGCCGGCCGCGTCGCTGCTGCACGCGACAGGTGCTGCCGTGGTAGCGCACGATGACGACACCGTGCGGGACGACAGTAGCCTCGTGCGTGGACCCACAGGGACTGTCGGACCGGACCGTCCAATCGCTGTGGAAGTGTCCCCGTACGTGTGTTGCTCCCAGATGCGGCATGCGTGTCACACATCCAAGCACTGTGCATGCCCTGTATTGAATAGCGGTCTTGGCCTGGGCATGAGCAGAACGTATCTGAGCCGCGGCGCAATGCGGTGCTTGGCGCCCTATTCGCGTGCGTACAAGCTGCGTTCGTACGGCGCACGCGGTTCCCTTGCAGTAGACGTAGACATGGCCGGTCCTACCGCCACTCCGGTGCACCCGCTCAGCAACGTCAGCACCGAAGCCGCTTGTCGTCTTCGTCGTCTGCCGCCGCTCGGACGGCCACCCTCGCTCGAGGATAGCGCTATTTGTGGACATGCTACGAGAGGCAAGCCAATGCAGCGCCCGAGGTACCGCGCCAGCGCGAATCGGCTTCGGGATCGTGAGCGTTGCCCCGCGAGGAACGTGACGTCCGCCTTCGCGCGCGCAAAAGCCAACGCGGTCGCTTCCTCTGTCCGCGCTTTCTCTCGCGCACGACGTCTCGTGGGGGGCTCGCGCGCGCGTGTGCGATAGAACCGGCGCCGGCGCCCATTCTGCCAGAATGTGCGCGTGTCGAGAAAGAGTAGCCAGCGAGCGAAGGTGCCTGTGGTGATTGCTCTGGACGTCGATATTCCCGACCTGTCCGCCCCTCCGTGAACTCACAAAGGGTTGTGTTCGAGAGCGGTCCTTGCACTGCAGCCTTTGTGCAGCACGTCATCCAGCGTCCGTCCCTTCTCTCGCCGCTCGCCTCTTCGTCGTCGGCATCTTCGCGCCTACGACCCAACGTGCGCATTCTCCGTCGCTTGCGATGCCACTCGTCATACCTTCCTGCGACTCCGACTCCTTTCCACCTCCCTCTTCCATCTCAACACCGAACCTCGCCTTCAGGCCCACGATCGTTCGTCTGCCGGCTACCTCACTTCGCCCGCCTTCACACGCCCATCACGCTAGGCTCGCATCTCGCACCTCCCGCCCGTGCCTCAGCGCAACGTGTCGCGCACTGCTCCCCCTCATGGCGCTCTGCCCCCTCCATTTCCAGTGCGTACCACGTCTATCAGACCTCCGACCGGTTCCTCTCGAACGCGAGCCGGCGAGCCCTCACGCCTCGGGCCTCGCAGGCTCTCCCACCTCACTCTCGAGTCCGGACTCGATCGGTGCGCCCGCGCTCTCGTCCCGTACGACTTGGCGGCGAGGCGTATGTGTGCTGTGAGGCGTTACGGCTCCGTCTAGGAGGGCCTACATCTTCTCTCCGAGGCCTGAGCGCGCGTGACGTCATGCTGCTCTTTTCCGCGCCAGTCTGCTCTCCGGCGTATTATCAATCCAAACCTTCGCGTCCCTGCATCGGTGTTCGTATTGGCCGCGCGCTGCCTGTCTCGTGAACGACGTGTGTCCAGAGTATGGTGAAATCCCGCGTACGCACACCCTTGCGCACGGGCTGGGGTAAACTTGGGCATCCTGGTCGAATCCTCCGGCCTTGTGAACGTTCACCGTGCTTACCAGACCGCAGCGGGAAGGTCACTCACCAAGCTGTCTATATCTTGACTCGCACTTGGGCTTGTAGAAGGCTCCTTTTGGTCTACCATATATCTGCTCGAGACAAAGTCCTTCGATGCCATTATTGTGAGCTGACAGATCTGATCTTGTCTTTCTTGGGTCCGGGTTCCTGGCTAGCGAAGCGCCCGCCGATGCCTTTCATTTGAACCGCCACCGTCTCTGAACGCACGATGCAGTGAGTCCACCGAACGAAAAGCGCTATGCTGGTTTGTCCTGGATGGATGAATATGAATATGATAGATTCAAGGGCTCCAATGGACTCAAGTCGGTTCATTGCGACGGCTGTGTGGCTGTGTCACTGGCTTATTGGTACGGCGACGCTCCATTGTGCTTTGTCCTACCGGGTTGTGGCTAAGCGGTGGCTGATCGCTTTGAACGAACGGCGTCACCAAGCGGTTGTCTTCAAGTTCTCTTTCTCCCGACACTCACCTCCCAGAGCATTCTCATCTGTGTCGCGTCTGCCGATGACAAGCACACCCTCCATGCGGCCTCAGGTCGCCTCGCGATCCAGCCTAGACTTCCAAAGCATTCCCGACATCGCAATGGATGACGCCGAACGACACTGGTCGAATGTCCACGACTCCGGTATTCCCGCTGCAGAACCCGACCGGCACGCGGCGCCATATGGTCGACAAGTGTTGGTAACCAAGGCGAACGCAGTTGGGATACCTCTCAAAGTCAGGATTCTCGACACACCTGTTAGCATCGCCATCTGTACGCGTGCGGGACTTGTGGCTCACTTGTGCGCGTTTAGGTATGCGGGGCGAGAGTGAGTCACGATATCTCAGCAACGGTACGTAGTTCAACCATCCTGCGTGTACTGGTGTCGCTGACAACGCGTCTCATTGCAGGACATCGCGATGTTCTTGCCATTTCCGCTTCGGCTCACCGACTTGAACTATGATGTATTGGAGAGGATTATGGCTCTCCTCCCCGCCGGGTCCCTTTCGGCACTCATGAAGACCTGTCGGTTTTTCTCCGAGGTCGCCGTCGAACCTCTGTGCCGATACTCCAATATACCGTTCACCGAGGTTAATCTGGTCCTGTCCTTTGTTCACTTTCTTCGTCTCGGATGTACAGCCCCCCGCTCGCTGTTCGTCCACGACCTCCACTTCGCTGAATGTTTAGAGAACCCGAGAAATTTTTACGACCGACAAGGAATGCCATGCTCCATTCAGACAGGGGGCCTGCTCGTTGCAATACTCGAGATCCTGCGCCACTGCCGTCACCTCAGGACTTTGCGTTTCGAGTGTTGGATTGACTCCTGGAAGCTGGAGGCCTTCTCCGAGACGGTCGCTACCCTGCCATCGCTCACGGAACTGCACATCGCGCCATATAAGTTTGGTATGACAGAGCAAGGCATAGCCCAGCTCAGAATGAGTCTGCCCGAGCTGCGCAAGCTCAAGCTCGTGCAGGGGAGATATGTTCACGACACAACCCCCTCCCGTCATCTATTAGCACTGCCGACGCCCCTCAAGTTAGCGGAGCTGGAGCTGGAGGGACCTTTCTTCGATGCATCGGCGATCCTCCCTCGTTCCCCCTTCACCCATGTCTGCCGTCTCACGCTCTCTTGGCGGGACTACACAGACCTGCCCGTGGTACTGTGCTGTTCCTTCCCGAACCTTATGCATCTCAAGCTGCAGAATGCATCGTGTCCAGCACAATGCCATAATACTAGCAGTCTTCTAGGAGACGTTCCGTCGCTCGACAGAGCGAACGATATCCGAGCATGGCAGCAAGAGAGATGGGCGGCCGCCCTCCGCGACAACTCTCCGGCGCCTGCACTTCGCTCGCTCTCTGTGGACCACGGCTGTGCGCTGTACGCCCTCGCGTACCCTCGCCGCGTGCCCCGTGTTTCCTTCAAGCAGGAGGGCCCCGCCGACCTCGTCCTTCCGATGCTGGAGACGGCGTTGCGCGACGCCGCCCCGCAACAGCTCAACCTGCACATCGAGATCAAGAAGGACTCCGATCGCAGCGCGGCGGAGCCCTCCTGCAAAATGCAGGAAGTGCGGGAGCTGCGCATGCTCCACGCAAGCCCGAGCCTGACGCACCTCGCGCTGACGATCAACCGCGCGCACGCCTGCGTCGGGCAGGGCGCCGACACACACCAAGTGGTGCACGTACGTCTCCCACCCCACTCCCAGGCCGCATTCGCGCCTCCGCGGCGCCCGCGCTCACGCCCCATCGTCTCCCCAGGACGCGTTCCGCCGAGCCCTGCCCGCGCTCGCGCTCACGCTCACGCACGTGCTCGTCGTCCATCCGAGCGACCCGCCCTCTCACCCGTGCGCCGGGCCCGCCGGCCGATGTGCTGATCGGCCGCGCCGCCTGGCGCCCCTCCGCGCGCACGCCCGCGCGGGAGGGACGGCGGCGCTCCTCGCGGACGTTTTGCACACGCTCCGCTGGGTTGCCGTGCTGGCGCGGCCGTGCGGGATCCGGGCGTGGGAGGTGCGGCGGCGCGGGGACGCGCTCGGGGCGGCGGCGTTGGTGGAGATGCCGGAGGACGAGGCGTGGGCGGTTGTTCGAGCTGAGGGGATGCTTGAGGATTGAGAGACGGCGGATTGGAGTCTCGGGGGCCGTGTCTGGGCCCGGATAGTCGCGGGCGATGTGGCAGGGGATGTGGCCTACGTGTTGTCGATGCTGGAAGTCTGGGGGCGGGTACATTATTTCCCGCCACTTCATCATCTCATACGAACTACTGGATCATTATTTTGCACGACCAGTGAGAAGAGCATCTCTCCTAGTACTGGAGAGATATGCCACTTTCGCTGCATGTTTAACGTCCGAGCCCAGTTGCTTCAGACTCAAACACTCACTGAAGTCTGCACTGCCGTGAGCAGGTCGTGGACCGGGCCGGATGCCTACCGGAATTGCTTTCTCACCACTTCTAAGAGTCTGTGTGTACGAGATAATTGAGGAGAGAGCAGCAGACCATGTGGTACTTGCTGACCGGTGGCCACATTCCCAAATTTGGCCCTACACAACGTCGGAGCGCCGAGCACTCTTCCGAGCTGATCGGGAAGTTGGGCGCTAACCCCACTTGCTCTGCACCCGCCACCTCCGCGCTCTAGCCACGCTCTCCCGTCATTTCTTTGCCGGCTACCGTTCGTTCTTCAGTGTACCGGGTAGATTTCTTTTTATGCAAGCGGAAGGCGCAAGGCCATCCTGTCTAAACACCGTCGTGGCTTCGGAATGAACGTGGTTGGGAACGCACGCACCGGCAGATCAGGGCTGAACGAAGAGGATGCCGAAGCGGCTACGCTCTTGACTGGAGAGGAGACCCATGGTGATGCTCGACGCGTAGGTGTGTATAAAACGACCTGGCTTTGCAGACGAGGTGCTCGAGAAGTGCAGGTGTACGCCGCGTGGGGACAAGCTGTAACGCTCGAATTTGCTGCTCCCCTTCCTCGCTAACCGCGCTCTCCAGAATCTCGCTCCTTGCTCCGTAGACTTGGTCTATCGTTCTTTCTATTTGGCTTAATAAACAATGGTGAGCACTCAAAGTGTCCTTCGTCTAACGGCGAACCATTCATCGAGGATTTCCCCACAGTACTCTACGTGATCATACTCTCGGCCGCGCTCGACCTCGTACCTCCATCCACGCCGAAAGGCATAATCGCATTCTGTAACATATTCCCCTCACTCATCGCGAAGCTCGGCTGGCCATACCTCCTCAAGGGCCGCGTACGCTACGCCCGCCGCCTCGTTGGCTGCACCGCTCTCAGCGTGAGCGGCATGATGGTGGTGTCGCTCTTCGACAGCCTGTACATGCGGCTATTAGGCATCTGCTTCGCCTCTTTCTCATCCGGTGAGTGTAGCCATATCGGCCTCTAAGATGCATCCTGAGCGCCCACTTAGGTCTGGGTGAGTTGACGTTCCTCCAGCTGTCGACCCGATACCATCCCCCATCCGTTGCGGGTCACAGCGTAGGGTAAACTCCGCAGTTCGTGCAGATATCAAAAGCTACTTAACATATACCATACAGGTACTTTGCTGCCGGGACTGGCGGCGCTGGCCTCGCGGGCGCCTTCCTGTGGTGGGAACTGCGGAACCTGGGTGTCCGTCTTGGTGTCGGCCTTTCTTCTGTAGGTGTCCAGGCGCCCCCCCTGGTAGCGCGCACGGCTCACGAATGGTGTGCAGATACTGCCATTCGTCATTCCTGCCACGTACTTCTTTTTGCTCCCCCGGCCCGAGATGTTCGTCGGGAGCGCGTTCTCGTCCATTGAGGATGAGGACGACCTCGACAGCGCGCTGATGACGGCGTCGTACACGCCTCTCCCACGCGGAGAGGATGAGGCGGCTCCCGTGACCGAACCAGAGGCAACTGCGAAGACGACGATAGCGTTGACCATTGAAGACAAATGGCAGCTCGCGAAGCCGATGTTGGCTAGGTATATGCTGCCGTTATGTGAGTCAACATGCCTCGAGTTGATCCTCTAGATGTTGACCAATACGCGCATGCAGTCTGCGTTTACTTAGTACGTCACGCCACTATTCTGATGAGAGTATTTAACTTGACAGACATTCGCAGTTTGAGTACACTATCAATCAGGTCAGTTGCATACAAATGCATTCCTTGTCCCGCTCACGCTTCGCAGGGTATCTCACCAACCCTCGTATACCCCGTTCCCTCCCGGGAGTCGCACTGGTTCATGAGCTTGCTCATCCACTCTATCCGCGACTACTACCCCCTGTGGCAGGTATGTACTGCACTCCGCGTACAGTCCTTGCATACTCACTAGTGACCCTCCCTACCCTGTTTAGCTCGTATACCAGAGCACTGTCTTCCTCTCGCGTTCGTCGATATCACTCGGGCTGCCGGCGCTTCCCGCCCGACTCCTCTCTCTACCGGCCATCGTGCAGGGCGTGATCCTGAGCATCCTCGCCTACGAGTCCGCAGTGGGCATCTTCGGCGACTCGGACACGCGCGAAGGCTGGAGCTTCGCCCTCGTCTTCTCCCTCATCACCGTCGAGGGCATCTGCGGCGGGCTCGCCTAGTACGTCTCCTCCCTCTCTCCCCCCCCCTCACTTCCCTCTGCCGTCGGTATGTCCGCAGAATGCTCACCACTCGACACGTACAGCGTTAACGTGTTCTTCCGCGTGAACCAGGAGCGGCACGACGGCGCGCCGGGCGCGGACCCCGAACGCGCGCGGCAGGAGCGCGAGTTCCGCATCGGCTCGATCGGCCTTGCCGACTCGGCCGGTATCCTCATGGCCTCCCTCCTCGCGGTCCCGACCGAGCTCGGGCTCTGCAGGGCGCAGGTCGCGCGCGGGAAGGTCTTCTGCCAGAGCTTGTAGCCTGCGACGCCGCCCCCTGCCAACGTAGCCGTGCGTGCACTGTGGCTTTGCGCGCGCGGGGGGATTGTGCGGCGCGCGGCATCTCTTGGACAAAGTGGGATGGGTCGGTGTACAATACATGGGGCGCCGTGAGTGATAGAGACGATGACAGCGACGTGAGGTATTTTACTGATCCGGAATGAGGCGCTGATCATCCGCCAGTATGGAGCGTCGGACGAGTTGTTGACGATTACTGCAGTATGACCCGCCATCGGTCTTTCTGGGGCAAGGATTCTTCTCAGATTTGTTGAGTACGTACGTAGTGGAACGAAATGAGAAGGGCAAGGAGACGTTTCAACTGCGATTGCTGTGCGGTATCAAAAACCCCCACATATCTCAAAGGGCCTGGCCGGGAATTTAACCCGGGACCTCCTCCAAATACTTCACCCAACACAGCCCTAAGAACGAATCATACTATTAGACCGGTAATGCCAACTTATTTTCAAATGCTATGTTCCCGCTGTAGAGCGAAGAAGAAGCTCTCCATGTTCACAAAAAGTCGATATAGGTGCAAGGTCATCATGCAGGACTGTGGCTGTGAAAGCTCTCCATCACGATTCCTTCGCATACTCATCGGCCAGCAATACCGATACACTCCTCCACAAAGGAGCAGTGGCAGCGACACAAGCCTTCGCACTGGTCAGTGCCGACTGCCTATGCTAGAATCAACGCCGCCAAATCTCAGTCGAGAACACAGGGCCAGATTAGAGGGCATACCGCGCTGGAGTACGCGTTGACGGCCTTTTACGCGGACTGATATGCTTCAATCTCAGACACCAGTGATATGGCCCGCCAGTATATCTTGGGTTCATTTTAGTGCCATGCCGGCTCACTGGGTGAACTATCGGCGGTACCGTGACTGTGCGACGCGCCATTTTGCGTCTCTTCCCGAGGCCGAGCTGTGGCTGATCGGTTGACCGTCGAAGTGCGTGTGTCTGCCTACAGCCTCATGTTCTGGCATGTGTGGCCTCCTCCTTCACCTTCAGCGACGGCGGGTGCTAACGGCCCAGCTCAACCAGCACGCTCGGCTGTGGCTGCCTGGACACCCTCTGGGACACCTTCCGCATGTCGACCGGGATGCGCCTGCTCAACACGCACACTGGTCGGTTCGTGGCTCGAGGGGACTCGAATGGACCCACGGCATATGCCATCCTCTCGCACGTCTGGGCGCGAGAAGGTGAGCAGTCCAATCAGGATCTCGAGAGATTGCAATCCGGTTCTAGCCGCAACGGCGGACGGTTCCTCCGGAGCGCGACTGTAGGCCGCCCAGAACGCCGCGGCAGCATACTCGCCCATCCCTACCTATCCCCCAAGATCAAAGAGACATGCCACGTCGCTTGGAACGACGGCTACGGCCTGGCATGGGTGGAATCGTGCCGCATCGACAAGACCAGCAGCGCGGAGCTCTCTGAGTCGCTCAACTCCATGTACGAAGGGTACAGGGAGGCGGATGCCTGCTACGTCTATCTCGTGGACGTGCCAGACACCCACGACGTCGAGGTGGACGACTCTGCCTTTTGGGAGAGCCTGAGGCATAGGCGGGGCTGAACGTACGCGGGGCTGGACGCTGCAGGAGCTGTTGGCTCCTGACCATGTCGTCCTCTTGTCTAACAGCTGGAAGCCTCGGCACGAAGAACACCCTTTCCCTAACCCTCCAGGCAGCAACTAACATTGACATCGACATCTCGATGGGCAGAGTGTCCATCAGCGCCGTCAGTGCTGCGCCGCGGATGTGGTGGGCGTCCTCCCGGCAGACGAGAAGGGTCGAAGATGAGGCATACTCGCTGATAGGGATCTTCGGGGTACACATGTACACCGTCTACTGTGAGGATTCTCATGCGTTTGTCCCTCTGCAAGAGGAGATCTTCAAGACTATCCCGGACCATAACTAATTCGCCTGAGGCTTTCAACCAGAGGTAGTAGGCGTACGACACCCTTGTCTCTTACTCTCAGCATCAAAGAAAGGTTCGCTGTCCTCGACCATTCATTCTCCTCTTCGAAGACGCCGTCGCAGTCCCTCTTTGCAGCCTCTCCGCGCGACTTCCGCAATGCCGACCTCATCACACCCATCTCCCGCAGAAACTTCTCCGCACACCTTTTGGATGCCCTTGCGCAACGCTGCACGGCATGCTCATATGCCTACCCGCCTTGGGCTATAGCACATCGTCCCTCCCCGCGCGACTCCGCGCGGGCGCACACTTGTATGGCGACTGTGGTTGTGGCGCGTTCCAGTGCACGTCCTCACGCTCCTCCAATGCGAGGACGGCGCGGGCAACCTCATCGTCCCCCCCTGTGCGAAGCATCTCCGGAAGAGGACGACGGATACCTGCTTGTGGGCACGCGGACGGACGTCTGCTTCGACTGCAAGCGGTACTACCGCACCTGGGAGCTCGCCCCGCAGGAGGTCGCCGCCCTCCACGGCTCCATCACGACGCCCTCGCTCGACATCCGGCGCAACCAGCGTACACCAACGCCGCTGACGGCGAGGAGCGACGCGCTTCCAATGCGTATACGCTGGATTGTCCTCCAGGCGTGGTGCAAAAACGTCCTCGCCGCGCAAAGGTACGAGGCCGCGCTTCGACGGACACCCTGCGAACGATACTCTGGGCGAGCCGCGGGCACCCACGTCCTTACAATTCGCTACGTGCGTTCGCAGCCGTTGTGCGCGCCTGAGCTCGAGGTCTCCATCGTGCAGGAGCTGCGTATCCAGGGCGTGGTGTTCGCCGTTCGACAGAAGCCCGAGGTCGGCGCCGACGACGACTCGGAGCGCTCTGCGACCTCTGAGTTCAAACGTGCCTTGCATTCCCCTCTCCTCGCAGTGCCTGCCACGGAACCCGCGTCTGAGCTGCACCTGGACGCTCAAGTAATGGGATGTGCGCCCCAATCTTGTACCGTCCCGTTCACGGGCAGCGGGCTCGCCCGTGGCGAGTTTGAGCTGCGTTCCATCCTGGACGGGCGCGAGGACCTCTTCCAGACGCTGCGCATTACTCTCAAGCATCGGACGACGCCTACGACATGGACGTACAGCGCGTGGGGTCAAGCACCACAAGTGAACCTCTGGTTAGCGGTAGAACTCTCAAAGCCAAGGCCGTTAGATGATCGATGAGGTCACTGCTCTGACGACTCTCAGCTCTGATGTACTACATTCATGGTACTCATATAAGACATATATTCCGCGGATATGGCCGCCATCGTGCTATGTACCACACACCCACACGATCCAGAATGCAATTGTATTCGTGCGCAACGTGCACTTGATGTCAATGAACGAGATACGGTGCGTTACCAAACATGATGTCGTGGTGGGTCATGACGAGGACCGAGATGATAGGCGGGGGCAAGATGGGATGCAAACTATATACCACTACCCCGCTACGAGGGGACAGACACAGACGACGATGAGGCGACAGGTAGACACTGACACAGTAACCGAGAGAGACGTGCGCTGTATAGGAGGGTATACATGTACTTGATGAAGGGACGGGCGGGGACGATTGAGCACAGACGAGTCCGACGCGGACGACCTGACGTCGTGCGCGTACTGCAACAGAGTTCGTTCCAGGTGGCAAAAGACGAGACGCGAGGGACACGCGCGACCTACGCCGCGCACCCTACCGCATGCCGCAGACCAAGGTCCGACCAGCAGCCAAGAAGAGCAGGATCATCGGAGGGAAGCCTTCGACGACCGTGCGCTAACCGCCGGCTTGGGCTTCGGCGCAGCCTTCTGGGCCTTCTCGCCCTGCTCGCTGCCCTCACCATCCTCGGACGCCTGAGCGCTCGCGTTGCGGATGGACATGAGGACCTCCGAGCAGTACTTGAGCTTGTCGAGGAGCCGCTGCTGGAACTTGGCCTGATCGGGGTTGGCAGGAGGCGGCCGAAGCGACTGTGCGATGACCTCCGCGAGTGTGTGCCGCGTGAGCCGGTAGTTCTTGTCGATGTGCGTGACGAGCAGGCCTTGTGAGGAGAGGATGACCTTCGTGTGGTCGTAGAAGTTGAACTGTGTTGTAGCGACGTTAGCTATCTGCGAAGCACAACGGCGGAGATTGCACTGACCTGCAGGACGTCGTGGCTCATCTTGAACAGGATGACGTGCTTCATGCGCAGATACTTCGGCACGAACTCTAGACCCTTTGTGCGCTCAAGATCCTCAAATGTCCAGTCGTACTCGCCGTACAAGCGGTCCATAATATACCGCTCAAAGTGCTTCAACAGGTAGACCTTGTGCTTGAGCTCCGGCGGGTGATCCGCCACCGTGTAGTTCTTCCGCACATACACCGCGCCCTTTTGGCGCGACGTCATGTAGTCAAAGTGGCTGTTCGGCTTAGTCAGTACTGCTGTCTACAGCGCGACGGTCAAACACATACTGCTTGTTGGGTGCCAGGACGATCGTAGTGCTGTCGTTAAAGTGCACACCGATAGACCCGTTGGTGAGGGCGTACCCCATCCCGTACTTGTTGCAGTAGTCTACCCACGAGACAATGAACACCTTCGGGGTCGGCAAGTCCGCGTCCTCGCGGGGGTCACGAAACAGCCTGCCTTCCGCCTTGGCCTCGAACGCAGCCGTCAGCGTCTGCGCAGCGAGGTCGAAGCTGTTCGTGCGCGAAGGAGCACCGGCAATGGGTGACGCGCCATCCTGGTCCTGGCCTTCCTCCTTCTCCCTGTCCTCCTCTCTATCCGTCTGGCGAATCTGCTCCATCGCCTTCTCCTTCTGACGCTCCCGCTCCTTCAACGTACGCGCAGCGTCCCGAGTCCGCGCCGGGGGCATGTTCTCGACCTCCTGGTCATCGCCGCCGAAGACTGAACCAGGCGCGCTCCCAGGAGCGGGCACCATCTGCGCGACGATCCGCGCCTTCTGGCTTTCCAGCTCCTTCTTGCGTAGCTCCGCCACGCGCGCCCCGTACTCGTCCTCGTGCTCCTCCGCGATGTCCTGGAGGCCGAGACGACTGGGGCGAGCGGGAGACTTAGCAGAGTCCTTCGCTGCCTGCAGCTTCCGGAGCAACGGCTGCTCGCCGCGCGAACCTGCCGGCGCAGGAGGCGCCACAATGAGGGGTTGCCGAGCGGAGCTGAGCAGGGCGGAAATCGGGCTCCCAGGCTGGACCGCCTTTTGGAACTCCTTTTCCTGCTGTGCGAGGCTGGACGAACGACCCTTCGGGAGGCTCGCACTTTGATCTGAAGAGGGCGCGCTGGGCACCGCGATGCTAGTCTGGTCCTCCTCGAGCAACGCGTACTTGCGGAGACGGGCGAGGTTGGCCTGCGACATGTGGGGAGCGATGTGTCGGAAGTCAGGTGGCGTATCGTGGGCAGACGTGGGGATGTAACCAGGAACGGTGCCGGTAGTGAACCAGTCGTGGTCTACGATCTCGTGCAACGTCGGGCGTTGCTGCGGGTCTGGCGTGAGGATCTGCTGGATCAACTCTTGGACGAGCCTCGACACCACGCGATCCGCAGGGAACTCGTACTCATTGTTACGAATACGCCTACGTCGATGTGAGGAACAGTCACGGACCAGGTATAAATATATGCTACTCACTTGTAGATCGTCTTCACGTCCTTCGTCTGGAAAGGGGGGCGACCGACTACCAACGTGTAGAGAATCACACCGATTGACCAGGTGTCAACCTCGAAGCTGTGTCCATTCGCGGTGTCGAAAAGCACTTCGGGCGCAATGTAGTTCGGCGTCCCGCAGATGGTCTTCTTGCGCTCGCCCGGACTCTCAATGAGGGCGGCAAGACCAAAGTCGCCAACCTTCACGTTCATGTTACGGTCGAGGAAGATGTTGCCGAGCTTGAGGTCGCGGTGAATGACCTGATGTGTGTGCATGTAATGACACGCGCCGATGAGCTGGACCATGAAGTACCGGCTTTCGGGTTCGGTGAACCGTTTCCGGCGACGCAGCATGTCCATGAGAGAGCCGTTATGGCATAGCTCGAGGGTCATGTAGACGTTGTCTTCGTCCTCGAAGCACTCCTTGAAGCCAACAATGTTCGGATGCTCAAGGGACATGTGAATCTTGATTTCTGCGTAGAGCTTCATGCCTGTTAGCGGTATGTTGTTGTGTCGGACAAATTAACGTACTTTTGTCTTGGCTTTCTTCGTCTTTAGAGAGGACTTGGTAACTACCTTACATGCGGACCTGCGTCCGCGGAGGTCTTGTACTTCGTACACGCGCGCAAAACCACCCTTAATAGCAAAGCATTAGTTCAGTCCCATGGCACCTCATACGGACTCAACATGAACAGTTGTGAACAGACGCCGCAAGCGGTCGTATCATGGTTGCACCCGCATGATGACGGCGATAGGGATACATTGCATGCACATCTCCGTCTCATGAGGAGAATGGAAGTCGTATATGGGAATGGGAGCCACCGGCTGACTTCGTAGCACAAGCGGTAGCGCTGGGTAACCGGCTAAAGTTGGAATGTGAACATGAGCCCAAGCGCCAGTGTCCAACCAGCCTGCCGTAGCCACTTGGCCGCAAACAGACGCAGCAGCGGCATAGCATGCACACCCACAAAAGCCGAGAGAAACGAAGAAGGAGAATGCTATGAAGACGAACTCACCTCGCCGAGCAAGCCAACCCGCATGAACTCGAGTGAGCGGGCCTTGTCCGTGATGATCTTCGGTGGCGAAGGCGGGGTGACCTTCGTATTCTGTCTAGGCAGCGGTGGAGAGCCATTCTGCTTGGCGGGCTGCTCCTGTTGCTTGGGAGGAGTTCCTGGCGGAGGCACGGCCTTGTGACGCGGGTGCTGGTTGACGGCGTAGTGGTTCGCGGCGGTGGTGAGAGGGTGTCTGCGAGGAGCAGTGGGAATAGTGGTGTAAACGTTTGCAGACATCGTGTAGGCCTAACACCGTCGATGTCGTCGTCGTTGTCTTCCGGGTCTTGCTGGTCGTGGGCGAAGGTGAGGAGGAGGCTGGTCGGAGAGAATCCCCAGCCTAAAGGCGTGGTTCGCGCATGTCCGCCACCTTACGTAATCCCACGTGGATGTTCGACTTCGCGTACCGCGTCCTATCATGTGATCGTGTTCCCCATCCCGTTCGGCGCTCTCCATTTTGCCCGCCACGCTCATCAATGGCTTAACTCCATAGTCCGAGCGCGTCGGTACGTACGTGATGCACAGTATCCTGTGTGAACATGCTTTTGATTTTTTTGGGCGTGGGTACAGAGCTGGGGAAGCAGAGAAGTCAAAGAAGCAACAGCGACACGCGCAAACGCGTGGGCATGGTGAGTGACCATGGCCGTAACGGTGATAGTAATAGCTGTGATACAGCTGTGGGCGTTGGCAAAAGGAGCTTTGAGAACGTACCCGGACTCTTATTGCCTTAGTTAGCCAACGTCTGGCCAGACTGGGATCTCACATTCCGACCCCACTCCATCAAATCACTTACTGCGGGACTAACCTGACAGTGAGATGCACAGATATTCTCTCGACTTGGGACCTTCATATTGTACAAAACAGGATGGTCTCCCACAAATACCCGGCTGTAAAATACGAGTTCTGTGATGCCTATTCGCTCGAAGTATTCGTTGACCAGAGCGCTGTTGATATGACCACTGCAGCTGGCTACAGATGAACAGAATATCCATTACAACCAGCTTTGGTTTACTATTCCTGTGGAACAGCACAAGATCTCCGGCGGAAACCCACCACTACCACGGTACTACATCACCCCTGAAATTGACGAACTTTCCAGTGTCCTCCGGTGTGAGCGAATGTATCACCTTGAGCACGCCAGCGACGCCTACAGAAACGTCAAGTCGTGCGGTTGGACCTCCGAGATCTATCACCTATTTGAGCATATGGTCTCATTACAGTCCGATGAAGGTTCTGCTCACCCGTCTTGAGATGCCCAGGGCATACGGAGATGACAGTAAGGTCGGGGCACTCGCGGCTTTGCTTGTACGTCTATTGGCGCGCATCCAGTCCGTTAAGATCAGCACTCATAACCCAATAGAAAATCTTCTGGCAAGGCGACTTACGAGCATGTTGAGCGCACTCTTGCTGATGCTATACGAAGGGGCCATGCTGCCTGTCTCAGAGCCCAGGCTGCCCATCGTGCTCGACATGTTGACAATGGTCTTCTTTGCGCTCTTCTCGACGAAAGCACGGAACGCCTGTGCGACGAGGGTAGGGCCGACAACATTGACCTTGAAGATGTGCTCCATCACGTCGGGTTTCATTGTGAACGCTGTGTCTACCGACTCGGCCTGTCATACCAATGTCGAAGTGAGCACACGTCAGGGCTTTCAAGCGATTGCGATAAAACCACGCACGATTCCGGCGTTGTTGATGAGGTAGTCGATGCCTTTCGATCCGATAGCAGTGGTAACCTGCTTGACTGCGTCATTGACAGACTGGATGTCTTCCACGTCGAGGGGGATTATGTGTGCTCTGTCCTTCGCAGACTCGACGACAGCGGTCAGCGCGGTGGCCTTCGAGGGGGCCCGGCACGCGGCGAGCACCACGTTGGACGGGGACGCGAGCAGCTGCTTTGTCAGTTCCAAGCCAATACCACGACTGGCCCTATGGATTTTTGACATGAGTGAAAGGCCTCCGTGGTGTATCTACATAGTTCGTGGCGGGCTGAACGTACCCTGTGATGAGCCAGATGTATTGCTGAAGCGCCATGAGACAGTACAATACCGGGGGGAAGAACCGTTTCCTGGATTGAGCGGGGTGGAAACAAGAGGCAAAGTGAGCGACGTTTTCTGCTTCCAAAAGGTATAAATAATGTTCTGCGTCGTAGCAAATCCTTCCGTAGCTCATGGAGGCTGGTATAGCCTCTTCGTCAGCCTCCAAACTTAGCGACTGCCCGCAGTGCAAAGGGTGTCAGCTACAGTCAGCCAATACGCGTGCATGTGATCCGTTGAATTGGCGGCAGTGGACTCTATTCGTACGCGTTTCTGTTCGGCGGGCGGTAGTATGTGCTACACGGACATAGCATGTAGACCTTGGCAACCGACGTTGGTCATTTGGGGCCGCGAAGTAAGACGTGGATCGTCCAGGTACTAACTCATAGAAGTATCTCTTTTTGTGAACGGGAGATGTGGAATAAGTAGGAGTGCGCCAAGGGTTCTGGTCAGGACGCGCGCGTCGCGTTCGCGTTCAAATCACTCCTGCGCGTTCTCGGTAGACGCGTTATAGCACGTGATCGCGGCGAGGGACGTGGCAGTAATGGGCGCCAACGGTGCAGCTCGTGCAGTACCAGGTGCACTACTCTCCAGCCTCGTCGCTCTCGTCTGCCTGCCGCGTTCTACCTCTCTTCCTTGCTCATCCTCGGAACCATTTGGAGGCTCTAATTTAATACTGCTGGGTAGCTCAGGCTCTACTGCTGTCATCTTGTTCTCTGGGGTCACGGCAGTGATTCTATGCTCGGTGTTTTCTTTCCCCTGCTTGCATGGCCTCTTCTCCACACACACGCTGCAAAGCCCTCGGTCAATGTAGATCTGAGGACTTCATGGCATGAGGCACCAGTTCTCTTGGAGAGCATGTGAGTATATGTCTGACTACGTTCACAGTTCAAGAGAAGCAGGATGCAGCTTCTGAAGTCCCCGCGGTCGCAACAATGTTACCCACACTCTAGCTCCCTCTCTCCATCAGTTACGCTTGTAGCACTGGGTACACATGACACTGTGCAAGTTACTGACCACATTTCTACAGTGAAGCTGTAGACATCGAGGAACCGGGCACGTTCTTCCCTCTCCTTCACGCTGTCACCCATCCAGACGTGTTCCCCCTACCAACCGACCGTTCTTCCCCGCCTACGTGCACAAGCATGTGCTTGACACCGCCCTTTTCCTTGGCTATCTGGCCGAGCCTGGCGCGTATGTCTCCGCCGAAATGCACGTCGCGCTCCACTCTGCGAGTCCCAAACTAGAAGCGTTCTACCAGTACTATAGTGATCATGTGTCGCACATAGAAGCCGATCCTGCGACCAAATGTGGTTCCTGGGTGGATTGGTATGGGCAGGTGGTATGCGACGTGGGCACCCTTGCTCGCCTCGTCTCAACCGAGGAGATAGACCCGCCTGAATCCGAAGACAATCATGCGTACGTTCTTCTTCATCTCGCACGTGAACATTGTGCCAACCTCTTGTAGGTCGCGCACTTCGTCCAAACTGCTCCCTTTCGATCACATATTCCCGGATCCTGCGCGGTCAGTTTCACCGCCTCCTCACACGGCAATCCTGTACGCCTCGCCGGAGTCACCCAACTTCCGCGAGTTGCATTCACACCTGTACGTTGCCGCCCAAGGGCCTTCCCCTACTATCGCGTATGTGTTCCGCCCTATCCCTCCTGCCAAGCGGAATCCAGCCGTGCGGACGCACCTATCTGGGTATGGGGTTGCTTTGGACCTGAAGAAGATGGACTACCTCGCGGTGGACGACCGGCTTCAGGGTGGCAGCGCAAGCTCTGAAGAAGACTCGACAGCGAGAGTGAAGGAGGATGAGCCTGACCTTGTCGTCACGCGCCTTCAGCAGTATCCTCTAGACGAAGCCGTAGACGTGACCACCCCGCTCACGGAGGACGAGCTTCTCCGTGCGTACCTGCTTACCGCTTCTTCCACGAGTAAAACAACTGACTCCTTGCAGAGATTGGGTGGCAGTCGACCCAGCTGATCTACGATGCGGAAGAGCCGCACGAGCGCCTTGCGACGCTCAAGCAGCTCTCCCAGAACTTCCCGCGGTACGCAGGCGCGCTCGCGCGCCGCGTCACAGTGAACGAGAGCCTCAGTGAGGAGCTCATAGTGAACCAGCAACGCGCACCGGGCGGCGCGAACGCGATGTGGCTGAACGGCATTACCCTCGAGGAGAAGGACTTGAACCCATTCAGGTACTCCTGCTCCGTTCATCCGCTAGTCTGAGTCCTGACGTTATGTGAAGCTTGCTGCGGGCCATTCGTCGCGAGCGCGGGACAATGCTCTCGCTGATCTCGCTTGGACTCACGCCCACGCAGGCCATTGACCTGCTCACGCACCGTACAATCGCTCAAGCGCAAAGCACTGGCGGCGTGCTAGACGGCCTCTTCGATGCTAGTGACCGCGCGGAGGGAGGAGACGTGATTGGATGGCTGAACGACTTCGAGAATGACGCACGGTAGGTTATCTTGACGTTGACTTTCGTTTTGGTTGTGTGGCTCAAGATTGTTTGTGTAGTTATGAGAGATGGGGCCGTAACCTCAGAATTGTGAGTGATGCCTCTGAAGGTGTTGTGGGGTCTGACTTGACATCGCGCCCGCAAGCTCCTGCGCCAGATGTTCCCTGGCCAATTCCCCAGCGTGCGGTTCAACCTGTTCAACGTCGTTCTCGCCGTCGACCTATCTCGATCGAGTAGCATAGAGTTCATCGGCACTACGGTCAATTCGCTCATCGGCCGCGGCCTGCCTTTCCGCTGGGGCGTCGTGCCCCTCGTCGAGACCGAGGACGGCGCGCGTATGGCTCGTTTGTTCTATTACATCCTGGAAAACTTCGGGTCGGACGAGACGCTCTCTTTCATCGCCTCGGTAGGTTTGCGTATCATCCCAAACGTCGTTGAGAGAAATTGTTACTGATGAACGGGAGTAGCTATCCCAAAGGAATTTACCACCTCAGCTGCTAAACCCCACCACTGACTGGGCTGCGGTCCGTACCAGCTTTGAAAGGCTACTTGCAACCCGCGAGTCCATCGGAAAAAGTCTGGAGACGGACCTTGATGTCATATTGAACGGCACCGAGGGTGACCTGGAGAGTTCGCGGGGGTATGCGGCTCGTTTGAGCGCGTCGCTTACATCCGCACCGCAAGGGCACGTGTTCGTGAACGGAAAGCACTTCGATCTGGACGACGTAAGTGAACAATGCGGCTACAGGATCAAAAACGAGGTTGATGAAGTGTTGCGCTAGGACTTCCTGCGCTACCTGCAGGTGGAGTTCAACGAACAACTCCAGCATCTGCAGTACAAGGTCGGCATCCGTCCTCTATCCAGTCCCGCAACGATGGATTTGAGCAAACGCACGTTCTACAGATTTACAAGGGCGAGATCACGGACGCCGATGCCGAGAACCTCGCGACGTACTTCTACGACCTCCCCACGACGGCGAAGCGGCGGAACACGTACATATATCCCACCCAGAAGGCTGGCAGCCTCCGGATCTACAGCCTGCCAGATCTCATTGGGAAGAATGGATTCAACAGCACCCCAGGAGCGTTCGTATACCCTGGTACGTGCAGTCTCAACGCAAATAGGCAATTTTGAGAGAGCGATGCTCATGCGCACGTCGTAGCCGAATCCGACCTTATCCCGCTGACAACGTACGTCGTCGCCGACTTGGACAGCGAGGGGGGCCTTGCGCTTGTAAAGGAAGCCTTGAAGGCCATCGTGAGTGCTCAAATGTTCAGTTCAACCACGACGAGCGCTCATGGACATTCCTTAGACACCGGGTTCTCTCAGCCGTCTGTCGTTCATCCACGCACCTGCGGCTGGATCGCCCTACAACCCCAAGTCTCCGTCCTCTATCCTCGGTCGGCTCATCTCCGCAGACAAGTTGTCGGCAGTCAGCGTCGAGCGGTTACAAAGCATCCTCAGCGTCGGCGAACCTACCGAAGAGCCCGCGCAAGAGCTTTTCTCGGTGGACAACGTGGGGGAACTCCTCGCCGGTACACCGAACGGCGCAGAAGCGTATGAGAAGTACCTCGTCGCGTCCCGCCTGATTGCACGGCAGCTCGATCTTCATCCGGGAGAGCAGGCTGTGATCGTCAATGGTCGCGTATGTGTCTACACACATGCTGCCTGTACAATGTTGCTCACGTAGGTTGTCTTTCAGGTGGTCGGTCCTCTGCCGCCCAATACGTTCGTTGCGGATGACTTCGACACTCTCGCCGCGTACGAGCACACCAAGCGTGTGAAGTCCGCACATGAGGCGCTTATCGATGTGTACGAGCCTGTCGTGGAGGCCAACAGGTACGGTCCACCCTTTTAATCGAATGTGACGGGTTGAGTCTGACTGGACGATACAGAGAGGATGTGGCCGAGCTGACGTCGATTGTGTCGTCTATCATCTCTTCCATCCAACAGCCTGACCCCAGCGAGGCTGGCCTGTTTAACGCGCCGCAGCGTCCGCGTCTGCGGAACTACCGGAGGCTGGAGAAAACATATACGTATGTCTGTCCTTGGCGATTCACTTGTATGACGATGAGTGCTGAGGAACCGCAGGTCTTTCTCGATTGGAAATGAAGCAACCGCATTGTATCACATTGGTGCTCTCATTGATCCGTTGAGTGAGGAGGCACAGAAGTGGTCAAGCCTACTTGAGGTGAAGGAATTGTAGCTTATGACAATGAGCGGACGCTCAAGCGGAGTTTGTAGTGGCTGTCAGAGATGCCGGGTGTCCATATGGAGATCCATATCAACCCCACAAAGCACACAGAGGTATGCTGTGTTGTACACTTAATGGGGACTGCACCGACATTGCCTTCCAGCTTCCGCTCAAACGGTTCTACCATTACAACCTGTCGCCTCGATTGGAGTTTGATGAGCATGGGTGAGTATCCTTCGCCTTCCTGTTCACCTCTACCAGTGGGGCTCATATCCCCCAGCAACGAGATCCACGCTGTCACACGTTTCACGGGCTTGCCCACCGAACCGATCTACACACTCGCGATGGACGCCCCTCAGTCATGGCTCATCCGCCCCAAGGAAGCCGTGTACGACCTGGACAACATCCAGCTCGGCTTGCTCTCGGCACAGGATCGCGTGCACGGTCTCAAAGCGGTCTTCGACCTCGATTACCTCGTCGTCGAGGGCCACGCGCGCGAGGGCGCGACGAACGCGCCCCCTCGGGGCCTGCAGATGCAGCTCGTCACGAGCGATTTGACGCCGATCGCGGACACGCTCGTCATGGCGAACCTTGGGTACCTGCAGTTCCGCACGAAGCCGGGCGTGTTCCGCCTCGAGATCCGCCCCGGGCGCGGGCGAGAGATCTTCAAGATGGAAAGCGTGGGCAATGAGGGGTGGAATAGCCCCTCTGTGGAGGAGGCAGGCGACGAGGTCACGGTGACCAGCTTCGAGGGGGTTACTCTGTACCCGCGCCTGGCAAGACTGCCGGGCATGGAGAGGGAGGACGTGCTGCGGACGAGCATTGATTCGCCTGGAGAGCACTCCAGTGTTATTGAAAACTTGGTGTCCAAGTGAGTGCCCATGCGCAGAATGCACGCCTTGCTTACTGACCTGTCTGTAGGGTCTCGTCGCTGTTCAGAAAGAAAGAGGAGAAGGGCTTGATTCCGGTCGGCGATGGTCAGGCCGATATCAACATCTTCACCGTCGCATCCGGTCACCTGTACGAGGTGGGATTTGAAGAGCTCATCTTGCTCACTGGGCCACTGACCTCCACTGGTAGCGCTTTGCTTCGATCATGATCCTTAGCGTCCTGCGTCACACGAAGAGCAGCGTGAAGTTCTGGTTCATCGACAACTTCCTCTCTCCCTCGTTCCTGGTGCGCCACCGCGTCAAATATCTGCGTATTCACCCCTAATGTAGGTTGCAGGAATTCCTCCCGCACTTCGCCGCCGAGTATGGCTTCCAGTACGAGCTGGTCACGTACAAGTGGCCGTCCTGGCTCCGCGCTCAGACGGAGAAGCAGCGCATCATCTGGGCGTACAAGATCCTCTTCCTGGACGTGCTCTTCCCCATGGACCTCAAGAAGGTCATCTTCGTGGACGCGGACCAGATCGTGCGCGCGGACCTGAAGGAGCTCGTCGAGCTCGACCTCCATGGGGCGCCGTACGCTTACACGCCCATGGGTGACGACAATCCGGACACTGAGGGCTTCCGGTTCTGGAAGACGGGGTACTGGAAGGACTTCTTACGCGGTCAGCCGTATCATATCAGGTCAGTTGCTCATGGAGGAAGCCAGTGTAAAGCTCTAATCAGCTAATCTGTCCTCAGTGCCCTCTATGTTGTGGATCTCGTGAGATTCCGTCAGGTGAGCTCTCAAGAGTCTATGCGCCATGATTCTAGTAGTTGATTATTATATGCGCAGATGGCTGCAGGAGTATGCCTTTCTTTCCGTTCCTCCGGGCTCTGCTAACGTGTCTGTGTACAGGACATGCTACGCGGTCACTATCAGCAACTCTCAGCGGACCCAAACTCGTTGGCTAACCTTGATCAAGGTATGACATATGGCTGTTGACAACATGAAGCTGTGCTTACATCGAGGGCTAGATCTGCCAAACAACCTGCAGCGCGAAGTCCCTATCGTGAGTTATTGATCATTCAGCGCTCAGACGATGTACTGATGATCTCTGTAGTACTCCCTGCCCGAGGACTGGCTGTGGGTGAGTGATTGTGGACTGATGCACGAGTTGCGCAATACTAACACGTCAGCCGCGCCTTAGTGTGAGACGTGGTGTACGTGGACAATCCCCTCCCCCTTCGGTTTCCAAGGCTGACCTGACCCCACAGGTAGCAAAGACCGCCTGCATCGCGCGAAGACGATTGACCTCTGCCAGAACCCGCTCACGGTGTGTATTCCACCTCACTGCGAAGGGCGGCACTGACTTGTTGCAATGCGATATAGAAAGAGCCGAAGCTTGATCGGGCGAAGCAGATTCCGGAATGGGAGGTGTACGACGCCGAGATATCTGCATTTGCACGGAGACTCCGGGAAGGCGAGGCAGAAGAGGCTCGTACCGGACACGATGAGCTGTGAGCCTCATCTGGACCATAAACGTATGCGAAGTTGCGAGCGTGCGGTACGGAAGCTTAGAGTGGTAATTTATGCGTTAGTTGCCAATTGTATGCCCGTGAAAAACACGGACTGCGCTGCTATGGAAGATGGTATACAGAGCGTACATACCCAACCCGAGCAGTGGATAAGTAAACCAGGACTGCATACTTGCAGATTTGCCGTGACTAGCCGCCTCCAGTGGCTGGCCGCTGTGAGTAGCTGAAGCGCAGTTTCCAGTCAACATCTGGAGGGTCCTCCGTGGGTAGGAGTGGGCCATGCCGACCGGCGTGGACACCGTCGAACAACACAGTCGATATCCGAGGAACAAGGGGGTCCGAAACGAGCGCGACCCGCTGATGCAGTGTTCGTGTCTGGGGAATCCAAGCTTATCAAAACCTAATGTTGAGCTAAGTGATGTACAGTTCCTAACCATTGTATGTAACACGACCGGCGACATATGCAGCATACAGCCGGGAGATTTTGATGGGATCGAGCAAGACCCCTTGTCTGCATCAAATCCCCTCCAAAATTGGTCACCATCTTCACCGACGTGCTGGACGCTGAGCTCGACGTGTCTGACGTCCCCGACGCCGAGTGCTTCTCCAAGGCTATCCTGGATCTCTGCGCTGCCGCTCGTTAGCCTATGTCTAGTCATGCGCAGCCTTCCTCTCCATTTTCTCGACTATCTCGTCTAGCTTTTCCGTTCAAGTCTAATCCTTCATCCCCTTTGTCGGCTGAACCACAATCTGAGGACTGGTACATTCCTTACCGCGGACCAATCGAACCACCCAAGAACGATCGGAATACAGACAGTTGGGGACACCTTGTAAGCGGATGGATTATGGAGAATCAGGACGGCCGACCGGAGCGCCCTCGAGCGTTATCCAACGCGTCCCGCAAGACGGCCGACGAGCACAAGCGTAAGAGCTCGCGCATACAGCCCTCGTACGTGAACCTCGACCAGGCGGGCGGCGTCGGCGACACCCCCGTCCCCGCGCGTCCGCGTCGGTCGCAGGAGGTGCCCCAGCATCACCGCGCCAGCCTCGCGAGCCTCCTCTCGTTCGGGAGCAAGAAGGCACACAAGCTGCAGCATTCGTCTTCCGCGGGCGAGCTGCGGAAGGAGCCTGTCCCGCCCGTTCCGCAGGACCCGGCGTACGCGTCGGGCTCGCAGCAGACGTTCCCCCGCCATCCATACGCGTATGCGACACCCGCACCGTCTGCTCCGCCGGTCTCTAGTCCGGTCGTCACGACAGCCCCGCAGAAGAGCTATAGCGCTTCCAGGTTCTCCGTCAGGCTTCTTGACCCGCTCGCTGAACGGCCGACTGCGCCTGCCTACCTCCTTCCATCTCGGCGACCATCCCGTCTGAGCATCAAGGCCTCGATGTCCACCCCAAATCTCAGGCAAGCGACAGGGACCGCCGCCGTGCTCCCGAAGGGCAAGCAGCGGTGGCTTTCCGCGGAGACGTGGTGCGATGCGCTGATTCTCCCACGGCCGCGATTCGCTATGCGCGTAATTGACGGCGAGGAGGGCGCTGGCAGCGGTCGCATTGTGAGCCCGCCGGAAAGCCCTCTCTGGCCACCGGGGGTGGAGCCTCCACTAGATGCGGCGGGGGCGAAGACTTTGAAGAAGGCGCAGTCGGCGATACAGCTGTCTTCGCGGCCACCGGCGCCATCACCTCCGCGCCCTCCGCCTGTGCGGGAAGTGCCAGTGCGGGTAGAACCTGTGCGAGAGCAGCCTGAGCCAGGGCCGTCTAGAGTGACAGTGATGGAGGCAGAGAGAGGAGGCGGCCCAAGTACACACCTAGCTCCCCGTCCAAAGAGCTTCGCGCTAGACGACCTGGCCCTTCCTAGTCCCGTGCCGTCACTATCCAAGTACGTCCCACCACAATCCCACGGCCGTTGCGCACGCGGGCAGCACGTTGCATGCTCACCTTCCTTTCTTGCTGCTTAGGGTGCTCGAGGACGGGCGGATGCTTGAGGAGGAGCGTAAGATCTGGCAGCGGCAAGCGTCGAGTTCGTTCGGGGCCAAGCGCGCACGCTCCGTCTCGCGCGCGCGAGCAAAGTCGGCCGGCGCACGCACGCCATCGCATGGGCACTCCCGAGAAGGCAGCGCGCTCGACGCGCTCGCTGAGGCGACACTACTCGGCAGCCAGCGACGCCGGCCGACGATACACGTGCGCGTGCGCCCGCCGCGCTCGGACGGGCATGCGACCACGAGTGCGTACGGGACCGGGACCATGACGGGGACAGGGACAGGGACGGGGACAGGGATTGCGACGTTCACGTCCGCGTCGCACGGGGGTACACGCTCGCGCACGACTGGGCATGGGCACTCGAACTCGCTCGGGTCCGTCTCGCAGCAGCAGCGCTCGGACGAGTCGTTCATGTGGGCGCCTGGGCACGGGCGGAATCACTCGCTGGGAAGGACCGCGTTGAGAATGGTGCGTACAACCGCGACGACGGCCGCCGGGCTTTGTGGTGTTGCTGGTGGACACGATGTTGATGACTACCGGGACAAGGGCAAGGCGCCGATGAGCGAGAAGGCTGCGGCGATGGAGGACGCACTCCATCGCGAGAGCACGAAGATCATGCACCTGCGCGACCAGCTCCCTGCCCGGGAGCAACGTCCTCGTGAGGCTTCGGGTAACATTGTGATGATATCTCCATCTACCGATGCGGGGGTGCGTTCTGGTCAGCAACAGCTTGGTGTGGGACCTAGCGGGATGCAGGGGACATCACCAACCCCGTCTGCATTGTCCGGATCCGGAGAAGGTGTTGGTATCGCTATCTCCTCTCCCCTGTCACAGCAAGAGGCGTTCGACGAGGAGCCCATCCGCATAGCACATCCCTACGCTCAGGGGTCTTACCAGTACTACGAGCGACCACACGGGAAAACTCCTGCACTCCCAGCAATCAAAGCAGTCCATGTTGACGACCCCGCTGGCTATAGCCCGACTGCAACGACCAGTGAGGACGGGACCACAAGGCATCGACAACCCATTGTCGTACATCCATACTCCCCCTACACTCAAGTAGCCCATCCATATGCTGCCATCACGGGTAACGACCCCGCCTCAAATACAGGCGCCAGGCCACGACCTGGCAAGCATCTCGCAGTTCGGCCTCCAGCTCCTTCGAGCATGTTTGCCGAGCTCAGCCCCGGACACATTCGCGAAATCCTGCCAGACGAGATCCAGTACTCACCGTTCATCCCGACGCCGCCCGTACAGCTGCCCGAGGGAGCGCAGCAGCCCAACCCCGCGGGCCATCCATATGGACCGCCGACGAAACGGACGAGCGAGTGGGGCTTCGCGGACGCGCTCAGCCACACGATGCAGAGGCCGTTGAGCACCGACAGTGGCCTCGGCACCAGCGAGAGCCACGAAATCCCTCCCCTTCCGAACGCCCCTGACAGGATCCAGTTCTCGCACGTCCTCGACGACTCGGACGATGTGGTAGTGATCAGCCCGGACCAGGGGCTCGACGCAGAGGAGATGAACATACTCACACCACGCTCGAAGCCCGGCATGGACAACTCGGACAGGCATCGCCACCGCCCAGGCTTGAGGCGTGAGGTCACACAGGCGTCGTCCAATCACACGCTCGCGTCGTCCCCGATGGAGAACGTGAACCCTCCCTTGTTCCGGAAGGACGTGTCCCCGGGCCAGCGCAGCTTCCACTCCTCGGGATCGTCCCCGGGCGTGGTCTCGCAGCAGTCCTCGCCGCCGCTATCCCCGCGCCCGATCAACAGCACGGACGACCTCGAGCGGTTCCGCGACCTGTTCTACCGCCCGCCGGAGAGCCGGACGCCGTCGTCCGAGTCGTCGCGCCCGCCCGTCTCGCGCCGGCCGAGCGAGACGGTGCCGATCGAGCTCCATACGCGCAGCACGCGCACGCTCAGCGGGCTCACGTCGCTCGCGCGCCAGCTGAACGAGAATATGGAGGAGATGGAGGCGACGAATGCGGAGGACGAGTACGAGAACGTGTGGGGCGCGCGGCACGGCCGCGAGAGCCAGCGGCCAGAGTTTGGGCCCGAGCCGACGCAGGCGCTCTCGCAGTCACCGCCCGGGCTGGTCTACGAACGCGAGGGGACGCAGTCGCCCCTCCGCCTCCCCATCGATGCCAGCCTTGTTCTGTCGCAGCCTTCTGACAACGTGCCAGAGGACGTCGAGTCGTCAAGAGCCTCTTCGATGCTGGAGCTGCCGCTCGAAGACGAGCCTGAGAGTGGGTTTTACCGCTCATGTGTGCGAGCTGCCTCTAACGTCATGTTCCTAGGGATGCGTATCGGCGAGATCGAGGCCGTGACCACCCCACCGCCCTTCGCGACCCCGAAGCGCTTTTCGACGCACCTCTCCGCCGTCGGCTTCCCGGACGGGGAGATCAGCCCCATCAGCGAGCGTAACCGCCGCGTCGACTCGCAGCAGTCCAGCCTCGGCGTGCCGCTATCGTCGCGGTCTGACGCTGCGCGGTCGAGCTTCATGACCAACACCTCCGGCATGTCCGGCCTATCCGACTTCCCCGTGCCCCCGACGCAGATCACCGACAGCCACCTGTCGATCCTGCACGCGTACTACGGCGAGGGCGCGCACGACTACCGCGAAAGCCGCTCCGACGTCTCGCGCCCGGGGTTAGTGCGGGAGGCGAGCCAGGCCACGTTCGGCCCCCAGCAGATGGGCGAGGCTCTGTAGCCGTCCACCGGGCCAGCTCGCCTGCCCTGCGCACGGATGGCGGTTTTCAGTGTTGCGTTCCTTTCATCTAAGTCTGCATTCACTCGCACTTACATCCCGCGCTGCGCGCCCGCCCACGCTATCCACCCCAGATCTGTAATACTTGTATGCTGCTGCTGCTGCTTTCTACGTACGTACACGGACGGTTTTCACTGCGGTCTGCGCACGCGCGCGCACACTCGTTCTACAGGATTCCCGCGCATAATTCGATATCTCCTACCCTTCATACGTACCTGCCATATGCTCCGCACTGTCTTGCGACGACAACGCTCGCTCCCCCGTCTTCCGCCATTCGCCACCACCCACCACCCACCCGGGTATAGCTGTATGTAGGTTTCGATTCTGCTTAGGTTGCACATGCTGTCGGCACGGTTGTCTTTATTACTTCAGCTTATTGTTCATAGCGTTTCGTTGCGAGGGGCAGCGGTATCGGGACCTCGTCTGACGCGTGTGTGCAAGTACGGTATATATGCTTCCGGTCTGCTTCGGTCTTGAACATCTGGTCTACGCTCTGCACGGAGCGACGAGCCATCGTCGACGCGACCTCCTTAAACGTAATCGCGAAGGTCAGTTGACTGGTTTCACGGACGTAGGCGAGCCCGCGCGGGCTCGCCTGACTCGGACGCTCCGCGCGGCATAAAGATGGACATATCTTCCCTCCGACATGATCAAGCGCGGACACGTTACATAGCTATCCACTTAGTCGCGTTCGGTACTTGGGGTACGTACGTTGCGCACCTCCGTCCAATCTACACCGCGGATCCTGCATGCAGGACTACGTGTACCGGGTGAGCTCCACTGTTCTTGCAGATTTCCGGTCGTCGAAGCGGTAGATCGCCCTTTTCGGCGTTATGCCCAACGCATGACGGTACCTGTGCACACCAACACGATCGTCGAAGAAGCGGTCTCTCCACCGCATTCCAAGCGGCGGGCACGAGCAAGAGCACCGCTGTGCTTCCTCACACAAGGCCAGCCCACGCGATTGCAGCTCCGTCGTAGCAAGGACTCCGACCGCGCACTCTGGCTCACACAGAGATGGTCTGTTTGCTCTATGATTGCGTTTATTACTTTTCCTTCGTTACGGTAGTGTTGTATAGCAAATACTGTCTGCTGCTCCTACGCGTGGGTGTGTGGAATTAATTACTAAGTGATACCGCGACTCGTCGTGAGACAAAACGTAAGGCGGGCGGATACAGGTCATGAGGGGGTAATACGGAACAAAAGAACGTGCACAACAATCTCCGGACGCGCCGACGCGCCTTGAACAAAACGAGGGCAGGGGCAACACTAGGTAGGTTCTAGGGATACTTCGGAATGTGGGTCAAGCGGTGGGTATGAGCGTGGTAGGGGGGTACGCGGGGGTGACGCCACAAAGCTGCTGCTGCCCTGATTCGCTACACGCTACGGCCTGGTCGAGGTGAGGAAGGTCCGGGAATCGTCGTTCACGATCCGTCTACGCATTAGGTCTAGAGGGGTGGCGTGCAAGGACGCTGCCAGTGCGCGCAGCCTGGATCGAGCTGAAGCGCTGAAGCTCCTCGGGCTTCATAGAGATCTTTTGGCCGAAGCCGACCTTGCGGGCGGCACGACGCAGGAACGAAACACGGTTGGAGTAGAGCGACTCGTGAATCGACGCGGCGCGAGACTGGGTGCGCGTCATGGGGACGCCGGTGTGCGCAGTCTCCTGCGCGAGCGCGGCCTCGTGACGGGCACGGAGGTACTTGATGATCGTAGCCTTCATTGCAAACTTGATGAGGTCGAGAGGGAAGAACCAGACAATGTCCTGAAGAGGACGTCAATGAGAAGAACAAAACGGAAGAGTAAAATCAGACATACCCAAATCCAGACGATACCAATCCAGCCGCCGGAGACAGCCTCAATGTTAGTGAAGCCCCAGTTGCCGTACGCGGCGATGATCGAAGAGACAAGCTGGGCCAGGCAGAATGCGGCGAACAGCGCAACCGACGGACGCTCCATGAAGAAGAAGCCGTGCGAACGGGTGACGAAGATGAGCGCCTGCGAGATGATTGCAACCTGGAGGTAGACAACTGTGTGCAGCTGAGGGTCGTTGTGGTCGAGTGCCTGAGTCGCGCCGTCGTGGAGCCTGACACCGAAGGCATCGAAGAACCACGTAGTACGGATGGCGACAGCGACCAGGGCGATAGTCGACAGGGTGAGGTACAGACCGTAGGCGACAGCGTAAGCAAAGATCTCAGCGAGATCCCAGCTGTCAGGAGTGTTCGAGGGCAGGACACGGTCGACCGAGAGGGTCATGATGGTACCGTCGTTCAGGAGGGCGATGATCAGGACCATGAACGGAGGGAAGTCGAACTTGAACGCGAAGGCCAGGATGGCGAAGCAGACGACGATACGGATGGTGACAGCGCAGGCATAGATGGCATAGTTGCGCATACGCTGGAAGATGATACGCGAACCACGGATGGCATGGACGATGGTGGACAGTCCGGGTTCAGTCAGGACGATGTCGGCAGCGGACCGAGCGGCATCGGTGGCACCCTCGACGGCGATACCAACATTGGCACGGGACAGAGCGGGGGCGTCGTTGGCACCGTCACCAGTCATTGCGCACAAGTGACCTAGAGCCTGAAGACGCTTGACAATTTCGTACTTGTGTTCGGGGAAGACACCGGCAAAACCGTCGGCGTCGAGGATCATCTCGTCGAGAGTCTTGAAGCGGCTACCGGGCTCGGGGCCGTCCTTGAGCACCTTGGCGGGGTACATGTGATCGCCGAGACCGAGACGACGACCGGTCTCCTTCGCGATAGCGAGTTGGTCACCGGTGACCATCTTGACCTTGACACCGAGAGCGAGGGCATCGTCAATAGTCTGCTTGGTGTCGTCACGAGGGGGGTCGAAGATGGCAAGGAGACCGATGAGCTCGAAGCCATTACCCTCACCCTCCGGGTCTTCACCGTCTACCTCCTCGTAGGCAACCGCGAGCGCACGGAGACCACGGGTAGCAAACTCCTCGACGTCAGCCTCAAGACGGTTCTCGAGCTCCTCAGTCTTGTTGCGCGTGCAGAGCTCGATGATGATACCGGTCATGCCCTTCGTGACGCGCTTGAGCTTGCCGGAGGACTCCTCACGGTAGGTGATCTCGGTACGCTTGTCAACAGGGTTGAACGGCTTGAAGTCCAGCAGCTTGATGCCAGCACGAGCACGCGCCGGGTCGCCGACGGCGCCCACAACACACTGATCGATGGCGTCCTGGTTCTCCGTGCGGGAAGCGTAGGCGGCGAGGAGGATGACATCCTCGGCAGAGAACGGGCCGTATGTGCGGATCGTGTCACGGTCGATGGTGAGCTTATTGGTAGTGAGAGTACCGGTCTTGTCGGAGCACAGGATGGTGACGGCAGCAAGCTCCTCGATGGCAGTGATACGAGTGACGATGGCCTTGTACTTCGCCAGCTGCTGAGCACCAACCGCAAGAGTGACGGACAAGACAGTCGGCATAGCAATGGGAATACCACCGATCAAGAGCACCAAGATGTTGTCGAGACCGCGACGGTACGAGTACCGGAAGCCAGCGTACAAGCAGAAGATCTCGGCGATGACGAAGATGCCAATGACAACCAAGCAGAAGGACCCGATCTGGGCAAGAATCTTCTGCAAGTGGCCGGTGGTGTCGTCGTCCTGGCCGACAAGGTTGGCAGCGCGACCGAAGAACGTATTGGGGCCAGTCGAGATGACCACACCCTCAGCTTCACCCTGCTTACAGGTCGAACCGCTAGAACCGGAAGTCAGCACATGACATCATGCGCAGTAGGCGATAATACGTACGAGAAGCACTGGTCACCAAGCTTCTTGCTCTGGGGCAGAGACTCGCCAGTAAGAGCAGCTTGGTCGATGGAGACGTTGATGGCCTCAGTGAGACGGCAATCCGCGGGGACAATGTCACCGATCTTGAAGGAAACCATGTCACCGGGGACTAGCTGGGCGGACTCGATCTCGCGCCATTGACCAGCGCGCTTGACCTTCGCCTTGGGGGCTAGCGAGTCCATGAGAGCCTTGACGGCGTTACCAGCGTTACGCTCCTCGTAGAAACCGATGGCCGAGTTGATGAACAGCAGGAGGACGATACCGACGAAATCCTCCCAGTCCGGGGGGCGGTGCTCGCCGTTGGACAGAGCGATGGCGACCAGGGCAGCCGCCTCCATGACCCAAGAGAGCGGGTTCCACATGAAACTCAGAAACTACGTGAACGCCGTAAGAACGCGTTGTAGGAACAGTAAGAACCAAGACGTACCTGGAGGAAAGGGTTCTGTTCCTCGCTCTCAAGCTTGTTTGGGCCGAAAAGTTCGAGACGGCGGGCAGCTTCCTCGTCGGTGAGACCATTGTCATCGCACTGGAGGAGCTTGAAGACGTCGTCGACGACAATCGTCTCCAGGTCGACCTTCTCCTTGTCGTAGAGGTCCTCGGCCTTCAGCTGAATCTGGTCCATATCCACCTTGGCGTCTGGACGCAGAAGTCGTGTCAGGAAAGACGGCGCGTGAAACGACAAGAAACTGTGCACGTACGGGTAGCCTTCTCATCATCATCGTGGCCGAAATCCTTGTACTCTCTCTTCTTCTTTTCGGGCTCAGGAGCGGGAGTTTGAGCCGGCTCGGTCGAACCGGCCTCCTTCTCGACCTTGGGATCCGACATGAGCGCGCGAGGGTAGGGGTGGGTGGAGGGGGGGAGTAGGGAAAACCCTAAAGGGGAGCTAGTAGCTTTCGCTTGTAGCGAGGACGGAGGAAGCGGCAGCGGCGAAAGAGGAAGAGGTGGAGGAAGGATGGAACGAGGCTGGCAGCCGCCAGACTCTTAAATATCCACCAGTCTCCCACCCGTCAGGTCCCTCGCCAAACACCCCCAAACACCATCCCCAGCCGCCGCCCGGCGCCGGCCTGGTCCCAACTTGATCCGGCCCAATCCATGCCGCCCGTTTCTCCTCCTTTTCGTCTGATCGTCCGTCGGCCGCGCCGTCCG
Organism: Trametes elegans; assembly: GCA_022606155.1. Taxonomy (NCBI): domain Eukaryota; kingdom Fungi; phylum Basidiomycota; class Agaricomycetes; order Polyporales; family Polyporaceae; genus Trametes; species Trametes elegans. The sequence continues at coordinate 285,155 of JABYQO010000027.1, read as the reverse complement.
ACCCGGTTTCCTGCATTTTGCGCGGATGGTAGAAGCCGTCAGCGCTGCTTCCCTCGCCTTCCTCGAGCCTCGCCGGACCACCCTGCGAGCCGCGTCGGGCGACCACGGGTCTCTCCCTCCTCCGTGTCCTCGTCGTCCGATACGACGAGCCCGACGTCGGGCTCGTCCGCCGGCCCCGCCGCACATGTCTACCAGCCGCCCGCGTCCATCAATCAACCACCGCCAGCCGCCCGCGCGGGGGGGCTCCCATATTTGGCCGAGGCGCGACGCTCGGGCACCCCACATTCGGCCTTGGCGGTTGTTACCCATCGCCCTCATCAGCTTCTCCCTCGTCAATCGTGTCGTGTGCAGTCGGGCAGCCACACAACTATCCTGCATGCCAGGTCCACCACCATTGGACCATGCAGCCCAGGCCAATGAACGGTCTTGCAGCGCATCATTGAATGATGGACGCAGCACGAGCTGTGATGAATCATCTCCGCTATCATGTTCGTACTCACACTTTCCCCACAATCGAGAGACAGCAGTGTTCACATGTACGACGAGTTTGCTCGCTCGACAGCTTGCTATCTCGACAGGCCGTCTGTGCTTGTCCACAGCAAATCGCGCAGCCTCGTACAGAAGGCACTGCAGCTTTCGGGCGTCCTGTCAGAAGTTACCTATCAATCGTCGGCTCTAGACTAGACCACATCACATCCAATGATCCATGTCCGCAGATGTCGTACGTACATGTAAGTACCGAACAAGCATCCGCTCGAACCAGCAGCGGCGACACCGCTAAGCACGCGCACGCGGTGGCCGAACGCGAGACTTGTTTTCTCAGCCTCGAGCAAGACATTCTCCCGCGGCCGCTGAGGGCATTCAGAACCGGAGTCGGACTTAATGCGCCATCAAGTAGCCATGATCTTGGGGCGCGAGCGGGGAAGCGTCCAAGGAGCACACACTCCGGCGGAGGTGGGAGTGCGAACCGCTCTCGAACGCCGAGTCCTGTGCATCCCACCCTGACATATGCCGCCTGTTCTCCCAGAGTCCTGCGCAGACACACGCTCGACAGCGGCCATCCTTGGCCCGCCGTCGCGACCGCCCTCAGAGCTTGAGCGTGCCCAACGGGTGCCAGTCATCCTCCATGCGAGGCGTGTCCGATCGCGTTCCTTTTGCACTCCCGCCGGTCAGCGCGCTGACAGGCGCCTGGGGGGACAAGTGGGTCGGGCAGCGTGCGTCCTGGCGGGTGAACAGCCCGCCCGTCGAACAGGCGCACTCGGTCAGAATTTCTCGACGACGCCGCATAACTCCCGGCTCGGAGGCGTGTCTCTCTCTGCGCCGCACGACGAGCGCGTGGGCCCGGAAGGTTACCACACACACACACCACGGTCCTGATAGGCTGCATGAACCGGGCAGCATCGCGCAACGCAAACGGGTGTGGGTCAACTGACTGCGTCTAGATGGACGCCGCCCTCTCTACCGGCTACTCCTGCGCTCGGCTCCCGGTAGAGGCAACGGACGACAGACAAACAGGGCGCGCACGTTGCGAGCGCAGCCGCGCGCGATCAGGACGTGCGCCGCCAGCCTCAGCCCGCCCGGCCGACGCGGGCTTCTTCGTCGTGGCGCAGATCTTTCTCCTGGGTCCTGGCCAGTGGCGGCTGGCGTGCCGCGACGCCCGTATCGGACTCATCGCCCATCGTCGCCCGTCGCACGCCGCTGCCGCCATCAGCTCGCGCGCGCCGACGCGGTCCCGACAGCCATGGCCATACGTTTCCGGCCGCGCGCGCCGCCCCTCCCGCACTTGTCGTCCACTCGGGGCAGGGCACGTTCCGATCTGCCTCCGTTCGCGCACCAGGCGAGCCGCGCGGGCGGGCGTGCGTGCAAGGCGTGCTGACACCGCGCCCTGACGGGAGCGCGACCACCGTCCGATCCAAACCCGCCGCAGCATCGACGGCGGGGACGGAACGCTGCGAGTGGACGCGGCGGATTTCGTCGAATTCTCGCGTGCGCGGAAATTCGCAGTCCTCCGCACTGTCCGCCCTCCGGCGTTCGTGCAGATGCCGACCGGCAGCACGCCCGGCTTGCTTACGGCCGCACACCCCATTGGCGAAGACCCGGGCCAAATATAGCGAAAAACCGGCGTCGGACCGGTGACAGGGGAGGTCGCCGGCGGTAAAGGGATGAGGAGATGACCTCACCGACCGTGTTTAGCCCATGCAGGCGTGATAAGATTCGGGAGGGCGATTGCGGTACGCGACGGTCGACGAAGATCTGATGGCCACCCGATAGATCTCCCCGTCTCGAGACTCGCGTCGCCCGACTCGCGAGCGTGCTCGTCCGACTCGACGGCGAAGCGGACGAGCCCTCTTGGCCCTCGTCCCCCACCATCCTGAGCTCTCAGCACACCACTTCGCCGCAGCTCCTCGCTCGCCGTCGCCTGCAGTCGGTCGCGGATCATCACGCCAGCATCCCGCTCCCCGCATCCCCCAGACGCGCCAAGTCATGAGACAGCGATGTGGCATCATCTCCACTATACTTATCCAGGTACGCCGTCCGTGCCAGCGTCTGGCTCGCCACCGCACGGTCTAGAGAGCGCGGACGTCATGTTTCGCCCTGCCGGGCGCAATCCTGCACTAGCGACTCGCTGGGGCCGTCGGAGACGGGACCCAGGTGAGTGAGAGTCGAGAAGCGTCCCCGGACTGCGTCATGCTGACCGGAACGCCGAGGGTTAGGTGGCTGTAAACCTTCTATCGCCCTCCCCGCAGTCCTTGGATGCTCTCCGAATGCTCGATCGCCTTGGCCCACGCTCAGGCTCTCCTCGTCTGCGCGGTACTGGGCGACATTATCACGCCCGCTTCGCGCCCTCTCGGCCATCCTCGCGCCGTCCGGCTGCCCCTGTGCTTCGGCTTCGGTCCACTAGTCGACGGCCTATTCGCAAGGAAGACCTGGGCATCCTGTCAGCTGCGTCGCCTTCTCTCCACCGGAACGGCAACACACGGGCATATCCTGCACGCGAAGCCCCCAGAAGTGCGAAGCAGCCTCTGGACTCCCTCGGCCCCCCCAACCTTCGCGGTCGGCTCGCCCCTCGTGTCCCCTCTCACACAACAGTCCAATTGCAAACCGGTAAGCTGTGCGCGCTGCGAGGAATCGTATCGCGGACTCCGGCGATGCCGTACATGTCACGTAGGTTCGCGGATTACGCTGTGTATCACACTTTGCCTGCATCGGCGTCCCAACCAGTTTGGCGAGCGGCAGCATGCGCACCTTGAGGTTCTTGTGTGCTGCCAGCATTAGCGTCGGACCCCGGTCGGACGTGGTTATTCTCGTACGGCGCGCCGGTCTGCTCGCCTGACGGACATGCGGACGGCGCAGCAGAGCGGCTCAGGCAGTCGGTTCACAGCACCCTGCGATGCCGCCCCGGCGCGCCGCTGGGCATGTACATAATACAGACCGTTCACTGGCCTCTGACACACGCGGGGCGAGCCGGGGCACGGTGCGGGCTTTACGCCAGTCGGCCCGCGCCGCTGCGTATGAGAGTTCCGTCGCCGTCGCAACGCCCCCACCGTCCGCCACGGAGGGAAGTGCGTGCGGAAGGGGATATCAGTACGCTTCGCCGGCGGACGGATTGGCGCGGTCGCACCGTCGGCTGTCCCACGTCGCTGTCGCACTGCCAGGCCACCCTGCCACAGTGCTTCGAGTTTGAGTACTGAGCGCTGAACATCATGAGTGCCCATGCGGAGCTGACCTGCACCGACCGCGTCCGCGGAAGTGGGCGTGGGTGCTGTCTGTGGCACCACGTCCGACGGCACTCTCCATTCCGCCTCTCCGCTCCTCGCTGGGATCCTGCTTGGCGCGTCTGGAGTGAGCATACTCCCCTCTCGATCGCGGTCGAGGCCCCAGTTCGCCTGGGGTGCGAGCGCGGGCATGATACGGTGGCACCGACCTCGCTCCTATACGCGAACGTCAATGGCAGAGCGTTGTTGTTCAGCTTGGGTCTTGACGGGGGCGTGCATCCACTGGCCGCCTCGGCCGCCCACGGGCAGTCTAAGAACCTCCACGGTCGACGCCTCCTATCTGCTGTCGTCCGGTGTTCTTTGCCCGAGTCGACGTCCGGTTGACGCCTGTGTGGAAGGTCGAAGAACTGTGGACAGCGACGTTCCCGGCAATCCTGTTACAGTAAGTGCGATAGCGCGGACATGCCATGGCTGGCACACGCCGCTCCTCGTTTTCGTCCTTTCCCCTTCGCAGGCTCATCGCCGCCTCCGCCGCGCCAAGACGTTTCCATAAGTACGTGCGTCGCGGCGCGTGCATGCGCGGCGGCGCGGGCCTGGCCTGGGAGGACGCACGCTGCGCGCGAGGCTTGGCACACCCGCTTGCCCCGCCCTCCCCGCCTGCGTGCGCAACCCCACGCTTATCATCGCCGGGTACGACACTCGCGCCCCGCAACGGCGGGCGTGCGTCTTCACTTCCGCGCTGCTTCTGCTCGCGCGCGTGGTCACAGGGCACACCGCCCGGACAGCTATTGGCCCCGGATACGGTGGGTCCCACGTATGTTTTCTCAGTGTTGTATGTATTGCTCTCATGCCGCCGGGACTCACGGCGTCGCAATCTGCCTCTGTGAAGCAGCCTGTTCCCTGCTGGCTTCCCCTTGTGATTAGCGGACTTTGAGTCTATATGCGGCAGGGAGAGGGGTGAGTGCTTTTCCTTACTTTCAGACTCCAGAGGCTTATTGAGCCCTATTCAGTGCTATGGGGGTGTATACCGACGGCCCGCGGCGGAATTGTCGCATCGCAGGACTCCCGGGGGTTCGCCGCTCGTGTGCAATCGGGTCTGCAGCGGGAGTCACCGTCGCAGACGATGCAACTGGAAGCTCTGAGGAGGTGCTTCGCTCACACCTCTCACACATCCGTCTCTTCCCTTCGATTGACCTGCCAGAGGGGCTGCAATCAGCATCGTGGTCATAAGTCCCGAGAGCAAGACGATCCGCTTGTTTGGCAGTGTGTTCTGCCTCCGTCAGTTCACATGCACGAGTCTGTCCGTATTCGACATGCGTCCTCAGCAAGGTCATATCCTGTACAGTGCCAAGGCCACTTACCGGCGCAACATGTTCAGGAGCAACACAAGCCAGGTGGGTCCATCCCTGATCCTGGTGCGGAACGCGACGGAACGTGCTAAAGAGCATATGCCGTTGTGTGCTGTTCGAAGGAAGGGACCACTTTGAGCATATGCATGCCAGCGTAATGTATACGCACAGACCGCGAGCTGACCTCGTCTGATTGCCGTGCGTTGGACGTCTGAACGTTCATTGCCCATGAAGCATACCTCGCCCAGCTTCCCTGCAGGTGGCTGTATGCGGTGGTTGTGGTCGAGATGGGTCGGGAAGTCGCAGTCGAAGAACAGAAGTGATGTATGTTCTTCCCTCCACCGCTCGGACGCGTGATGCAGAACTGACGTACCCCCCAATGTCCAGGACGCAGGGAGAGTCCGTATGCGGCATGTGCCTTGCCCGATTTGCACCGAAAGGTTGGCAGGGCAGCGGTGAAACTCTATTCTGCGCGCCCTGCCCTTCGTGGCCGTCTGGTCGGCGGGCGGCGCACCTCTTTCTCCTAGACCACCATCTGCTGCGCAGGACGAACCCGTCTTGCAGGAGGCTGCCGTCGTCGCCCCTGCCATCGCCGCGTTCTACCGCTGTCCTCCCTCAACTCACATCAATTAGAGCCCACTGCCATTCTGTTCGACAGACATCGTCATGCCCCACCGTCGCAACTCGTCCGGCGGAACCTGCGAGGTCGTCCCGGCCGAGAACGAGCTGCCGTGCGCCCACCGCGGGTACGGCGACCGCCCGCGCCTCTGCGGCACGCACCGCAAGGACTACTCCCGCCTCACCGCCGCGTACAAGGCACAGTCGGAGGACGCCCAGCGATGGTACACCGAGGTGCGCTCCAGGGACTGGGCCGACGGTGGCCTGTGGAGCATGACCGACGTCGCTGGGGCGATCGACACGGCGGCGAGGTGCGTCCGTGCGCTCGAGCAGGAGATCCTCGGGCGCGAGGAGCACCACCGACGGTTCTTTACCGAGCGTACGTCGGTCGTCCTGAGTGTTTGGCGCGACGTGTGCTGAAGTATACCGATGCAGTGCATGACGGCCATGAAGCATGGATCCAGCGCCAGCGCAAGAAGCTGCGCGAGGTCGGGGCGATCGAGGCGCAGTTGTGCATCTGCAAGCTGCGACTTGAAGAAGATGAAGCTCAGGCAAAGCGGCAGGCTGAAGAGGCCCGTCTCGCCCTACAGCGCCGCATTGAAGCAGATGAGCTGGAAATGCGGCGGATTCAAGAGGCTCGGCTCGTTGTTAAACGCCGCCCGGAATACTATCAGCGCTCGTTGACTGGGGATACCCTCCCTCGGCCATCGACCGCTGTTCGTCCTGCCAGTTGCGCCTGTCACATGCACCACGGCAAACCCTTCAAGTCCGCGCCCTCTGTGCGACGACCTTGCATGGCTCTGATGCCATCATCGACCTCGGGGTTCGCCGAAAAATGTCCAGGAGAGGTCTCGCCTGGTAATACGCTCTGCGGACAGCACCGCAGCGACTACAACAGAGCTGTCCAGGAACGTGACCGATACGCCAACGAGAGTCTCAAGTTGTGGAAAGAAGAAATCTCTATCATTCGCTCCAGGTTGGAGACGGGGTACTACCAGGGACGCGATGACAGAATCACGCAGGCCATGAACATTGCTACCCACTATCTCATCGTCTTACGGACGCTCGAGCGGGCACAAGTTGCACTGGATCGACTCCAAGGTATCGGTGAGTAGCTCTCGTTCGCCGATCATGACGTTTCTTCTGCTGCGAATATCCTCGCATACGCCCATCATGGATATTTATGTCTCAAACGGCTGTTTGTGCAGATACCCCGGACGACAGCGAGCGATGGCGTCAGGAGGAAGTCATGCAACTCAACGAACAACTTCGAGGCATAAAGTCTGTTGCCGCTCCCGGTAATGACACCGGCTTGGATGGTCTATTTATGGTGAGGCTCTGCACCGATGTGTAGTGACCCGAAGCATCATCGTGCTCATGATAATTTAGGGCATCGCCGTCGCTGTAGTTATAGCAGTCACTTGGATTGGGAAGAGGCTAATCCGCTGACCACGCCGTTTCCCTGCAAACATCCTGCCAGCGTTATATACTATCGCTTCCTCAAGGCCGCTGCCACCAGCTGCGCGGAGGTACATCCATGAAGTTGCGAGTGTCAAGTCCCAACACTTCTGTCGTCACTGCTTTTGTGCTCACTCACAGCTCGCTTTTGTATGAGTTCCAATCTTTGCCAACGCCACGCTTTGTCTCCAGCAAATTCCCTTGCTTTGTCTCGCGTACTGTCGCTTCCTGCCGCTGTCCCTCGCTGTCACCTGATGTCCCCTTGTTTCCTCCCCCGCGTCGTCGTTCTGTACGACTACCACGATAAATGGGTGAGACTGCAAAGCCACTAAGTGCTCATGACTCATAGACTAACCAGTTGTTTCGCCTTCGGCAAGTGGGGCATAGGAAATGATGTGTATCCCTAGGCGCGTTGTTGCGGTCTCCTACTAGGTGTATGATGTGCCAGTGTGCTCGCAAATGTAACGGATGTTATTCCCGGGGGTGGAGGTTTCGAGAGCTGATCGCTCATTGCATGTCGATTACTGCATCCTCACTTGAGGTTGATCAACAACTTGCATGCGATTGAGTACCAGCAACCCAGGTACAGTAAGAGACAGCGATGCATGCGCCTGCCGAATGTCACAGGTATGTTCTCCGTGTACCAACATGCCATCGGAAACCGTCGTTGACTCGGGAGCGGTCAGAATTCCACCAGCGCCAGCAATTGATGACGCAGGCAGCGTGCATTCCACCTGGTAGACGGCAGCCGGATAGTCGCCTGTGGTACCCATTGTGCCACCACTCGGGCCATTCTATCCTGATGATCGGCCAGGCCCCTCGAGGCCTGGACACCTTCAAGCCCTAGACAAGATAGCATTCGGACGCACTGAGAGGTATCAGCTTCAGGGTATACTCCATGTTGTATCGACGCGCATGTTCGGAATCTCAACCGGGAGGTTGCTATGCCTCTTCAAGGTAACCCCGACCCCTCAGCCAAACCGGCGGTAGCGGCACGCGCCAGGTGTGTGCCATAGGTCATACTGCCTTGCGGCCAACACATGGCGGAGCCCCCTCATCCCCTCGAGTCGGCCTCGGCCCGGCAACGACATGCCCACATTGCATTCTGTAGTCGTCCATGATGTGCGTCCATCCAGTTTAAGTACGCCACCCGGTGTCGTCTCCTGAAACCCTCACAATTACAGCCACCAACGGGTAGCGAACACCTCACATAGAACATAAACGATGGTGCACACCCCGAGGGCCTCCACCGCCTGCGAAGTCGTGCCCGCGCCCGGCGAGCCGCCGTGCGCGCAGCGGGGGTACGGCTTCAACCCGCGCCTGTGCAACGTGCACCGGAAGCAATACGTGAAGCTCACGATGGCGTACAAGGATACGTCGCTCGAGGTCGAGCGCCTCTACGCGGACATCTGCGGGAACAACTGGAAGGAGGCCGCGCTGTGGAACGCGGACGACGTGCAGGCCGCGCTCGAGACGGTGCGGACGTGCCTGCGCGCGATGGAGCGCGAGCTCGGGCAGCGGAGGGAGCACCATAGGCGCTTCTTTCCCGACCGTAAGTCCTGCTATGGTGTAGTTCTGCTTGAGCACATACTCATGCCGGGATGCGTAGTCGATGAGGGCCATGAGAGATGGATCCAGTATTTGCTCCAGAGGCAGCAAGAAGTCGGCTTGTTGGAGGTCGCACTTGGCCGCTACAGAGACGAGCTGACAGGGACGGCAGACATCCAAGTGGCGAACCAGCAGAATCACAAGAGATCCGCAACGTCTCCCCTGCGCCTCGACAAGGCCTGGGTCGAGCAGCGCGCGCACTCCCGCTCAGCATCCGCGGGCTCAGTCTCCAGCAGGCCCTCAAGCCCACCTCGGCCGACCCGACCGCCTTCCCCGCGGCGCGCGTGTCTCGCCAGCCTCGAGGCCGCGCCATGCGGCAGCAGGAGCGGCCGCGCGCTCGCGCCGTGCCCCTCGGAGGCGCTCCTCACGAGCGACTTCTGCGCCGCACACGTCGAGGAGTACCACTTCTTCGCGCAGCTACACGCGTCCGCGATGGCGGACTACGACGCGCTCGCGCCCGCGCTGCGCTGTGCCCAGCGTGCGGCCGCGGCCGGCCCGCGCGCGTACGCGTCCGCGCGCGAGCTCGCGCGGGACGTCGCCCTCGTGGAGGAGTGCATCGACGTCCTCGCGGACGTCGGGCGCTACGAGGAGCAGCTGTGCAGGCTGCAGGACGGCCTGGGTGCGTGCTTTCCCCCACATCAGGCTTGCGTTCTGCCTGGTGCGATTCGTACTGACCGCGGTTCGCGTGCAGCGTCGAGGGACGGGCAGGATATGCTGCCGGACCCGCTCTTCGAGGAGGCGATGGCGCGCGCGGTGCTCCAGACGCTGAAGCGGCTGCAGTGCAGCTTCGAGACGCTCGCACGGGCGAGGGGTAAGCCGTGGCATGGGCAGCTCGCCGGTCCGCGCCAGGTGAGCGCGGTGCCGTCGATCGGTGTCGCGCTCGAGGACGAATGGACGCTCGTTACGATGGCGAGTGCACGCTTCTTCTTTGTCGAGACGTCAGTTACTGACGAGCTCTGGGCGTGGTGTAGGAATATCTGTCGAGGCTGATGCTCGGTGCGTGAGGCGCCGACCCGCCCGACGCCCGTCCTAGATCAGTTGGTGCGTTTGAGCACTGAGCTTTTGCCCAGGAGGCGGAGAGCTGTATACATGGTCTATATGCTATGGTATATGCTGAGTATGGGGGTAAGCTATGGGTATGGATAGGCGTATGTACGAGCTGCTTGTAGTTTTGCTCATGGTCGTTGTGATTCGTTCCCGGTACTATGATACACATATTGTTGTGCAACATGACCATTTGCAGCCCGTGTGCAATCAGCATGCGGTCTCAGACACTGCCATCCACTGGCGAGGACGATATTATGTGGTGTCAGAGGTAAGCAACAAACAAAGGTCGACTTCGTGTATTCTGTCCGGGATATGGACGAATAGCACAAAGCAGGAAGGTATGATCTCTGGTATGGTACAACAGAATTTGGACGTCTGGTTCTTCTCTTTACCCCTTTACTTTCCCTGAACCCTGACAGGCCAGTTCTCGAAGCCCAGTTCAACACCCCAAGGAGGCTGGATTTGCCTGCAAGTTTACAAACAGTCAGTCAAGCCCTCTTGACTGCGATAGAAAAGGTGACGCACCGGAGCTGCTTGCCGGACGCGGCAACGCCGTCCAGCTTCGCAATGTCCTCCTTCGTGAGCTTCTTGGCAGCAGCAAGCGCACCGTCGATGTTGCTCTTAATGCGCGCGGGCGTGACCGACTTCGGGAGCGTGACGATGTCCTTCGCGACGAGGTAGCCGAGGAGTATATCGGCAGTGGTCAGGCCGTACTGCTGCGCGAGCGCGCCCGCTGTCTCGTCCTGGAGGAGCGGCGAGTTCGTCGAGCCGAGGGGTGAGTACGCCTGAGGCACGATGCCCTTTCGCTTAAGGTACGCGACGAGCTGGAGCTGCGGGTTGTACAGGTGCAGCTCCACCTGGTTCACCGCAGGCACGACCTTTGCGTGCGGGAGCAGGTCGCGCTCGAGCACGACCTCGGAGAAGTTGGACACGCCGATCGCGCGCACCTTGCCCTTCGCGAGCACGGCCTCGAACTGCGCCCACGTTGAGCGGATGCGCTCCTGCCAGTCCGGGAGCACGTCGCGGCTCCCGTCCGGGCGCGTCGGGAACTTGGGGTCGTTCCCGTTCGGGTTGAGCGCGATCGGCCAGTGGACGAGGTAGACTACGAATGTCGTCAGTTTTCGTGCGGAGGAGGGAAGATAGGTAAGGCTTACGATCGAGGTAGTCGGTGCCGAGGTTTGCGAGGGTCTCGTCGAGCGAGGCCTCGACACGTTCGTGGTGCGTGGCCCAAAGCTTGCTGGTGAGCTGTGCGGATTGCTTGTGAGTACCGTGCGCAGCTTCGTTCGGCGACTACGTACGAAGATGTCTTTGCGAGGCACGCCAGATCGACGGATGCCTTCGCCCACTTCTTTCTCGTTCCCGTACGCCCTGCATCGCCACCGGTTAGCGCATGATCTTTGGAGGGTATGTACTTATGGCGGCACACCATGCACAATCGATATGGCGGTAGCCGGCCTCTTTGAGCGCGTACTCGACCGCGTTCGTGACTTCCTCGGGTTTGGACTGCCACGTTCCTGTCCCGTGGGTTATGATCAGTGTCGATCGCACGAACATGAATGTGCGGGGAACATACCGAGCCCGATGATAGGTATCTCAACACCGTTGTTGAGCTTGATCGTCGGAGCAGCCATTGTAGTAGATGCCGAGAAGGAGAAAGCTGGGGGGATAGAGAGAGCCTGGTGCTGCTCGACTCGGACGAAGGCGAATCATTTCGTTTATATGACGCAGGCCGTAGGGGCGGTCCGGACGCCCGGGCGTATGCATCTCGGACCGTAAGGGGCTTCCCTCACATGACACAGGTGAATTCTACTTGTCCGAGCTGGTTTCGCCATCATGGTAAGGCTGCAATTGGTGCTGATAGTTTCTGCGAAGGACAAGAGCAGGATGGCGAGATTCGGAGGCGGCATGAAATCTTGTATCCTAGTATCCACACAAGACCGAGAGGCGCTGGCTTCCGGGCCGGACTCGACCCCGACTTTGTCGGAATGCTGGACTTGGGAGACGAATGTCCCAACGGCGTGTAGTTGCCTCCAACTGCACAGCTACACCGGTCGCGTTTCTACCTCTCTGCTTGCTGGTACTACCTCCTTGCTCCCCGTTCAAGTCTTGTTCACTTCTGAACATCCATGAAGCCAATCCGCACGTCGCAGGAGTATCCAGCCTGGCTCCCAGCTACCGAGCGCGTGGAGGTAGGACAGCTACATGCAATATCTCCCGTTGAGCGTCCCCAACAATCGACGAATGCGTTCGAACAACCCACACTCCCTCCGCCGAAGCAATCATCCCGCGTTTCCAATAACATAACGCCGCCCACCCACATCGAGAGCCGCCTACTATCTGTACACGTGATGACGCCCCTCATAATGCTCCGACCGACGGTTAGCATCGTATACATCTTGTCCCTCTTGCCAGCGGACTTCCATCTTGTTGCTGGTTCCGTCGCTGTCTGGGTACCGCTGTCCACGTTCAGTCGCAAGTCTCCGCGATTAGAAGGGAAGAGAAAAGATGAGCAACATTCGCGCCTCGTCATTCCTTCTCACGGCACCACGGACCCGCCGACCAACGCTGTCGACCCGGTTGCTTCGCAGCTACTACGACTACTCGTATGGCTACCGTGAACCTCGCACTTTTACGTTGCCCGATTGTAAGTGCTACCACGCTCGAATGCCTCTTCTATGCCCTGTTGGACGGACGAGGAAGTGAGCCAATGCAGAGCGTGTGGGATATGCCAAGGATTGTCTGCATGCATGCGGCCGATCTGTCTCTGGAACCTAATATAATGGGCTAGACCTGCTGGGCTTGACCTTCCGGATGTAAGCCGAAGAAGGAGCATCCTAGCAGGTCTCTTGGGCTGTGTAGAAGGACGAATGTGCGACAGAGTCCGTCAGGGCTCTGTGCGTATAACCAGTATCATGCGTCTGTCACGAAATAAGGTCTACTCATGCGTTGCGCTCTGAGTGTAATTGTTGAGTAAAACTCACTAACCATTCACCGAGCTCAGATACCCCGGCGCAGTTGCAGAACCGTACAGTCAATGCACCTCTCCTGCGCTACGTTGACTCCCTACGCACGCATGGCCATCGTGCAGCGCGTGTGGACCCGCTCGACTTGCTGCAGCGGGAAGAGGTTGCGGCGCTCAACCCCGCGCGCTACGGCCTAGTCGATCCCTCGGCCACGTACGACATTAACGGTATCGTCTGGACCCGACCCGTTGGTGAAGATACAGGTCCAAAGCACTGGACGCTCGAGCGCATCACCCGGCATCTTCGCGAGGTGTATGTCGACCGGATCGCGTACGAGTATATGCACTCGCCTTCGAAGACCGAGCGCCTGTGGTTTTCGTATCTCCTTGAATCTGAGAGTGAGGCGAACAGACAGGTTGGGTTGAACGAGCGTAAACGTATCCATGAGCTGCTCGCGCGGTCGGAGGTCTTTGACCAGTTCCTGCAGCTCAAGTTCCCGAACTTGAAGCGGTATGGGTTGGAAGGTGGGGAGCCGATGCTCCCTGCACTCGACGCGCTCTTCTCCAGCTCTGCTGAAGGTCAGTTCTATGTTTGATATCAGATGTCCAAATTGTGTTGACACACGGTAGCTGGGGTGGAACACATCATCGTTGGCATGCCTCACCGCGGACGCCTCAACCTCCTAACCGACCTGCTCAAATACCCACCCTCTGCGTTGTTCCACAAGATCAAGGGTGGTTCTGAAGTTCCCGAGGGCTACGACGTGTCTGGCGATGTTATCAGCCACTTAAGTACGCCCGTACGCTGTGCGCGCACCTTCACCTCGCTGATGTGCGCATGCAGCGGCTTCTCCTAGCCTCCAGTATGCTGGGGCGCAGAAGCCCGTCAAGGTCTCGTTGGTCCCGAACCCCTCCCATCTCGAGGCAGTGGACCCGGTCGCGTTGGGCAAGACACGTGCCAAGCAGTTCGCCCTCCTGAAAGAGCTCAACCGGGCGGGCGAGTCGGGGTGCATGCCGGGTGACCGTGTCATGTGCGTACAGCTCCACGGGGACGCGAGCTTCACCGGACAGGGCGTTGTCATGGAGGCTCTTGGGCTGAGTGCGCAATCCTTGGGGCATAGTACGCCCGGAGTAGCTGACACAGCATGGCAGGCAACCTGCCGCATTATACGGTTGGCGGAAGTGTGCATCTCGTGGTCAAGTGAGTTCTTGACAAGTGTCAGACATACGGTGACTGACGTGGATGTCCCGACTTTCAGCAACAGGTATGCGACTGCCCATGTCGGGAGTGATCTGTGTCCTAAACAACGTACCTCAGTATCGGGTACACCACGCCGGCTTCGAGCGCGCGGTCGTCCTTGTACTGCTCCGATGTCGCCAAGATGATCAACGCCCCCGTTCTTCATGTCAACGGCGACTATCCCGAAGGTCGGCGCACTCTCTTTGCCTCTTTCGACGTGCCTAACTGACTGGTGCATGTGGAAGATGTCCAGCGGGCTATCGATGTGGCGTTCAAGTACCGCAACCACTTCCGCAAAGATATCATTGTCGATCTGCTGGTTTACCGCCGCTGGTGAGTATCCTGACATAAACGGAAGTGGTGTCGTCATTCATGGCACGACCAGGGGCCACAATGAGCTCGACGAGCCTGCGTTCACACAACCACTCATGTACGAGAAGATCCGCTCGCGGCGTTCCGTCCCCGCGCTGTACGAAGAGCGCCTTATTGTAAGCCAATGTTCTCCCGCCGCTCAATGAGAGCACGATTTGACAACGAACACCGACAGGACGAGAATGTCCTGACGAAGGAAGACGCGGAGTCTGTTCGTGCTCGGCACAAGGAGTTCCTCGCGTCTGAGCTGGATGCCGCGGCGTCACACACGCCTGGGAGCGCGCTCTCCGTCCTCCAGGGGCAGTGGACGGGCATAGTATGGCCCGTGAGCAAGGACGCGGTGTGGGACCCGGACACGGGTGTCGAGGAAGACACCCTCAAGCAAGTCGGGCGTGCGAGTGTCACGGTCCCGGAGGGCTTCGTCAGTGCCGCTCCTGTTCAGTGGAGCACACGGACGTACTAATGTGGTGCACTGATTGCAGGAGATACACCCGAGGCTGCAGAGACACGTCAAGCACCGCGTGCAGGCACTGGAGGGCGGGAAAGGGTTGGACTGGGCGACCGCCGAGGTGCGTCTGTTTGGCGCGCGGATCACCGCCGGGCGCGGAACCAATACAGGGTGCTTGCAGGCTCTAGCGTTTGGCTCTCTCATGCTGGAGGGCTATGACGTGCGCATCTCGGGCCAGGATGTCGGGCGAGGCACCTTCAGCCAGCGGTGAGTGTGCGCCCGGACGAGAAACGGGTACGCGGACGCTGAGCAGGTGCAAGGCACGCCATGTTGGTCGATCAGCGCACGGAGGGCGTCGTCGTCCCCCTCAACCTTGCTTTGGAATGCGACGGGCGTCTGGAGCTTGCGAACAGCTCCCTCAGCGAGATGGGTGTCCTCGGCGTAAGTCTAAGTGAGTGTGCTATGATGGGACTACTCCTGACTCGTCATGCAGTTCGAGTACGGCGTGAGCTGGGAGAAGCCTGACATTCTGCCCATCTGGGAGGCGCAGGTGAGCTCGTGTGGGTACCGATGGGGAGGATCCTGATCGGCTAACGGGATCGCGTATAGTTCGGCGATTTCTTCAACGGGGCACAGGTAGATACTCTCGGCCCCTGTCTCCAAACTAACAGGGAAGCTCAAGGAGATCATAGGTCATCATCGATACCTTCATCTCCTCGGCGGAAAGTTGGTATTCAGCCCTACGTCATGAAAGCGCTAACTGACAGCCGTGTATAGCGAAATGGCTCAAGCAGAGCGGCATCGTGCTTCTCTTGCCTCATGGGTACGAAACTCTCGTCGTTCTAATTCGGGTGCAGACCGTCTCACTTCCGGCAATGCCAGGCTCGACGGCGCCGGCCCCGAGCACTCGTCGTCGCGCATTGAGCGGATGCTTCAGGTACGTGCCGTAACACTCGTTCTGTGTCATGACGTATCTCTTATGTCGTATTCCAGTTGACGAACGATCCGTACACGTTCACCTCGGACGCAGAGCCCGCGAATGTGAACATGACCGTCGCGTTCCCAACTACTCCCGCGCAGTACTTCCATCTCCTCAGAAGGCAGATCAAGCGCAACTTCCGCAAGCCGCTCATCGTTGCCGGGCCAAAGGGTCTCCTTCGTCTCGCCGTGAGCATCCCCTTTGTGCTGGAATGGTGTAACCTGTCACACTCACACATCCACCTCCAGGCCGCAGCATCCCCACTCGAGGAGTTGGCCTCGGGCTCTCGCTTCCGCCCCGTGCTCGATGATCCGGCAATCACTGAGCCCTCGTCGGCGTCACGGGTCGTCTGCCTGACGGGCAAGCTCTATTATGACCTTGTGAAGGAACGCCAGAAGCGGCAGCTCGACGGCACGGTCGCGTTCGTGCGGCTCGAAGAACTCAGCCCCTTCCCCTTCCAATCGATGCTCGACGTGCTGTCGCGCTACGAGGGTGCGAAGGACGTCTTGTGGCTGCAGGAGGAACCGCGGAACCAGGGCGCGTGGACGCACGTCGAGCCGAGGCTGAACGCCGTGCTCGAACGCCTGGGGCGGGATCGGGTGACGTATGGGGGTCGTAAGGAGGCCGCTGTGCCTGCACCAGGAATTGCTTCGGTGTATGCCGCGCAGCAGAAGGCCGTCATCGATGCCGCTTTCAAGGGTCTGCAGTAATGCTGCACAGGGCCGCCACGGTGAGACCCCGTTGCGTTATATAGATATCAGTGATTTTGTTCGAATAGCCACTGGATGACCTGGACGCGGTCTATGGGTGAGTTGTTCTGCCCACCATTTCGAGTTGGCGATAACGAACGTTTATGCGTTGGTTCGCAGAGCGAAGGACTGAGGTCTCACTATCGACAAGAATGGTACGTCTCGTACAGACGTCACAGCCACAGCTGCCCTGGAGAGAAAGGCAAGTCTCTACATTCCCGCCGTGCGTTCTCCAGCCTGCCGCAAGGAAAACCCGCGTCCAGCCACGGTGCCTTACATTTCCGGCGACGCAAACAGCCGCGACTGGTGTTCTGTGGTCGTCCGTCTTCGGACACCATTCTCGGTTCTCGGACGGCGCTGTACATATTCGCAGGCATCAATGGGGGCTGTAGCGCAAGCTCGCCTAGAAGCTCTTCTACACGCAAACAGTGTTCTCAGGCCGTCTAGGTACTCGCTGCTGCTACTTAAATACCCTCCTCCACTGCCAGCAGTCCTACAGAGGCCTACACACGTTCTCTTCAGCAGATACCCATCGACATGTTCACTCGCATCCTCTCTTTCGCAGCCCTCGCTGCAGTCGTCAGTGCAGAGTACTGGACCTTCGGTGGCACGAGCCTCATCACCCAAACGCGGCTCGACTCCATCGTCAACCCCGACGCGGTATGGGTCACTGTGCCGTTCCCCGCGATGTTGCAGGTGCTGATATGGCGCGGTCTGCAGATTGGCACCCACGTTCATGCCATTGTCGGTGCGAGCGGCTTCAGCAACCACTACGACTACGACGAGCTCGTGAAGTCGAACTGCACGACGATACCCGTCCAGCCGGACAAGAGCAACTATTGGGCTGTAGGTTTCCTCTTCTGACCGTGTCGGCACGGCCCGTGCTGATCGTCGCACATCAGCCTCAGCTTTACCACCAGAACAAAGACACCGGCGAGTTCACTGCCATGCGTAAGTGGTGCTTAATTGGCAGGCCTCACACGATCCCGTTCGTCGAACGCGCGAGCAGCGGGGGAAACTCGCTGCTTTTCTTAGCGCGGGGCCGCTGACTGTCTACTCGAGGGCAATATGAGAAGCGCCGCAATCCGAAGGCTGTCTGTCATGCGTGAGACGGTTGGATCTCCGCGCAGAGCAGCGAATGCAGCTATATCTGGATGTCTCTCCCGGCTGTCGTGACATCACCACAAGTCATGTCTCGTGGACACGTCCGCTCTCTGACTAGCGTCGTCAGAAGAGGCGCGCATGTGCTACTTGGTTCGCCCGACCCGACTTTGCTCCTAGCCTGGTCCTCGTGTTCGTGTCCTTGTGTGCTGACTCTCGCGTCGTAGCAACCTCATTCAACATCTACTACCTCCTCCGCAATGGACCGAAGAACCAGACGATCAAGGCGTTCCCCAAGGGTCTCCGGGTACGCTGCTGCACATCATGTGGATCTGCTGCCAACTGATCTCCCATGTCATCTTCCCCAGATGCTTGCGGGTGATACCTACAGGAGAACATTCAACGAATCCAGTTTCGCCGACCAGGCCATCACATACGTATGCCTCGGTAAGTCGGTGCTGTGGTGTGTCTTAGCGCAACTGCTAATCACCAGTGCAGCGGACAACAGCCCCCCGGAAGGCCCGGCCATGCCGACCCAACAATGTCCTGGTGGGCTGCGCGCACAAGTTTTTTTCCCCTCCTGCTGGGACGGCGTGAACCTTGACTCGCCCGACCACAAGTCGCACCTCTCGTACCCGATCCAGACCTTCAACGGCGGCGACTGCCCGGACTCGCACCCCGTCCACCTCATCTCACTCTTCTACGAGATGTTCGTCGATGTCGGCAGCTTCGCCTTCTCCGGCAACCCGGGCACGTGGGTGCTTGCAAACGGCGACACGACCGGGTACGGGCTCCACGCGGACTTCCAGAACGGCTGGGACGTCGACCTCCTTCAAGAGGCCATCGACACGTGCTCGGACGCAAACGGCAACGTGCTCGACTGCCCCCCGCTCGCGGCGGTGTACGACGCGGACGTGGCGGCGGCGTGTGTGTACGACGGTTACCTCGTCGACGAGGACATCGGCCTCGACGCACCCATCTCGGCGCTGCCGGGGTGTAACCCTGTGTTCGGCGCTAGCGCAGACGTATCCTCTTGCTCGAACAGCACCAACCCACAGCTCATCCCCGCGCAGACCCCCCTCCCGGCTGGATGGGCCGAGGTCGGGTGTATTGCAGAGGGCACGAGCGGGCGCGCGCTGACGGCGCTGACGTTCTCGGGCTCGAACATGACAAAGTCCGCGTGCGCCGCTTTTTGCGCCAGCCACGACTTCGCGCTCGCCGGAGTCGAATACAGCGACGAGTGCTACTGCGACAACACCCTCAAGAACGGCGCGACGGGCGACTTGCTGCCTTGGACGAAGTGCACGCACCGCTGCGCGGGAAACGGCGAGTGCTACACGATGGTACTGTCGGAATCGTTGTACTGGATGCTGACAGGAGTGTGCCTACAGATTACGAGATATGCGGCGGGGCTGCGATGCTGACGCTCATGAGTTCCGGGAGCAACGGCACCTCTGGAGCTTCCCGCCGCACTTTGCGCTTCGAGCGTGAATAAATGTGAACATGAAGCCACGTCTCCTGTTGTTACCTATACGCTTCCGCGAGTGTCACCTTTATCCTCCAGATGCATGTCTGATAGAGACATCGTCAAAAGTGATTCGTTGTATCTGATATGCCGCTTTCTGTTCTCCCCCGGTATCCCCGTCTCTTCGACGTGCCTCCTGATTCCGGTTCTCTGCCTGTCAATCTAGTGGTTTTCTCTCAGGAATGTAACATGTGGTGTTGGTTCACAATTCCCGCCTTGGTCATTGTCGCCTGTCGTTGTCGGCGGATCTGGGGCTGACCGGCCATCAACCTTCGATCGCCAAAGATACAATATGAATAAGTGGACCAGATGGCGTTTACCAGACCTGACATATGTCCACGCAGAACTACCAACAACACGCCAGCCCTCTCTCCTGCTGCGCGCCGCTCTCAGTCAATGATGCTGTCTGCACGCATACGCATTGGAACAATGCAGCAACTTGCCAGCGTACCTCATCGACCTTCACATAACCATATTGCTCCATTGCAGTTCGTGAGGCTTCGAAACTGTTGAGCATCCGGGTCGACGTCCGCAAGTACGCTCCCCAATCGAAGCCCCGCAAGGTGATTTCCACAAGGCTGCAGAGGTGGTGGTAGGGCAAGACTCCGGACAGGAACCGCACATACGGGCTGTTACCACCATCGTGCGTCCGCTCGACGTCCATCTCGACGATCATTTTGGCGAGTTCAGGCCGGGATAGGATCGAGCGTGGCAAGCGTTCCTTCCTGCCCACCCCGCCCCACACGGGCAGATTGATGATGTGCACTCGCCGCAACAGATTTTGCTAGCTGCGTTGGCGCCATGCTCTGCAAACTAGAGCGCAAGACCTCAGGGTGTGATAGTACTGCCACACACCATGAGGGGTATGATTCGGGGTAGGATTGGGTGTGACGGTGCAGTCGACCGGGAGTTGAGGGGCCATATGGTGTCCTGTATCGGAATTCTGCGGCTGCAAGCTGCCGGCGCATTCGGAAGCTCGAGTGCTAACTAATGCTGGAATGGATGGAGTGCAGCTGTTGACATGGTCGTCCAATGCTATCTGGACAACTGTGTGATGCTGGGACTTCACCAGACCACGGTCACGTGCCCGCGCACTGACGCGTCAATCCGGGGTCCTTGCGCGTTCCCCGGAGGTGCGCACACTGGAGACGGATTAGGCTAGAAGCCGAAAGGGCAACCGAAAACCGCACTTGTGAACGTGGTATTTGCGAGAGGCCGGATTCCCGCGGTCTTTCGTCAGTTCTGTTGCCATGTGTCTCTCGCCAAACAGATTTGCTTCACGACCAAATAGGCTCGCAAAAGTTAATCGAGAGTATGCTTTAAAGGACGTCAAGGACAAACGAGAACTGAACGATTATTAGGAGGAAGAAGGTATACAAACAGACCCCGCTCAAGCATCATCCAAGCCCAGATATAACAACAGTAATCCCACCCCAACTCCGCCGGCCGCCGAGAGAAATCGGGAGGGCAGCCGCGGTGGACTCTTCTTGGAGGCAAATGTGGTCTGGCGACCTAGAGGATGATCGGGACGCAGCCGATGCTGATGAGGCCGCCTGAAAGAACCAGTCAGCGCCGCCGTCCAGCAGAGCCACGTATTCTCTCGCCGCGGAGCACTCACCGAAGTTGTTGTTCTGGCAGCACACCGGCGTGGACGAGCTGTACCGCGACACATCCCTTTTCAGCACCCGCGCCGACCCGAAGAGGAAAGCGAGGCAGGGACTCACCAGGCGTTGCCCGCGCCTGCGCCGATGACGTTGATGGGCGAGCACTGCAGGCCGACGGAGGCGGTGATGTCGTCGAGGACGACGCCGAGCAGGCCGAGGAGCGTCGTCACGCCCGTGTCGGACGCGGAGCGGACCTCATTGCAGCAGCTGATCGGGCCAGTGTTGCAGCTGCCCGAGCCCTGAGGGACCGGTGTGGCGGCCGCAAGAGCGGTGAACACAGCGGTGGTGTAGATGACGGCCTTGGCGAACATTGTCGGTGGTAGTGGGTGGTTGGTTGGGTGGGTGGGTGAAAGAGTGTGTGTGGGCTAGGGTGTAGAGGCTGGTTGTGCAAGGAGTGTGAGGGCGGTGGTAGTCGCTTGGGGTTTGGAGGCGGCAAGCGCAGGCTTTTATACGGGCTGCGAGGAGGGCGACGCGTGGCCGGCGGTATGTGCTGGCCGTTCTCAAGCATTCATGTTGGGCGGTAATATAATGTTGTTCAGCGTGCCGTCGCACGGGCTGGTGGTGAAACCCCCAGGGCGCAAACATTCCTCAGTAGATTGCGGTCATGTTACCTGTGTTTTACGAAGATGAGCCAATGCAATTGAATCGAGAGCAGCCTCAATTTGATCGGCCGTATTGAGCTCAGCAGAGTTCAAAAAACAGGGAAGTAGGCGTATGATGGCGCACTTTGGATGGTGTTGGGACGCAGGGCAGGGGAGTGTGTACCATCCTCATATTGTGTCGTCAGGCACTTGACATAGGCGCCCACTGAACAAGCCGTATAACGTTCTTCTGAGTCGTCCACCAAGGTTTAAGTGGTCTAAAGCCGCGATACACAGGTCTAGCATGCCAGCTGTCGGACACAGGGAGGCAAAGGTTAATGCATAGGGCGCTTCTGTATGATCTACAGTCCGATTCCAGGATTGTGGCGGTGAGACCGGACGTAGCATGTCGGTCAGGAAACGCACCTTCCACCGTTGAACAAACATCATATCCGTAGGCCGAATCTGTTGACACGATGTTGTATCGGTTCTCAAGGGACGTGCAAGTGTCTCCTAGGGGTATACAATACAACAATATGCTGACCAGAGATACACCATGATGGATATGTGCAGGTTCTGCGAACGGCCGAAGTCATCACACTCGACCTTCGCTTCCACAGGAATGCAGTTCCTGATCTACGAGCGACCGGGGCGGTACTTCGCTTCAGAATGACAGCGTGATCTTCCGCTCTACGACCAATGCGGACATCAAAATATGGTCGAACAGTTCGTGACCGTCCGGGAAGACCGTCAATGTCGCCAAGGGAAGCGGCGGGGACGCGTCCAGTGGGGGCGGGACGAACGACGCGATTTGGTGCGACTGATTGTCCAGACACTGGACGTCCAACACGACCCATGCATGACGCACAAGAGCAGGAAACCATCAGCATGACCAATAGCACATAGAAGGGGCTGTATGCGCACAATGCACATTGGTGAGCCGTCGTCGAGTGTTGTGCGACAGTCCCAGCGTAGCTGAGCATCACCATGTTGCCAGAGGAATTTGCGCTTCACCAGTGGTCTAGCACACTTGTCGATTGATTGGGTGATCACACGTACTGGCGAATGGCCGTCTTTCTTGAGTATGTTAGCCATGCGTGTTGCATGGTTGCCCATCTTCACGATTGCACGGCTGTGCATAACTGCTAGCCTGGTTGCGAAGCCGTCAATGACAGATACTCTACCATATATTGCGACACTCACTCAAATTCCCCTACGAAGTCGCCGTCCTCGTCGATGCCTCTTCGGACTGTGGTCACATACGAGAGCGGAACGAATGGATTGAGGTTCAGGGACACCGATATGTTGTATACCGGGGTGAGGGCGGGATCAACATCGCGGGGAGGGAGGAGAAACATTGATTCGTTGCTCCATGACGAGAAAGTGTATATCCTCGGCCGCGATGGTCGCTGAGCCAGGACATAGCTGTGTTGTCCACACCGCATTCAAAACGCGGACAAGACATGCTAGAAGACCACACGTACTTGGGGGGTAGCGATGGTGGAGGGACATGGATCTCAGTCACATAGCTGTACCCGCGCCGTTAGCACAAACTCCTCTTGCAGTGAACTGTGCGGCAAGTCGACAAGTACTCTGGTGGTAAAGTGTCTGTAGGAGAAGGCGGGCCGCCATGCTCGTCCGTGAACGGATCTGCCACAGTCGCTCCCTCAGTCCTCGCCTCTGTCACAAGCACAATATACGACTGACCTGAACCAGACGGAATGAGGATCATCGCTGGCTGTCAGGCGGAAGAGAAGATACTGGAGGTGATAGTGCGAGCGCAGACATGATGGCGGAGAACAACGCCGTGGAGGCTGTCACAGCTGCGGACGCGCGCGCTCGCGCCGTCTGGCGCGCAACGCTCTCCCGCTCACCATCGTCGACGTTGACCGCGTTCAGGCCCCTCGCGCGCTCGCGCGTGTCTCGTTGGACGCGTCGCTCATCATATACGTCCTACTGCGATCATCAACGCTGGCTCAACCCATTTGTAGAAGCGATATTTAGACGTGGTTCACACGGTTCCCCGCGCCTGCCGATAACTTATTGTCTGCGCGCAGTGCGCACGCGGTCGCTACTCCTCCTTGTCTTTTGCCCTCTGACCACTTGTCCTCTACATTGACATTCGCTCCCTGAAGCTGTTGCGTGTCGTCTAAGGGCACAACGGCGTGCGAACCACACCATGCCACTCGTCTTCGCGACCCCACCCATTTCGCTCGCGACTGCACACGCGTTCGCCGCATTCTTCACCATCTCCTATGTGGGCTCGCTCTACTTGTCTAGGACCACGCGCCTCTCGTTCAAGAGCGGCGCGACCGTCGGCGCAAGGCCCGGGGAAGGGCGCGCGAAGGAAAGCGAGGAGCGATGGCGGAACGACCCGGACGTCATCCGCGCGCGGCTCATCGTCGTGAGCACGAGCACCATGCTCAGTATGGTGTCGGTGTATCTACTGGTGCGCAGCGTCGTGCCCCACAGTGAAGTATGTCGGCAATTTGCTTTTGAGGCACAGCGGGCCACATGTGCCGGCGTTGTAGGGGTTCCCAGTTGGAGCCACGTCTCGTTGCCATTTTGTCCGTGGTGAGAGCCGTAGCTCCGGCGCACAGTGAGGTGGTGACTGCCATGAACAGATGTTCACATGTGTCAGCCCGTCGGACTTGCCGGCTTCTTGAAAGGTTTCCCATTTTAAAAACAAAGTTGCTGCCCGTGCGCGACACCCTCTTACTGTGCCAGTATCGGCGGGGTCCACGATGAAGCCCTAGGAGAAGCTACTGGCTACTTTGGCTCTACGTTACCGGACAACTCCACAGTGACCAGATGGGTGAGCGTACATCTTGGAGCATCTCGCAACGATGCTATGTCGTTGAAGATCTTCGGTGCCGCAAGCATGCGCGTACTCCCAATGCTTGATTTACTAAAAATATGTCATAGTCTCTTGTGCGAAAGTGGCGGCATCACCAGTCATTGGCAGTCAGACATGGGAGCGATCCAGGTAGAGCTACGCAACAGTCAGTGAGGTTGTGCAGGTGGGGTGATAGAATGGCGTTCCAGCCCTTTTCATTGGGCTGAACGCAGAGTACAACGGACATGGTGGTGTGGGTGTCTCATCATTGCCCAGCATTACTCTCAACTATGCTCTCCCTTTCCCTGGCCACAGCGCGCCTGTTATCTCTTCACGTCAGTCGAATTGACATCATCCGTCTCTACCAGATACAGAAGGACAGCTCTGCCGTACTCGCCTCGACCCTCTCGCGGTTGGGCATAACGCTCGACCTCTCTCCCCGCTCGCTTTTTCTCACCATCCTGTCATGCCTTGTCGCCCCTACTCTATTCCTCGGCCCGCTGTACGTCGACTTCCTCTGCGGGACGCTTCCTTTCCAGCGGAGATGGAGTGTTCGAGGAAGTCTTCTCCCAATCGTCGGAACCTGGATGGGAGTCCGGAACTACGTAGTTGTAAGTTCCGCGGCCGTGCTCCGTCCGAAACGTACCGAGGCGATGCATCTTGCAGGGCCCTATCACGGAAGAGGTTGTATTCAGAGCGTGCATGCTCTCAGTGTACCACCTGGCTGGGGCACCGCGAAAGAGCATGATCGCCCTCACTCCCCTCGCATTCGGCGCCGGTACGTACACTACGAGACATCTTAGCTTTCGGCTCTCACCCGTTCAGCAGCACATTTACATCATGCATGGGAAACGTACAACCGGTACGGCCGCACCGCATCCGCTGCCCGAGTGGCTATCATGACCACTCGTAAGGTTATCGGCTACGAGGTCCCGTGGTGTAATGCTAACATTGATTTACAGTGTTCCAGCTCGCATACACGAGTTTGTTTGGCTTCCACTGCGCGTACCTGTTCCTACGAACAGGCTCGCTCCTCCCGCCGATAGCATCCCATATTTTCTGCAACATCATGGGCTTCCCCAACTATTCGCTACATGTGCGCATGTTCCCCAACCGCCGCCGTTGTGAGTCCGCCCCTTCGCCGCACTCGAGCGAGCAGGCGCTGACGGTCGGATCCGCTGCAGTGATACAGCTCGCATACATCCTGGGGATTGCCGGCTACATCTACACGATGCGCTCGTGGACGCGAGCGGACGACAGCCTCTTCTGGCCCGCTCCCGGCCAAGCGGCGCGGTACTGAGGCGCGCGGACCCAATGACCCTCCTCCAGCAGCCTTCATACGTACCCTCGCGCACGTACATAGCAGTCCGCGAACGCAATATACACCAGCATCTCACCACTTCCGCTGGCTGCCCACCCGATTGCCTGCACCGCCCCCGGCGCACGCACGCCCAAGCCAGGACAAAGCGGCTTTGTCGCGCGCGCCTGGGGCGGGCGTCTGCGCGCACGCGCGTGCATATATACCCCCAGCCTCGCGAGCTCGCTTTGCTCGTGCCGCTTTGTCTCCTCCCTCCCCGCGCCCGACCGGGTCCATCTGCGAGCCCGTTCCGAACGCTGGTATTGATATTGCACTTGGCTGGCCACAATGGCTCCTTTGCGGCAGTGGCTGGGGCGAGCCCCAGCAGGGCATATAAGCGGCTGCAGCAGTTGGGACGCGGGCGAGTACGCGGACATCCCACCGTTCCTCCTTCCCCTCGAACTGCGTCTGAAGCTGTACGAGACGCGTGCTGCCCCATACCACAAGCCCGTCGACATCGTGAGTACCCCTCATGCCCATCGCACTACGCGTAGCTCACCACCATTCGCGCCACAGACCCACCCAGACAAAGACAGACCATCGCAAACGCCTTCTCCGCGCAAACGCAAACGCACAATGCCGTCCCTCCTAACGCGGCTGACCGCACCTGCATCATACCCAATCGTCGTCGTGCAGTACAAGAACGAGTTCCGCGGCGTCGGCCACGAGGCGTCTCTCCACTGGGCGCTCGTCGTGCTCACCGACCGCACGGCGCTGAGCGGGCCTTCCTTCCAGGCGTATGCACAGACGACCCGCCTGCGCTGGGCCCGCCGCCCGCGCCTCTCCGACACTTCCGACAGCTCCGGCGGCACCGCGAGCAGCGCGGGCAGCCGCCGGAGCACGAACGCGAGCGTCACGATGGGCACTCGTGCGCTCGACGAGCCTCTCGGCGCCCCGCACCAGCTGCGAAGCCTACACGGCGAAGACGACGCCGCCGCTCGCGTCAGAGACGCCCACGCGGAGACGGACGTGCAGTGGTACACGCGCCACGGGGACGCGTGCCTGTTCGACGTGTGCGCGACGGTGCGCACGCTCTGTCTCGGCGGCGTCCAGGTCGGCGCGATCAAGGCCGCGGACGTCGGGAAGCTCGTGGAGTACCTCCGGAGCCACCCGCCGGTGCCGTCTGCGCCGGGCTGGTGCTCGCGCGACTACGTGCTGGAGCTGCTGGAGCTGCTCCGACCGTTCAAGCTGCTCCGTGCGGACCTGCAGAACAAGAGGGCGCGGGCAAAGGGCGCGAAGGTCGAGGTCGCTCTGGGCGACTTGCTGCCGGAGCTCAGGCGAGTGGGGAAGGCGACACAGGAGAGCATCGACAGGGAGGACTATCGGCCGTGTGTGAGGTATCACTCCTCCTGACTGCGCTGCTTTGTACACATGGACTTGGATCGTGGACATGTACCATACACTGTACAACATCGTGGTGTGTGCACACACTCGCATGGGGCTTTGTGAACGATAACAATGTCACTTCACAAACACGTCGATTACCCGCCACTCACGCGCCTCACTCCCAGTTCTCAAAGTTGACCGAGTGCACGACGGCGCACACAAACACTGTTCAGGCGTGTATACCTGATATGTCTATCCGAGTAATTAGTGAATGTAAGGTCGGCAATATTTAGTGGGTGACTCACAGTGCAACTTAGCAGTACCCCGGGCCCTACGCTAGTACGCCAGTGATAACAATGGCCACATTGTTTGTACGGAAGGGTACGCCCTAGCCCGCATTCCATAGTGTTTAAAGTAGGACGCCAGATAGACCCCTTCCATGAGCGCCCTGCCGTAGCTTTGGGGCAGGAAGACGACGAGTGCTGGGTCAGTCATACTGTTCATGGCACTGTACCAGGTGGCGAAATCAGTGCTCGCGCGCACTCTCGTCGCGCTCGCATGTCGCACAGCTGCGCGCAAGCACTCCTCGCCCAGGGGCCGGGCCCCAGGTGTTTTCGTGCACGGCGTTATGTGTTGCGCACGGCGGCGGGCCCCCGTAGTCGCAGACAAAGTGCACCCGCCTGCGGTGTGGCCGGCGTGCGTAGACGTACGAGGCAAGCGCGCGTACGCACATAGACCGTGACACCAATAAGTTGTCGACTCGAGGTGTTCCCAGCTGATCGTCTGAATTTGCGCCCGGCGAGAGGAGCGTCCTGCGGGTGTGTACGTGTATTAGCAACAACCTTTCCTCAACCATGCCCGGACATGCACGCACCACAACACGCGCAGGTCCAAAGCTTGCAAAGCTCAATGTCGGGGACGAGGAGCGGAACCTCCTGATGGACACGCTCATATTCGCAGTCCCTTGCGAGGTTGAAACGGACGATGATGCGCTTCATTTCTCGTCGCTGTCATGAAACCCAGCGGATGCGAGATATCTCTTGTCAGGCAATAAATGGGAACTGCCATACCCATTGAGCCCGAGGTTGACCGTGTCGGCGCGTTGCCAGTCTTTGAGCGCGTAGCAGGAACAGGAGGGGGGGGGGGCAAGATGTGGGGTGACGAATTTCGCACAACGAATATCACTGCATTTAGAGTGGCAAAGGCGTCAATAGTATCTGGCGGTTAGCAAGGAAATGAGCACGTATATGTTGAAAAACCGACTGGGTCAGACGGAGATGACGGTATACTCATGGCAAGAGATAAACCACAGATATCGGTGCAGATAGATAAATCCAAGTACAGAGGTCAAGTCTGGCTCGGGTTCCGGTATTCGCAGAGTCGCACCGCTAGATCAAGAAATGCTGGTACCTTTGATCAGCGAGTCGATAACATCAGTACGTACAGGGGACTGTGTCCGAACGGTCGCTCCGTATCGCGGGAGCGTAATGCACCAGAGAACTTGCCTCTGGAGCCGATGCAGGCATATCTTGCTTACCGGGATGATTATAAGCAGTGCCACTCCTTCTGCTGGTATACATCGGGAGCTCGCAATCTGTTCGCCATACATTGAGGTTGTCAATCTAAATTTGTATGGCCAGTAGGGCTGTAAGACAAGTGAAGAGCAACATGGGCTGGAACGCGCATATTGCAGGATCACTACCTCACCAGATACATCCATCTTCGCCTTCAGCCCCAGTTCTCGAACGTGGCCGAGTAAATGGCTCCACAGGCCACCTTGTGCCTCGCCCAGTCCTTCCGCTGACACTCCACACTGCAGTAGCGCGTGAGCTTGCACCGGCTGCAGCGTTTCAGGCCGTCTTCCCCCGCGGTTTCCTCACGTTGGCAGGACGCACAGCTGCCCGCAAGCGGGTACGTGACACCCTCTGGGCGGCGCCCGAAGGACTCGAAGCTGGGCATGGGGCCGAGACGCCCTTCATGCACGATGTTCAGCGCGTTGTGCGTCGCCGTGAGACCCTGCCGGACGTGCCGCTCGTCCATGTCGCACACGAAGCGCATCTGGCACGGGCGCGTAAGCGGTCAGGAACGGCACGGTTCCGGATTTTCACGGCAGGCGTAGCGAGATTCAGACAGGCCGAGAATTCGCGGGCAGGGTTTCCTGGTGCGGGCCCGCGCTTAGTGTACCCGCCCGAATGGGCGATTGGAAACCTTTCCCGGGAATCCCCACCCGTTTAATATGCGCTATGCCCGTCGTACCCGGCGCGAGCACGTGCGTACGTAGATGATGAGCTTGGGGGGGTTGAGGTGGTGCCGGGACATCGTCTGGCAGTGCGACTCGCGCGCGGGTGCGCCTGCCATGCTGGGTGAGCTAGAGACCACTGATCTTTCGCACTCTACTGACCGCAAAACTCGCACTGCCAGTTCTTGGAGTGCTTCACATCGCGCCCCATGAGCGCGAGCGCGAGCTGCATGCGGTCGAAGTCGCGGTCCTTGGGAAGGTTGAAGCGGACCATCACGCGCTTCTCGTCCCTGCAAATCACACATCAGCCAGGCGCATGTACTCAGTCAAGGTGATTAGGTCGAAATGGTACGCACCAGCCATAGCCGATCATCTCGACGTTGAGCTTGTCGGCGCGTTCCCACTCTGCGAGGGGATACGAAGAACCAGGGGGTAACGGAGTGGAGGGCATTGTCCAGCGATAGTGATGGTGGGCACAGACAAAGGTATTTGTGCAGTGCAATACGCGTGCAATGTCACCATATCGGTGCTGTGCTCAATTAGGCAGCGTCGTTTACAGCCGGAGTGAACGCGCATGACCAGCTCCAAGAAACTATAAGTGGAGAGTGACATATTTAATCCTCGATCTCGCTGCGTGTGCGGGCACTCAGTTTGTCGCATTGAACCTGGCTGCTGGATCGCATGCGCCGAGCAAAATGGCTGATCATACTGTAGTCGAGGAGTCTGCTCCGGGCGGGAGCTCAGACCTACGCATAACATGATATTACCCCGGGTTCATCGCAAGCAGTCGTGTTGAGCATCGCTGAAATCTTGGTTCCAGGGAACCGTGAGTTAAGCTGACTGTAGAACGAGCTCGCTGTTGTGTTAATCGAAGTGAGATGCGACCCGGTCTTGAATGACGTGACCTCGTTCAGCTGACTGTGACATGACGCGTCTTGAGGAAGTTCGAATCGAAGGTTCGAACGACTAGTCCCGGCCTGGCTCGACTTGTGCCACTCCATCCGACGTACATAACAATGCCCCGCTGAGATTACCACATCTGATGATAGCAG
This sequence comes from Trametes elegans, assembly GCA_022606155.1. NCBI lineage: Eukaryota > Fungi > Basidiomycota > Agaricomycetes > Polyporales > Polyporaceae > Trametes > Trametes elegans. The sequence goes on along the minus strand of JABYQO010000027.1, from coordinate 254,928 downwards.
AAGTATATAAACCACCACTATGTGCACTATACACGCTATTGGATGCACCGGAAGACCGAACGCTTTCTTTCACGGCCCAGCCGTCTCCCCAAGGTTAACCTCCGTATCTCCCTGCCGCTTTGCAACCGACTCGCGCGTCGTTGCAACATGCAGCCCTCTTCCACACCGGGCAAGAAACCGGCCTTTCAAGACTGGGAGCGCGCCGACAAGCTCAACGTCGAGCTTGTCGGCTACGGCTAGTAAGTCCATCCGCTCCCTCTTTGTCGCTTCATCTCGTCTCTGAGCAATGTCAACGTGTGCATGCGCGCGACGCGTTGACTCTAGCCAAAAGAAATGCGTCATCGGTGCGCTTCCACCCCCCGGGGTCTGCGCACATCGAACGGGAGGGCCCGGTATTCACGCGTCTCTGTCCGGCTCTGGTGACACAGGTGTGCCCGTGCGCGAGTCGCACGTCCAGAACCTCTCCTGACAGCACCCCGACCCGCCAAGGCTCGCCATCTATGTCCGCACGCACGCCGCCTCCTCTTCCTCCACGCCGCGCACGTAGTCAACACTCACTGTGTTCCCTGGGCCCGCGCAGATCCACTTCGTGTGTGACATGGACGCGGCGCACGTCCGGCAGGGCCTGACCTTGACGCACGACTGCGTGAACCTGGTCAACCGCGGGTGTCTCGGCCCGCTGCACCTGCCCCCGCGCGGCGTCGGCCGCGATCCGGACGAAGAGTTCCCGCGCGCGGGGAGCTGCGCGTGCTACGAGCGCGAGGAGACCGCGGATGGCGAGGGCGCGGCGGCGCTGAGGCGCTGCAGCTGGTGCAGGCTCCCCCGGTACTGCAGCGTGCGGTGCCAGAAGTGGGGCTGGGAGCGCCACAACGCCGTTTGCGGGCTCGTGTACTCGGTCAACTTCGAGAAATGGGTGTGAGGGGGATGTGGATGCGTCCAGTACGTCTGGGAATTGTATGCGTGAAAGTTGTGAACGCCTGTGACATCAATGTATTATAGCTACATACCCTTGCTCTCCGAGCGCGTCGGTTGGCACACGTTCCAGGCGATTCGTGACCCATGGTGTTACTTATTTCACCTGTTTTGCATCGATATGACTCTGCTGCCCATGAACCTTTCCGCCCGTTCGCGATGCAATTATTGAGATCAAAATGCGTGTTGTGAGTACAACGTAACTACTAGCAAGGAGAGCATTGTTCGATGTTGTATGTACGGAGACGATGAGCGGGGTGGTATGAGATCAGATGAAAAGCGGGGGAGAGTAGGGATAAGGCGGCGGGTGAGTTGGGGGATGGAGTCCTATCAATGTACACGAGAGCAAGACGACCAATAAGTTACCTCAAATCTAGAGAACGCGTAAACTACCACAACTACTGCACAGTAGGCGAGAGCGATTCATGCTGCGGCAGTGAATCGTTCTTCAGTCCAAGGAGACGAGAGTCTGCCCCCAGGGCAGGAGTCTCCTCCGCGCATTTGGCAGTCAGTCAGGCAAGCACGCGATCTTGCAGAACAAATAGCCGGCGGCGGTAGACGCAGACACGCTTGAAACAGCCGGCGTCGTCAAGCCATGTTGCGCAGGTGGAGATCGCAGACGGCGACGCCCCTGTCGATCGAGCGCAAAGACAAGCCAGCGAACACGACGCGGTTGCCCAGTGCATGGCCCCTCGTGAACGCGGGGGTGCGGGGGTCGGCAGGCACGCGCACCGCGCGGACAAGCTGGCCGACGAGCTCGCTCAGAGTCGGCACGGGCCCGGTCTGCGCGACGACCTCGAAGGCGAAGAAGCCGCCGACGTTCACGAGCATGCGGCTGACGCGGTGGTTGATCGCGGGCACGTTCGCCGTCTGCGGGTGCAGCATCGTGCCCGCGCGGATGTCGAACGACGGCGGCCGGGCGCTGGCGTCCAGCAGGACGTGGAAGTCGCTCTGTCCGCGCGCGATCTTGTCCGGGCTGGCCGGCGGCGTCACCAGACCGTCTGGGGAGAAGGGGCCGTCTCAGCATCTCACGAACACTGCGCGCGGGGTCACACAATAAGATTGTCACGCCGACATACAGGACATATTGTGCTTGCTCCCGGCCGGTGGCGACGGGAACGGAGCATAGGAGCCGGGGCTCCCGTACGAGAACGGAGTCAACGGCGTGTTCGGCGTGCGCGGAGTTGGGGGGAGTGACTCGTTGCGAATTGACCTCGGCGCGCGTGACGGCGTTGACGGCGCGTCGGACACACCGGAGCCTCCAGAGCTGTAGCTGCTGCCGGTACTCGGTGTGCGAACGTACATGTCTACGTATGTTACGGGATGACCAACGGTGGTTTGCAATAAGAGCGGAGCTAGTTGTCGGCGTCGGCAAAGGTGTCGGGGAGGACGGAGGCTGACTCGGGGCGAGGGCGGGGAGGGCGGGCGGTATCCCGTTTGGGGGCATGTCGTTCGGCTATGGCGGGCTTAAATGAGTCGACTGCGACGGCACCTCCCGCCTCCCATGCGCCCGTACCGACGCGTCGGGAGGCGGGAGGCCGAGTCATTTGGCCTAAAAAGGCGCGCCGCCATGATGGAAGCCGCCTCACCATCATCACGCGCCCCGCGCAGACGCCGGCGCCCCCCGTCGCTTTCCTGATATAGGCAGACGGCGCGCATTGCCCGCCCCTCCCGAAGCTCCCCCTTTGGGCAACACGCCGCCCTCTGCCCTACCCCGTGTGCATCTCCGCTCGAATGATGGGTGTCACAATGCGAGGCTAGAACAATGCGTACCGGCTGGTGGTCGTCGGCCTGCCCGGATGGGTAGGCTGCCGCTGTCGGCGCCCCGCCGCCCATCAGGGGGTGTCTTCCCGACACGCCCCGCCCCGCCGCCCAACACGCCTGCACAGTCCCCTCGAAGTGCTTCTGGTTCCCGAAGCGTCGACGGCGTGCCGCCCACATCCCACCTCGCGCGGAAAGGCGGCAAGATTCATTGATGCTCGTCTCGGTCATGTCGACTCGGACGCGTCTGCCCAGATACTCGAGACAATCGTGGCAGCAGGAGAACCGGCGTGTGCATGGCAAACAGCAAGAGACCAGGAACAATAAACAGCGCCGTCGCAACCAGATCCGCCACAGCCGTGAAGCTAGCATTGCTGCAAGATGGGAGCAATTCGGGGTGAAGGAAGCAGTTGAAGTCGAGGTCAACTTTGGGCGCGCCATGCAGGTCTCTGGGCGCTTGATACGTTTGAGCTTGCACACAAATCCCACCTCTGAGTACAGGTCTTACCTCCGACCTCGTCGCTCCCGGTCCCCTGCTCCCTTAACTTTGCGCGGGTAGACTTGACGAAACAACCCAAAGGACTCTCCGTAGCCGAATGTCTGCTGTGAGCAGATGTTGCGCAAACTCAAGACTACGCCCGGGCCACGGTTCTTACACATCTCTGCGTCCACTGCGGCCACTGCTTCTTTGCTTCAACGGAGGCCCCTGCAAGTCAAGTACGGCTCAAATAAGACCAAGAGACAAGAACCGGATGTCGCAAGGCAAAAAGAGGTCCAGCGAAAAGTGCAGCAGCCAGCCGTCTCCAGTACGTGAGGTCCCATTGCGAATGTGCTGCGTGAAGCCTGACCCAATGTTATGCAGCGCCCAAACGCAATGAAGTTGGCGTGCAGCTGTTGTCTAGGGAGTTGCATCAGCAGATCTTCCAAAACGTCTCCTTCCCCCCTCCTCCCCCTGCCTTCGTGCGCATCGCTCAGAACCACCTCAAGGCGCACGGGCTCGACCCCAGTCAGGGGTCGGTGCTCCCCAACATTGGGTTCACCCTGCCACCGCTCCAGGGACGCACGCTCGATGAGCACTTCTACCGGATCGGCAGCACCGCGGCGCAGCCGTGGCTCACGCTCGCACAAGACCTGGCCGCGGCGCAACTGCCCCCCAAACCCGACAACTGGCACATCCAGGCCGGGTGGACGCGCTACTCTTTCATGCCGGACGGCTCGAGCTACAGCGAGCATGTCGAATATCCCGAGTTCGAGGGGAAGCCGGAGGAGATGCTCGTCTTCGACGTCGAGACGATGCCCGAGTACAGTCCATATGCGGTCATGGCCTGCGCGGCGTCCAAAAATGCGTGGTATTCCTGGATATCACCCTGGCTGCTCGGGGAGACATCCGACCTTCGACAGCTGGTCCCTCTCGGAGATCCTACCGTGCCGCGCGTCGTCGTCGGGCACAACGTCTCCTACGATCGTGGTCGTGTCCAGGAGGAGTACAACATCAACTCCACCCAGACCCGCTTCCTCGATACGATGGCGCTGCACGTAGCTGTGAAGGGCATCTCGTCCAACCAGCGCCCCGCATGGATGAAGTATCGAAAGTCGAAGGAGAAGGCGCAGGAACGGCAGGAAGAGGCCATCGAGACCGTGCACGTGCTCATGCGAGAGGCCGAGGAGCGTCTGCAAAACGAGAGCGATCCCGGGAAGCGCGCAGAGCTTCAGCGCGTCATGCGCGAGATGGAGGAAAGCCTACCCTCGCTGGAAGCCGCTGAATACACGATAGAGCCAGAGGAAGACCTGACAGAGAAGCGGTGGGAGGATCTCACGTCGGCGAATTCCCTCGCGGACGTCGCGCAGCTCCATTGCGACATCACGATGGACAAGGAGGTCCGGAACGATTTCATGACAGCGACCCCAGAAGACATCCGGGACGGCGTCCACGCGTACCTCGACTACTGCTCTGAAGACGTCGCGGTGACACATGCGGTGTTCGCGAAAACACTCCCTGCGTTCCTCACGGCGTGCCCCAGCCCGGTCTCGTTCGCCGGCGTACTCACGATGGGCTCGAGCCTGCTCACGGTGAACGAAGAGTGGGAAAAGTACATCACGAACGCGGAGAGGACCTACAAGGAGCTCGATGAGAAAGTCAAGACGCGGCTGATCGACCTCGCGCACGAGGCCAAGGAGCTGATGGAGGGCGACAAGTGGATGGATGACGTATGGCTCAGTCAACTCGACTGGACCCCAAAGGTCGCGGGCAAGTCGAGGGGCGTGTTCGCCTCAGAGGTCAGTCCCGCTCTCTCACCGCCCTCACAGTCACTCACGGCCGCAGCAGAGCGTTCCGACGGACGCCGCACCCGCGATGACGGAACCCGTCACCATCGACGGACTTGTGCCGGCATGGTACAGAGACGTAGTGGCAGATCCCTTCAACGCCTCTGTTGTCAACAGAATCCTCCCCCTGCTGCTCGAGCTCAGCTATGACGGCTCTCCGCTGCTGCACTCTCCGTCACACGGCTGGCATTATGTCGTCGACGGAGAGGTTCAGATTATCCCAACCTCTAGCGGGAAAAAGGTCATCTCCGTCCTGGGCCCTTCCCATGGCTTCCCTGGCTTGAAGAGCGGGAGGCTGACCTCGAAAAGCGACGCGCTCGCTATGGCGATATCGCAAGGGGACTATTCGGATGGTGTCAAGCAACAGGTCCTCGAACTCGCACAGACGCTCCTAGACACAGCTCCAGACGACATCGCGAGTAACCCGTGGTTACGGCAATTACAGTGGAAGATGGTCGCAAATGCTCCACGTGGAAGCACCTCGCCCTCCCCAAAGCGCAAAGCAAAGGTAGCGGCGCCGAAGCCCGCACCGGTGATGTGGCCGAAGTGGTACTGGGATCTGGCCCGGCCAAAAAAGGATCGCGCGCCCGGCACGCTTGATCTCACCGTCCGGAACCGCATCGCACCCCTCCTGTTGCGACTCTCGTGGCAGGGCTGGCCGCTCTTCCACTCGCGTCAGCACGGGTGGGCATTCCGCGTACCCAGCGATGCTGACTTCCAGACCCGCGCTACCCCTCTTACCTTCGAAGATTCCGCGGACGAGACACTGCACGACATGCACGTCCAGCGTGGGTTCACATTCTACAAGCTGCCGCACAAGGACGGAGAAAAGGCAAACGTGGGCAGTCCGCTGGGCAAGACGTTCATCAAGTTCGCGCAGGACGGGACGCTCGCGAGCCCGTTCGAGGAGGCCAAGGGCGCGTTGGACATGAACGCGCAGTGCAGCTACTGGATCTCGGCACGTGACCGCGTCATGAAGCAGATGGTCGTCTGGCAAGACGACAAGATGGACACGGGCATCGAGCGCCCGGCCGAGGCGGACAAGAAGTGGGGCATCATCCTCCCGCAGGTGATCACAATGGGCACGGTGACGCGGCGGGCGATCGAGAAGACGTGGTTAACGGCGAGCAACGCGAAGAAGAACCGGGTCGGGTCCGAGCTGAAAGCAATGGTACGCGCGCCGCCGGGGTACGCGCTCGTCGGTGCGGACGTAGACTCGGAAGAGCTCTGGATCTCGAGCGTGATGGGTGACGCCCAGTTCGGGCTGCACGGCGCGACGGCGATCGGCTGGATGACGCTCGAGGGCACGAAGGCGGCGGGCACGGACTTGCACTCGAAGACGGCGAGCATCCTCGGCATCTCGCGCGACCAGGCGAAGGTGTTCAACTACTCGCGCATCTACGGTGCGGGCATGCGCCACGCTGTTCTCCTCCTGCTCCAGTCCAACGCGGGTATGCTCCCGGAGCAGGCGCAGCAGCTTGCGGAGAACCTGTACGCTTCCACAAAGGGCAAGAATACGCATGGCGCACACCTCTTCGGTCGCAAGTTCTGGTACGGCGGCACGGAGAGCTTCGTGTTCAACAAGCTCGAGGAGATCGCGCTCTCGGACCGGCCGCAGACACCCGCCTTGGGCTGTGGCATAACCTATGCGCTGTCAAAGGAATACCTCCCCGCCAAGTTCGGCTCCGACTACATGCCATCGCGCATCAACTGGGTCGTGCAATCATCGGGCGTGGATTACCTGCATCTGCTCATCGTGTCGATGGAGCACCTGATCGCCAAGTATTGCATCCGCGCGCGGTACCTCATCTCCGTGCACGATGAACTGCGCTACCTCGTAAAGGAGGAGGACCAGTACCGGGCCGCGCTCGCGCTGCAGATCGCGAACCTCTGGACACGGAGCTACTTCGCCTACAAGCTCGGGATGGACGACCTTCCTCAGGGCGTCGCGTTCTTCTCCTCGGTCGACGTCGACCGCGTGCTCCGGAAGGAGGTCGACATGCCGTGCGTCACGCCCTCGCAGCCGACCGCGATCCCGCCCGGGGAGAGCCTCGACATCGCGCAGACGCTCGCGAAGACGAACGGGGGCTCGCTCTGGCCGGGCGGCGAGCCGATGGTGGAGCAAGACGGGCTCGACTGTGGGAGCAGCCTGTTTGGGTACAGCCCGCCGGACTGCCTGACACACCGCGCGCACAGCGCGGCGTGGCTCCGCGCGCAGGCGACGTCCGACCTGGACCAGATCAAGACGCTTGCGCAGTCGTACAGGGGCAGCGCCGCGGCGCCGTCGCACAAGAGGAAGCGCGGAACGCCAGGGCTGAAGCGGCTGCAGCAAGTAAGGGCGCTGGGGAACGGGGACAACGTCGACTGGACGAACACCGTCGAGCAGTTCCTCAAGTCTCTACAGCAGTGAGGGGTCGTGGAGAGGGATGGTGTTGTATAACTTATTGACCTATTGTATGTTCGCCTTTTTGTGTACCGTACACCGCCGTATACTTGGATAGTATTGCATCCCCGTGGATTAGTCTGATACATATTCGCTGTTTGCTCAGTTAAGCCCTCCAATGCATCTGAGCTGCGTAGATGTACGAAGTCGATAATTGATGAAGCGGTAACTAGATGACTTGACACTCGAGTCTTTCCCTGATTCATATGCGCGAGTTGGGTTGATATGTGACCATTAATTTCTGTCCTATGGCCGGACCGAACAAGTTCTGCTGCTTGACAGAAAGTTGCTCGGGGGATGTTGAACTGGATTTTCAGCGCCTATCGCATCGTCCTCCTTCCCTTTCGCTCTCATTGCCAGCGCCATTCACGGTCTCAGTCCTGCGTACATAACTTCTGGTTGAAGATCATTCTAAATCTATACACTAAAGCTCATAAGTCTACAAAATGTTCAAGCTCGCCACCTTGTTGTGCCTGGTCGCTTCTAGTCTGGGTCGCAGTCTTGTAGACAACTCCTCGACGACATCAGGTGGTGCCTACGGTGCTGGTGAACTGACGGCAGTTTCTTCTGGTACTTCTTGGTCAACGGATGAGCTGTTTGCTAGGAGATCCTTTCTCAGACCTAGCAAGGCTTCCTCGTATAAGTCGCAGCGCCCTGCCGAACGACAACAGCTGAACAAACGCGAGACCCACACCACCCCAGCAGACATAAGGCCGACGCCAGAGCCCACCGGGCCGTCATCCCAGACGACGACGGTGCACATTATAGACGAACACGACTTTGCGCTGCTCTTGCCTGACCGACCTGGAGGTGCGTTCCTACGCTGCATATATGCGCGCGCGAAGCTCAACCTGACGCGTTTTCACGCGTTTTTCGCGCACAGAACTCATCTCGGATGCGGAAAGCGACGGCGTGGCGTACTGTACGCCTGAAGGCACGGACCCGGCCTGCTCAAAACGCGTCGCGGACGGCTTCATCCGCGCGGCTGCAGTGGCCACTGCCGATGACGGGTCGTACATCCAGGTATGCGCGTTGTGCTCGTCCCTTTCTTCCCATTTGTCACTCTGTGGTCCGTGAAAGGCGTGGAATTGTCGAGGATGGCTGCGCCAGAGGGCAATAAACCCTCGCGTGGAGGATTTGGGCCGATGGGCGTCTTCTGGCCCAGCCAGTTATGTGACGATTCACGCGGTGTTGGATACATGCGCGAACGTCGAGCTGACCCGGTCTTGCCGCGCGCGTTTCATTATCCAGGGTGTCGCCCATGCGCATGTATGCATAATGTGTGTCACACCCTGGCCAATGACACCAAGCAGCAGCAGTTTTACGGCAATATCCAGGCAATTCACATCATATACATGCTGGAGGTGCCCGTCGATATCCCCGTCAGGGATGCCGGCGGCCTACAACCGAGAAACCGGGAAAGACGGATGAGGCAACGTTGCTACCGTTTACTGCCTCTGGAGTCGCTGGGCATGGCGCCCGAGGCTTCCTCGAGTCGATGCGCGTTGCATTGACTGTTCTGCTAGCCTTGTTGCCTCCTGAGAGGAATAGTCTAGGCAATGTGGGCTGGAAGGTCGTACCACTGGCGTTGACCGGATATTCATCCGCTATTGGCGCTGTGGTTACTGAGCCCCGGCCCACTGTATCCCCGAGGGCAGACCCCTCTTTCTTGTACCACCCCATACGTTTGCATTGGCAGCCATGGTCCAGAACCGAGGCTCTAGAACGCGATCTTCTGGGGCAATGTCCTTCTGCAACCGCAAATAACACCACCGGTTTGCGATTTCTTCTCCCTAGATATGCCGTGTTTGATGCCGTGTTTCAACGGCGAGTTTCTGACAGGTGCTGAGGGTGTTGGAGCTATGGTCAACGCTCGAAGAGTTCTCTGCTTCTCAGAGAGCTAGAACGCACAGCCTGCATAGCTCTTTTGCCGCACATCCACGGAGTTCGCCCCGAGTCCCTGATGGCCTGGACGAGTCGTTCGTGCTGCATGTTGTGGAGCGGCGAATTATGGAGTAAACTGACATCCACCGACGTACAGGTGACCGGATGTCTCGACGTGAGCAAGTCCTCCCTCGACCCCTCGGATAGCGGAGGACAGTTCGATGTCCGCTTTCCGAACGGCGCACAATGCACGTTTGGTGGATACGGTGCGAGCTTCATCGAAATGTACGTCCGCAGTTCGTGGTTCTTCAGAGTCTCGACCCCCCTTCTCTTCTGAACATTGTTCCCCGTTGTTCCCGATGCATTTGTCTCGTAATTTGCTTCCACCGTGTTACACCGCTTTCTCGTACGTGGCCGGGTCGTGTGCCCAAATAATCTGCTCCCCGACACGTGCCCCTCGCCTTTCGCGATTTCGACTCATCGGTTTTCCGGGTTGAACACATCGCTAACCAATGACAATGATATATCCTCCCCACGACTTCCCCGCGCACGCCACGACGCTTCCGCGCCTTCTACCGCCGATCACCGACCAATGCCCCCCTGGGCCCATCACCATGCAGCGTCGAGCCCGCCGCGAACCGGTTCTGCTTGCGCTGCTGCAGCGCGCACGATGACCAGATCAACTGCAATTCACACCAGGACCGCGCGGGATGCCAGGCCGCGATCCCCGGGACGTACGACTTCCCCGCCCTTGGCGTCACCTGCGAAGAGTGAGGGGGTGGGTGACGCGCTGCTGCGCGCCGCCGCCGCGTGTGCGCTCGCGCTAGCTGCGGCTCCCGGCCGCGGCTGGGCCCAGGTCGGGGGTCTGTCGCGTACGCGGCGGGCGCGCTGCCCTCGGTGGTAGCGCGCTTATGTCCGGTTGTGGGCGCAGGATGGGCGGGCGTGTGGGTGGTGCCGGGAGAAATGTCCTCTGGAACGTCGTGCAGGTCACGCTGGCCCAGTCGGATCCCGTGGAAGGCTTCTCGGGCCCCTCGGACTTGCGCGCGCGCTCTAAACGACGTTCCTGGCCCTGTATTCTGTTTCGCGTCTTGGCCACAGCACTACTTGTCGACCCTCGTTAGCCATGTGTGGTTCCTGTTATGTATTGTCCAGCTCGCCCTTGTTGTACAGCACCCTCGAATTGTATCATCCCCCGCGCTCCGGAAAACGTGCATCACTGCGCGGTGCTATACTTGTCCCGTCCGAGGTTCTATCTTGTTGAACAACTCGCAAAACACTTGACACGGTCGAGGCATAGCAACGAACCCTCGAATCATTTCCGCGTTTCCCATCGCAACGTGACCAGACGACTTGGACGTGTGAGCGGCATGGGTAACCTGATGCATGAATTGTGGTGGTATAGGACACGGCGCTGCGTGGTGGTATGCGGGAACATAAAGGCTATTAACACAATACGGGGTGGGCGCAACACCGCGGCAACTGGCTGCTACGTATATGTCTGACCGTCCACTCGCAAGGAGCTGATGATGCAGGGGCGGGGCGGGGGATGCGTGATATAATGTACAAATGAGTCATAATGATCATCGGGTCGTGGCGGTCATCAGAAGACGCGGTCATGGATGAAGAGAAAGCGACGGGACGACAGCAGCAAGAAAGCAAAGCAGTGGGGAGGCCCCAGGGGGCCCGCTAAGGGGGAGGACGGGGGCAGCCAAGCCGGTCGCAGACCGATGCCCCCCGTAGACGCCTCTCCCGCCGCACAGGGCGGAGGGCGCCGACGCCAGACACAACAACACGATACAACCTACTTACCAAAACCCAGCGAGAAAGTCCGGAACGTCCGTATATCATCATCTTCGCGAATGTGTGTGCATGAGCTGCCGCTGCCGCTGCCGCGTCTGCACGCGGGCCCGCGTCGTCGCGAGCGGCAGCGCGCACAGGCCAGAAGCGACGTGTACCTGTTACTGCTGCTGCTGCTGCTGCGCCGGCGCGATCCCGTAAGGCACGAAGCGCGCGCGTGCGCCCGGTCTTTGCTTTGGGGCGGAGAGAGGGGCGGGGAGCGACGCGGGCGGGCGAGGCCGCGCGCATCATCCGCTGGCGGGCGCGAGCGCGCACGCTCACGCCTTGCCAAAGACGAGCTTGGCGGCGCCGCCGTGTCCGGCGGACTTGTCGACCTCGACGCCGACGAGCCACGTCTTCTCCCCGAGCCAGTCGATGCGGCGCACGCCGCCCTCCCAGCCGCCGCCCATGCGCGTGCAGCGGCGCTCGTACGCGCGCGTCACCTTCTGCTGCGCCTTGCTCCCGTGCCCGAGCGCCTCCCACTCCTCGGGCGTGATGGGGACCATGAGCGTCGTGTGCACGGCGTAGAACACGTCCAGGTTCGTGATCGAGGAGCTGCCCCCACCCTCGCTGCCCGCCGTGCTCGGCCGCCGCGAGGAGGACGACGAGGAGGACGAGCCGCCGACGGTGAAGCGCGGGCGGCGCGAGCTCGAGCTCGAGCGGCCGCCCGCGCCCGCGGGCGAGCCGTGGTGCGAGGCGGTGACGATCACCGGCCAGGGGAACTTGTGCGAGTGCAGGACGAGGCGCGCGCCGGCGGGCGTCGGCGGGTCCGTTGCGGGCTCGGCGAGCATGAGCGCGGGGATCGCGGAGCGCGTCGCGCGGTCGAGCACGGTGCGCGCGGAGGGCGTGAAGCCGACGTCGTACAGGATCGGCGCGCGGTGCAGGCGCGTGTACGCGAGCAGCGGGTGCATGTGCAGCGTCGTGCTCCGCGTCTGCTGGTAGAGCGACGACTGCGATGACGACCGGCCGCGCGAGCCATCTGTGCGAGGAGAGCAGGGTGTGTCAGATTAGGTCCGAGGGGGAGAAAGCGAGCGGTGCGACTTACATGACGAGGTGCTTCCCGCGGTGCCCGTCGGGTGCCAGGTGTGGTTCTGACGCAGAGGGGGCCGCGAATGTCCGTAGTGGCCCGCGTCGGAGCTCGAGGACCGCGGGACGCCCGGGGTGCCGGGGTAGAGGGACGAGCTCGAGTTCGAACGCGAGCTCGGGGGCGTCGCGTACGCAAGCGAGGGCGTGTACAGACCCGCGCGAGCTGGACAGAAGCACACGATGTGTCAGCACACACGCTTCCGAAGCGAGATTGGGTGTGAAGGTGGCGAGTTGACTTACGGAGGTCTGGCGTCTTGTAGCTTGCCCGGCGTGCAGCGTGCGGCCGGGGCTCAGGCGTCGGGTGTGCTGCGGCGGGTGGCCGCCTGCCATAGCCGTAGACGGTCCGCGTGTCCGTGCCGGTGGTGTACCGGAGGGGGGACGGCGTTGTCGAGCGGGCGGTGTGGCTGTAGCTGCGCTGCATCTGGGGAGTGGCGAGTCCCGGTCTTGAGCCCGCTGCGCTGGGGGTGGTGTAGATGGGGGCGGGGGTCGAGTTTGCACGGGACTGGGACTTTGAGGACGAGCCGCCTCCGAAGAGGCTGCGGAAGTACGAGGGCATGCTGAGCGAGAACGTCTTGGGCGACTTGTGGGAGTGAGGTGGCACTGGCTTGGGACGAGCAGCGGAGCTCAGAGTGAAGTATACACAGGGCGAAGAAGAGGACGGTCGTGAGGAGGATGGGAAAGGGAAGGAGACAGCTACCCAGCACCTGACGCTGAGGAGACGGGAGATGGTTGCGAGGCCGAGGCTGCGGGAGTTATATACGGGGCTTGCGGAGGCGTGACGGCCGTTGCTGGATATCTCGTGGGCGCCAGAGGGCGAGGCTGAGGACCGCGGTTAGCGTTACTGACGGTTCCCGTCCAGCGAGCCTCCGACCTGGACTCTCGCCCTTGGCCGGCGATGATCAGAGGAACCGCCCCAAATATCCCAGATCGTGCGCGCGGGCGAGATCAGGCTTCGAACTTCGGTCCCAGCCGCTGAGCGTATCAGACGCGAGAGCAGGATAATTGCCGCGCAGCCTGCACCATCAACCGCGTCCGCAAACAGCCTCCCCCTCCCCCTCCCCTCCCGCGCCCACACCCCCACCCAATCAGCGGCGCGGAGATGACCCCCGCGCGACATATTCCTGAGGTAAACGCGGCGTGATGCGCGTCCGCACCCCGCCCTCCTCGCCCTCGGGCCTCCCGCTCACATTCTAGAACGCACCCCACGCCGCGTGGGCTGCGCGTGTTCGCCTTTTTGGGGCAGGCGCACCAGGCGCGTTTCGCCCGTTGCAGCCTTGCCGACGCAAGCGGCGGCCCTCGACGCGTGTTCTCCTCAGCCTGAATGATGACGAGCCACCGCACTAGGCCGCCCACCCCCGCACTCGCGCTGCTCCTCGACGTCGGTGCACACTGCAGATGACAGCTCACTTGGGCGCCTTGCCCCGGTTTGTACGCATCACGACAGATAAGAGGCGCAGTGGGGAGACACATACTTTAGCCACAGCCAGGCAGGGGCCCTCCCCGTCCTGGCGGGAAACGACGCCGGGCGATCTGCGCTCTGCGCTTCTCGGCCACGCCGCACGCCAGCACTGTCGGTGCAGGTGCGGGCGCGCCTCGCGCCTCGCGCCGCGCTGGGAGCGACACGACAGCATCGGACGTACAACCATTCCCCGGGTGGGGACCGGGGCCCAGTCGGCTGCCGCGGACGTCCCCTAACGAGGCGCGCACAGGGCCCAGGCCGGAGCCACCGCGAACCCTCGAAATCGAATCGGGCGTGGGGGGGAGGGCGAGATGCAGATTTTAGATGCCGTACGTACGCGAGATATGCCACAGATCCTCACCAGACATCACACAACCCCTTCCGCCGAGGGAGGCGGGCCCTGCCCTGGGGACGAGTGGTGCTGCACTGGCCCGCACGCGGCACGCGCCTCCTGCCGGGCTGCTCCACCGTCGGGTCGTCCGCCGTCCGCTGCGCTTCACAGAGGGGGTCGTGCGCAGGGCACTACACCCGCGCGACCCACGACGTGGACGGGCAGCGTGCCTGCCGCCCGAGGGCGGCGCCACGCGCGCTCGGGACACGGTCACTGCTGCTGCACGCATCACGCCAGCCCCGGCACCCCCCGCCTGCGACGCGGCCTACGCGACACACGTACATTGTGTACCGCGGAGGGCTAGACCGTGGCGCCGCTGTGCAGCGTCGGGCAGCGTGGCGGGGCGAAGCGCCCCGCGTGCGCGCCCCGTGTGCGGAGATGACCGCACTCGAATCCAGTCCGCTTCCGCTGGGGGTGCGTCGTCCGTCGAGAAGGCCGGAACGGGCGAAGGCGCTGTCCGACCGGGAGGCGAACGACGAACCTCGCAATTCGCGCTGTGGCATGACACACAAGGTTCTCCCCTCCCTCCCCAGCGCCGGACTCCTCGGGTCTCCTGCGATCGTGCGTCCGGACATTGGCCCACCGCTGCACAAACGGGCACGCCGCGAGGACAGTGGGTGCCCAGCGGCTTGCACTAGACTCTCCCATTACGACAGCGGCCGGGGTGGAAGACGCGTCAGAGCCTCCGATGCGTGGCGGGCGAGGAAGTTTTCTCAGCATCATCCCCGCGAGAAGGCTGCGTGAGCGCCAGCGCGATAACGACGTCGCAGTCTCGCAGACGCGACAGGGCAGGATGCACTGGCAGGGCGCACTCTGGCGGGTGCGAGCTGTGGCCTCGCGGCGAGAGATTGCATTCCTGCACGTTGTAGATTCTCCGTGTATAGCGAGGACGATCAGCTGCGACTTCTAGTACTGAATGATGCGTGCCTCATGAGAATGCCAGAAGCCGTTCAGCCTGGTTGCCGACTGTATGGCCACCCGCTTGTGCTTCGCAGAATCGCAGACGGCCGTGGGGAGATACCCTTTAGCCACAGTTAAGTAACATACACTGTTCATCTCATTTCCCAGCCCGAAGCGTATAGCTTGTCGGTGATATGTCCAGACGCCAACTACAGTCAGGCAGTCGTCATACGCCGCGATTGGAGCTGGCTTACCACGTTTTGAAGAACGTGCGTTTCATTCCGACGCGCAGCGGGACGTGGCTAGAGGTGCGTCCGCGATATCTCGACGTGCTCCCATGTCTTCTGCGTCTGCATCGCCGTAGGCTGACCGATGGGCACAGGGCGCGGAAGGACGCCTCGCCGTACGGCCTCTATCGTTCCCGTTAGCCGCTATCGAGAGAAGCGTCAGCGTACGCGAGACGCATGCGTTGCCTGAAAATACCTGCCATACAGACGTCGTCGCTGGCGCGCTACAGAGCCCGGAGGGCTCGCCCTGGCCTGTCCACATCCGCCGGGGACTCACCGCCTTGCAGCTCCCATCAGGTACCCGAAGACGTGCCCACTTCCCGCGGCCGTTGCAGTGGGCTTGCAGATATGCCTGGCATGGGATCGGAAAGTGCATGCAGGACGCCCGCTGACCGCGTCCTCAGCTCGCTCTCTGTGGCGCATGTCCGTCCCTGCTGCTTCGCGTTCCGGCACACATGCCCGCCCCGCCCCGTGCAAGCGTCGAAGGCTCGCGACAGGGTTTGCGAGGTCGAGGACGGAGTTACAAAGGCCTGCGAGTCTATCACATGCATGATCGTCGCTCTGCCGTGAACGGACGGATATGTTGGCTGCAAGGCACGGCGGTGAGTCGCAGTTCATTGATAATGGCTCATGACATACGATTGGGTTGGATACCGCCGGCCGGGCAAGGCGAGAAGACCCAGGTGCGAGCCACGCCGCCTTCACGTCGTACTGCCGCAGGCGCGAGTGCTGGACATCAAACTGAAAATGTCTGTTCTGTCAGGGTCCCCGATTGACTTGTGCTGTGGTTCTCAATGTAGTATCGGCCCTCGAGGACTAACATACCGATAGGGAGAGTTTGGTGGAAGCATATAGTCAGGCTCGCGACTGAGTCGTTTCTTGCCCCTGACGGGGCGATCCCCTTTCTTTGCGAATTGGATTTGCTCGGTGCACTGCAAGAGTGTAGACTGGCACCGATCGTACACAATTCTAAGTAGGATAAAAATCACATGAGCAAGCGTGTTGATATACATTCCCTGAGATGCACTCACGGCAGGCTGTATGCGCGTTGCTCGCGGCGGTGTCACGCCTGGAAACGCAATTATCGAGGTTGACCACGGATAGCCGTGGACTGGGAGCTGAGTGTGTACGGCACGCCACACGATCACGTTTCGACGGAACAAATTCTCATACGGCACATCACGAAAACTAGGATACTCGTATGTGAGTGGCGGCTCACTCACACCATGACTCCTGCCTCCAACCTCCCACACGTCCACCCCAAGCTCCAGAATATGCTGCGGGTGAGTACGTCCCAGATAGTCTTTGCGCGTGATTTCGTAGCCCACCCAGTCGCTCACACGCGTTCTGTCGCGTAGGAAAGACAGCGATCGCACTGATCGGCGACAGTACTGGCTACCAGTGCAGAGGTCGAGGAATGCGGACGGTGGTGGTTGAGGATGAGGATGGGAGCGCCCGGGAGGGAGCGGCCGGCCGAGGGAGATGCTCAGCTTGGGCGCCGTCTAGACCGAGTGCGATCCAGGCTGGGCCATGTTCGCTCGAATCACTCACGCTCCGCGTCGGCGTCCGCTGCTGTCGCTGACAGTGACCCCGTCGAATCGTCGTCTCCCGCCAGCCTCGCGCGAGCTCCGCGTCCGCGTCCGCGTCCGAGTCCGAGTCCGAGTCCGTCCTGGGATCGTCATCTCCAAGTCCAAACTCTCCTCCCGTCTCTCCCCCCACAGGGTGAGTCCCGGTCCGTCTCACCTCCACGCATGCGCATTCGCAGCTCACCAGCCAACCTACCAGTCCTGCCACGCATGGGACTGACGACCATCCGCGATATCATCGCCGAGCTCAACAGACAGGCTGCAGAGCACCAGGTCCACCGCCTCGTCCTCATCAAGCAGATTACCGCTGACCCGAGCTACCAGGCAAGTCCTCTGGCTTCCCTCTCAAGTCGTATGTAACACAGCCCCCTCCTCGCCCAGCGTGAAATCAAACGGATCCAGCAATCCCATGGCTGGGACGTCTTCCACAGCGCCCAAGACGGCTGGCGCGTCATCCTCGAGCCCTCCTCCGACGCCGAGAATCCACGGTTCAGTCCTGCAGTCACTGCGCTCATGAACGAGGTACACATGAACGAAGCGTCCTTGTCCTGCATCCGAGCCAAGATAGAGGCTCTCTCCACCTTCCTTGTCCCCGTCTTCCGCCTCCCCCAAGAGGTGCTCGTACACATCTTCAAAGTGGGTGGACGCATGCCCCACGACGGCCCGGTCACCGAATCATCGATTCCGCGACCGTTTCCTCTCGTCGTCTCTTCCGTGTCACGCCAATGGCGCGAGATAGCCGTCAATACGCCCGATCTCTGGACAAACCTCACCATCAAGCACACTCGCCCACAAGGCTGGGTCCCCCTATGTCTGCAGCGCTCATGCGGGCAGCCCATTGACATCACGATCGACTGCCGTGCGACGAGCCTGCTCACCGCCCCTGTAGTCGACAGCCTTATGGCCATGCTCATGCCTCACGTACATCGATGGCGCCGCTTTGCGTTAATGACCTCTGACCCAGCGACAGTCTATGCCATCGGCCGGCGACTTGCGGACGCACGGGCGCCAGAGCTGCGACATTTGCAACTCTCCCTTAGCGGCTCATCTGGAAACCAGGAGGTCGTGCTGCACGACATCCTCCAGGGCGGCGCGGATGCCCTCTCCTCGATCCGGTTCGACTCCCTCGCGACTCCGTGGGGTTCATCCCCGCTCGTCAACCTCACCACGATCGACCTGCGCTGGCTCTGGCTCCGGACACGGCTCCAGTACGACCAGTTCCGGGACATGCTCGCCGCGTCCCCCCGCATCCGTGCGCTCATCCTCCGGGGCACGTACATCCATCTGCACTCGGGCCGGACATACCCGCCGCTCGCGATCCCGACCTTGCGCTACCTCGAGCTCTCGGGCGACAACGTGTGCCGGATGTCGTCGCTGCTGTCCACGCCCGCGCTCGAAGAGCTCACGCTCGCGAACCTGGACGAGACCGAGTTCCGTGAGTTCGTCGACTCCCTTCCCGACGGGCGCGACGGCGGGCGGTACCCCGCGCTCCGCGCGCTCTCGCTCCTCAACGCGAGCATGTGCACGCCCACTCGCCGGTTCATGCTTGCGTTGCCGACGATCAACCACCTGACGGTGATCAACTCCGCGACGGCCAAGTTCCTCGAGCTCTTCCGCAAGGAGCACGCCGAGGACGGGCTGATGAGCTGGCCGGGGCTCAAGAAGCTCACGCTCGTAGACGAGGTCGACTACTTCCTGCTGTACAATGTCGTCACCGAGCGCGCGATGCTGAACATGCCCCTCCAGCGGCTCGTGCTCAACGCGCCGTTCATCCGCGACGACTCACTCGTTTCCTCACTCGAGGAGTTCGTAGAGGTCGACATCATCAAGGACGTCGACTTGGATCATTGACCTTCCCCCCCCCACACACACACTTCCTCGCATGTGTATTTGTACATAGTGTAGCCCTTTGCTTTCGCTCGTCCTCCCCCTCGACATGTCGTTCTTGTTTGGATACGTGTCTGGTCGCTCTCTTTGGGCTGTGTATGTACATGTATTTTATGTCGGGTATCTGAGCAACATGCACTACTTGTACAACGTTCAATAGGATTATGCTTCATGTTCACCATCCATGTGATCACTCTGGTCATCATGCGAGGTATCATGGCTAATCAGCCCGAACCGGCAAGGTCATCCGCTGCAGCCCGCAGTCCTTGCGCGAGGCCGTGCTCTGTAGTTCCGTTCAGTCTTACGGTCATCGACTTTGAGCTTCGGAGTCAACGACACTCACCAAACTCCCACAAGTTGCTGTCCCCCTTTTCTGCTACATGCTCCCCAGCACGCCGCTTCGCCCATGGGCCCTTGAACCCGATCTCTTCGAGGTACCGGCCCGACGCCGCCAAGGACGCGAACAGAACCGCGTCGTCCCAGCCGCGGGTGAAGCCCTCGGCGAACCGCCAGTGCTCATAATGGCCGGGGTACTGCTGCCAATAGGACGAGTGCTCGCCTAGCGGATGCGCAGACGGATCATCAGCTCATGACCACCCACTCCCAGACAGGAGAACCATCCGCACCTGTCGCGCGATCCCTCGCTTGATCCCTCCGCGCGTCCCTCGCCTGGTCATATGCCGCAGGCCTCCCCGCGAGCCGCCGCCGGAACTCCGGGGGGAACACGCCAGCCTCGACGGCGTCGCGGAACGACCACCCGGAGTCCCCCCGCGCCTCCTTCTTGTACGTCCAGAAGAACCAGCCCGCGCAGTGCCGCTCGTACAGCGCGAGCTGCGCGTCGACGAACCCGCGCTTCGCCGCCCCCTCGTCCCCCGCGCCGTGCAGCGAACCCGGGTTGAGCGCGGCGGACCACTCCCCCACGACGAGCCCGCCGCCCGCGCCGTCGAGCTGGCCCGCCGCCCGGGCGAGCATCTGCGCGGCCCAGTGCCCGCCGTCGCGCAGGCACCGCGCGTGCTCCGCGGCCGGCGTGGAGATGTCCTCGCCCGTGAAGCACCGGTAGAGGTGGTGGTCGAGCACGACGAACGGCGTGCCCGCCCCCGCGACGAACGCCGCGTACTCGTCCGTCTGCCACGCGTCCCCGACGTACAGCGGCAGATCGGCGTCGATCCTGCGCAGCGCGCGGAACGCGTCGCGGTACCACCGCTTCAGCGACTCGCTCGCACCACCCGGCTGCGGCTCGTTCAGGAGCTCGATGCCGACGAGGTTCGGCAGGGGCGGGTCGTGTGAGCGCACGAAGGCGGTCAGGTGCGCGGCGAGCGCGGTGAGGATCTGGATGGTGTGCGCCATGTAGCGCGCGTTCTTGAAGAACGTCGGCTCCGCGGACGTTCCCGAGTGTGCGTCCGCGTTCTGCTTCCCCGGCGCGGCGTGGAGATCTGCACGCGGGTAGGGTGGTGGATATCAGTTGAGAGCCCGGGCCCCGCAATGGGATGTGGGGTGCGCTCACCGAAGAGTACGCCGATCCCGTATCGATGTGCGGTCGCGAGCGCGGCCGTGACTCTGGCCCATGCACCGGCAAAGACAGAATCGAGATCGGCGAAATCGGTGCCCGCGAGCACGGAGGGATCTGCCCCGCAGATATGGTAGTACCCGATCTGCAGACACCGTCAGCGTTGGCACACTGCCGATCTTCACAACGACACGCATCCGCGTAGGTGCGCGCCACTCGCGTCTGGATGACTGCAAAAGGTAGCCAGAGTCTGACTTACGGGGATGCGGACGGTGTTGATGCCGCGCTCCGCGAGCCACGCCCAGTCGTCCGCCGTGATCCAGGTGTCCCAGTGCTGTTCCAATATCTCTCTTGCGTGCGCACCCCTCGCGACATCGAGATCGCTCTGACCCGGCGCGATGGCGTTGTGGAATGGAGACTCTGCGATCCACCGCTCCAGGACAAACCAAGAGCCTGTGTCGCAGTCGATTAGTACCAGCAGCATCGAGGCGAGTGACGACCAAATCTATGAGATTGGGTCTCGATGAAATCCCTAACCCTCTCTCTGGAACACATGCCGGCTCTCCTGTACGTGGACAATGTGTCCTCCACAACATTCGGAGCATGAGATACCGTCCGCGAATGCATGGCCTGAGCAGTTCCTATATGGACAACCGGAGCTCGCGTCTGCAACGTGGGGGCGCCAGACAGGGGACTGAGGGAGAGAAGGTCGTCCATTGGGACTCGCGCTTCACAGATCTGGTCTATCCTCGGTCGAGTCCGCAACTCACCTAAGTTTACCCCGCGCTGCTTGCGATAACGGTACCAATCCTGTTCGTCCGGGAAGGGCCCGCGTACCGCAGGCGGAGGCGCCGCGACGCCCACAGATGAAGCAGCCTGGGAGTGGTCGGCTGCTGCACCCGTGTCTGCGTCTTCGAAGTGGTGCTTGACCTTGTCGAGGAACTTCCGCATCTTGCGCGATCGTCGTCGCTACGTGGTCGCGAGCCAAGAGGCGTTCTACCTGGCTAGCGCGAAATGTGTGCGATTGGGGGATACACGTGGGGATTGACGTCACGGATGAGCCGTTCGGGGACGCCTTGGAGACAAAGGTCGGGTACTCACGAGAAAGACGGGACGCTCGGAACCTCGGCCTTACAGGCGCCATGGGCCATGACCAGGACGCGTTGGCGATCAGCAGACTGCGTCGGGAAGAGGGGGCGACAATGTATGCCGGCGGGGACCGGCCGCGGTCGCGCGATCGGTACCACGGTACGACTGGGGACGGAGATAGCGATCCACAGCGCTTGCAGATCCTGCAGGGTACCGCAACAACGTGGAGGTCCATATGGGTCCCGGTTTGGCGGGCGGATGAGTGTTGTTGTGTCTGTAACCGCGGCAGCGTGGCTGCGGCGAACCCGGGTGGCGAAGGCCACAGCGGCGGTCTCCCCTCCCCCAGCGCATTCTCGACCACCCCAACGTCTTCGCAGGGGTCTGAAAACAAGGCACGTACCACTTCAAACGCCGAAGCCGCATCGGCCGAAGAACGACAACGGTCGCCGCGCGCGACGACCGCTTGCCCGTTTGGGCCGTGTCCGCCCGCCTCCCGACCGGCGGGATGATCTCCATTCCCGATCTGTGGCGGGCCACATACATATGGACCCACATCTATTCTTCCTAGGCCAACACGGGAAGGATAGAATGTTTAGCGGGCGAGTGGCGCTGTCAGCGAAGGCTCCATACCTGTCAATGCGCGACTCGGGGGATCGTCGCACGTTGTCTATTAACGTGCCTTCTGGTCAATCCCTGGAAGCTGCCCGGTCACAGCGGCGTTTCTCCGCTTCGCGATGAGATTGAAGACGGGCGAAAAGAATGTGCGAGGGGGGAAGGAGTCGCGCGGCAAGTGGGTGGGTCGAGAGGGTATGAAGCGCCTGGCCTCGTGGGGACGGTCGCTCCTACATTGTTCTCGCCCTCATCCCGGATGACAACGGCGGGGTCCCGATTTTGATTACGAGGGCACTAGCACCGAGCACAGCACACACGACGGATCATTATGCAAACAGATGTGGTGATTGCGCTCCCGTGAGCTGTACACATCGCGGCCGCTACTGTGGTACTCGTGCGTTGTACTCTACCTGGTATGTAATAGCCTGCTACAATAACAACGGATCTACCGTGGATGAGCTCTTCCGAGCGAGGGGGTATGAGTGCGTGAGTATCGTGTGCAGTCTGACAATGAGTGTAGCCGTAAGGGTTGGAGGGAGGAGAGACTCTGGTAGCACAGTGGTATATGACCTCGATGATGATACTGATGGATAAACAATGGTATGAGACGATGCGCGGACTATCAGTACAGTGGGGAAGGAGGGACTGGTGCGATATTAACCGCTGGAGGGAGCGGGGAACGATTAGCAAATCGATGCACACGCATGAGCGCGCGCAATTACCGGATAGAGGCCTTGACGACGAAGTGGACGCCGTCGGACTGAGGCGGGGCAGCGGACAGCCCCAGGAAGTAGAGGGCGCCCGGCGGGTAGAGATCGATGGTGCGCCAGTACGGGTCGTCTCCCCTGCTCTCGGCTGCCCCACGGTCCCCGCGCGCAGCCTCAGCGTCTGCGATGACCCCCGCGGACTGCCCTGCGAGGAGGCCCATGCCGTGCCCGCTCCAGAGGCCCTCAGCTACAGCGCGCAGGACGGCGCCGATGGTCCAGGGGCCCTCGTGGGGGGTTAGCGCGAGCTCCTCGTCGAAACGCGAGGCTCTGGACACCTCCCAGCGCGGGAGGAAGTCGAGGACGGCTAGGCTCGAGTGGGGGAAGGCGGGGGCGTCGAGGACACAGCGCGGGATGTTCGTGGGAACGGTGGGCTGCTTGCGGAGATCCCAGACGAAGGGGAACTCCATCAGGTACTGGTGGATCGAGTAGAGCCCGACTGCGTTCTCCGGCTTGAATACAGGCTTGGGGGTGTCGTCGTCGTACTGGATGAACTCTCTGCACGATTGCAAGGATGCAAACGTCAGAGAGAACGGGGGGTTGTGAGGCCGTAGGCGGGGCAACATACCCATCGCCAACGACATTACCCACACCCAACCCCAGATCGACCTCCGGAAGAGGGATGGGACGCATTTCTGGGCGTGCAGGGATAGGGATGTCGTTGGGATGTCCTTGAACATTGCCCGGGGTCATGATGGGGCTGGAGACGGTTTCGTTGACGGGAGGAGTAAGGGGAAGGGAGGACTCGGATGTGGCGTAGTCTGAGAAAGTCGGGCTGGAGGCCCAGTGAACGTGCCTGGGGTTGGAAGACATGGTCGTAGACGTGCGTGGTCGTAAATATAGGGAGTAAATGAAGGGAGAGCGGACAGGAGTGCAGAATGTGGTAGTGGTAGTGAAGACAGAGGAAAGCGAGCGCCGGGGGTGAGGCGACGCCTTAAATTCTGGCGCTACAACGGCCCCGGCATTCCCCTCGGATATGACTGCGTCCAGCGACGCGAGATTCACGATTCCGTCGGCCTAAGAGGCTGACTCCGGCGGGACCGCCAGGAAGGGAGGGTACGCGGTCTGTGCTTAGATAATGGACGGAGGGCGTACCTTCCAATATAGGCGAGAGTGACGGTCCGAAAATCGAGGACGGGCGCAGCATCTAGAAAAGGAGACTCGCCGTACCACCGGACAGCCGGTTGCTGAGTGGACAAAAGGGCTAGCATAGCAACAGAAGACGAGAGACAGCAGGACACGCGACCGGGCGGCACACCCGCAGACCCGTGAGAGTAACGGACTGCGTCGGCGGAGTTTCTCGTCCAGAAAGAGCACAAGCAAGGGCAGCTGTCTTCTTGGGCGCGGCCTGCAGGCAGCCCGTGGTGATGGTAGTCGAGTAGGGCATAAAAGTCTCTAGGGGCAGCACATGCAGAAGACCGCGGAGGAGGGCAGCGACCGACTTGAACGACAAGCCCCAGGCAGATACACGAGGCCCTGAAACGTCCCAGAGAGCTTCCTGGCGTGCAGGACGAGCGGCCTTCCCATGGTCCCAGAGACGCAGGCGGAGACTGACGGATACGGTCAAGACCTGTGCAGAGAAGGCGGGCAGGGAGAGAGGACGAGGATGAGGGGAGGGAGCAGGATCCTTCTCGACAAGAGGCAATGCAAGGGCTATGCGAAGGAATATACGTGTTGTCCAGAGGCCCGTGGACCGTGTCGACAACAGCAGAGCCTTGTCTTGACCAGTGCACATGCAAGCCGAGTATGGCGATATTCACGACCACGAGCGCGCTTGGAGACGGTCACGGGTGCCGTCTCCTACGAAGCTTCCCGCGGGCGTGCGCATCCGGCAGGATGCGAGACCGTCCATCCGACAAGCAGGAGCAGACCTTCTTATCGCAGCGCATCGTCCCAGCGCTGCTACACCTGTTTTCTATCGCAAAGAATGAGCCCGAGTCGTGCCACGTCGGACAGATCCACGCCTGAGGGACACGTCCAGTTGAGACGGAGGCTCACCTGCGGAATGATCAGGCGACAAGTACGGTGTTCTGTCTGTCTGTCTAGCGCCATCGGCCCCGCCACGTCATATGTCGTATGTCCATGGGAAAGGAAGCATAGTCAGCATGGGAGTCCGCAGTGGCACGAGACCGAGAAACGCTGGGAGGGAGGCGGACGGACGACCAACGGACCAAGTCCCGCCGCACCTCCACGTGGCTCCCGACGGGGAGCCCATTCAGGCAAGAGTCCCCGCCCCCCGTTCCCACGCCTGCCGCAACAATGTTGTTGTAGTCGATGAGTGGCGGCGTGCGTGTGTGGGGCACACGATCCGTATCATGCAGGTTTCGCGCATTGCGCGGATGGGGGAGGGGATTCAACCCTCGCCCGGCAATTCTGGAAATTTTCGACCGTAAATCAACCGTGTAAAAGTGTTCCTGACTACGGTAATTACCCAGAGGCATCCCAGGGTGCATATGGGGCTTCTTGATGCCATTTATCACAACTGGACAGACTGTGCGCTGAAGGGGAGGTGAGAGTGTGTAAGGGGACGAAGAGTGTGTGTAAGGGGACGAAGAGAGTGGCGTGAAGGATGTGGGCGAAAGGGAAGGGGGGATGGTGCCAGCGAGGCTTATAGCATTCCTCCGCGTCCGGAGCATCCTGGCAGCTGTTCAACACCGATCTAGCAACGCCGTGAGAGATGTCCACTCGCGACCGGGCTGCTCTCCCGGCAGGCCACCCTCAAAATAGTAATCTCGCAGGTGAAGTTGGCTTATGTCAGCAAAAAGGGGTACGCGCCTGCCCTCTTATGGACAAAAGTGCTCGGAAATCACAATCAGACGCACACAGCCTTCGACAGAGACGGTCGGCTTTACGTGCAATCTTCGTCCTCGCAAGACAACAGGGCCGGTCACGAGGCCGCCCGGGATGCCTGGCTCTGAACGCATTCGCGCGCTGGGCTCCTTGGAAGATGCACACGAACGAGGGGACAATTGAGTGCGGATTGCCGATACCCATCGATATCGCGCGAGGCATGCAGTCACTCAAGCGTCAGAACGGCGCCTGGGATTGGTGTGGCACGTTCATAATAATAACCGCTCAATGCTTGGGGAGATGTCCGATGAGTGGGCTCACATTGGTTACCAGGTCGTCATTGACAATGTTGCTGATGTGATGGGAATATCCCGGCTGCGGAAGATCCAAACAAACAGTCCGACAAGACGCCAAACAAGGCCAAATCGCTGCACAACATCTGCCAACGCTGACGAACCAAGCACGATGCACACGGCGCAGGCGGTTGGTGTATTGTATGCTATGTCTACGAACGCTCGAACTAGACATGTGGACCGGCCGCACCCTCGACCATCGTCCGATCCTATCCGCTAACCAGCGCGAAATCGACGACAAACACCTCCCCAAGCCCCTTGCCCAAAGGCACCTCTCCCGGCTGTGCAGAACGGATCCCGAGGAACCTGCGCCTCCTGCCCAAGAAGTCCACCTTCCGGATCGAAGACGACCCTCGATCGCTCGGGAGGAGCTCCATCCGTCGGGTGGCGGACCGTGCCAGGCCGCGCTGGTCTGCCGAGGCCATGTCGGCGAGCGCGGCGGGGGTGATCGGCGTGCGCAGGCCGTTGTAGAGCCCGAGGAGGACGTCCCACACCGAGACGTAGCGGCGGTCGCCCGCCGGAGAGCCCCCTGCGGAGGGCGTGATCTCGAGCTTGATCGAGAGATGTGGGAAGATGAGGACGAGCAAGCAGAGGGGGTGTCCGCCGTCCGGGAGGGCAGCTTGTGCGGCAGGGAGCGCGAACTCCGTCCACGAGATGATGGGCGTGGACGGATAGTAGAGGGCGGCGGGGACCCTCAGTTTGTGCGGAGGGTATAGCACATCCCACACAAAGGGGACCCCGCCGAACAGGCCGAGCGGCGGAAACGCGATGAGGGGATGCACGGACGGAGGGTAGTTGAGCAGGGGGGCTACTTTTGCGGTCTTTGAAGTGTCGTTGAGAGTTGCGCCAGCGTGGTTGCATCTCTCGTGGGATACGGGAGGGCTGAGGGGCGGCAGCGGGGCGGTGGGCAGCGGCGAGGGCCAGGGCCGCTGAGGAATATCTGGCGTATTAGGGATCGATCGGGATGTGAAGGACTGGGCGAACGACGATACCGGTGTCGCCACGACCGACGGGACAAAGATGTAATACCCCGGGCATGGGTATAGCGGGTATGCTGGGTAATAGGCGGGCATGTTGGATGGGCGGTGAGCCTGCCGACGCCGCTGCCCTGACCGACTGGCATTTTAAGCTTGCGCACCCTGCAGCGCTCGAACCCACTTGTCTTGGGGTGGGTTTGGACCTTTCCGAGGCTGTGGATGCCAGCCAAGGTCTTCGAACTCGGCCACCAACATTGAGTGGGTGCAATCAGGACACAGAAGAACAGAATGCCTTCGCCAGTATGCTCCACACCGTGCGGCAATCTGAGACGAACATCGGCGTTCGTGCGCGTCTCGGTAAACGCGGGTCAGTGGCAGCCGAGCTTCGACGTATGCCCACCGACGAACCACGCGATGCAGGAAGGCAAGTGTCTGTCCAGGAACGCCTACTTAGGCACTGCCTGGATGGTACGGAGGGCGTGTCCAGACGCCAGACGCACAGCATCAGCCGGTGCGTACTCACAATCTATGCATTTCCGGACCCAGTGAGGACGTCACAACGGCACGGGAGGCTAAAGAATCACCCACAATGTCCGATATACTCCACAGACCGCCAAGAGGCTGTAAGCTATGGCGCACTTGATGAAAAGTCGGATGGGCGGGCCAGCAAACGTGCGCTTGAAGTTATGTACAGGACGTACAGTTGCTCTCAGCACAGACGCTCAGTGTCCTATCGGCGTCTCGACAATACGTAGACGCTTCAAACGCACCTCAGACACAAATGTCCATCGGAAGCGTCCCTGTGCTGTCGTCAGCCCTAGTATGTAGAAAGGCCAACGCGATCGCACAGATCTGCTGTGAAAGGCAATCCCGATTGCTCTGTGATAATCACAAGTCATGGACGACGTCGGAGAGAAGGACGAAGCACAAACACAACCATGCAATCCCTGATCAGCTTGAGCTTTGTGGTTCCCGCCCTGCGGTGCGCGCTGCACATGAGAGACGCGCATAGCAGGTCACTCTCGTGTTCCCCTAGACACCGGGGTGGCGTACGCCGGATGGAGTGCTGACGCCCCTTGAGACACGCGAACGCAGATTGCAGCCCAGACGAACGACAAGGACATGGGCCGTACTAGACTCCGCAGCATGCATTACCCTCGGCACAGTGTATTTTGACAACAGAATGACGGGATCTATCTGAAAAAGGGCAATTCTGAAGTGATGACGGTCAAATCTTCAAAAAGCATCCAGAGACACTTCCGAAACCCACCAGGGTTCGCGCGCTGGTCCTGCAGCGGAACCTCGCATGGCGGGGGCTAGCTGGGTGGCAGAGCGTGCATGGCGCTGTACAAGGAGTAGTAGAGAAGCGTCGTTGGATGCGTCGTACGCGCAAGGCGTTTGGAAGAACACGGTCGTGTGATCACCCAATCCGGTCTTGACCTTCTGAGATCTTTCCGATCCTCCGAGCGGCAGAAGTCCGGTCTCTGAAGTCCCTCGGAGACCTGTTACAGTCGTCTCGCGCAACGTATACTCCACGCCATGATAGGATGTCCAGAATAGCTCCGCGACTCATACGGTGCCTTCTTGACGACAGGCGAGAACGACCTCAGTGCCGCTGGGAGAAAGCGAGCCCTAGGGCCTACAGCCTGAGTTCACAGAGCGGGACGGGGGCTCTAAACCTGGGATACCGCGAACGTCAGTGCAGACATCATACCGCTCGGAACAGTGCGAGGCCGTGTACTCACTCGGTCTCCAACGGGTCAGCCCAAGTCCGGCGTGTTACTGTGCGGCGCAGCCGTGTTGATCAGTCTGCGACGATGCCAGCTTGAAGACATAGAGGCTCGTCTGGTACACAAGTGGCTCCATGCGTGTAGGAAGAGGCCAAGACACGCCTGCGGCGTATGTCGCAGCCACGCAGTGGCTGGAGCGGGTGTACAGCATTCTGCGCGAGGTTTTCCTGGAACAACCGACGTCAGGGTGCTTGCGGTGGATGCCGGACGGAAAGTCCAGGCCGCCGTAGACGGGAGAACGGAAGGTCGCCGGTGACTCGGAAAGGGCGCAAGCGAGTGCACGAGAGCAATGCCGTGATAGTACGGGAGGCAGAGCAGGACGCGGGACCGAGAGATAGGCACGGGGACAGCTTGTGGCTCGATTACCCGGCGCTTTCCTTCAAGATTGCCTTACGGGGATACACTGAGCACGTTGGTGGCGGGAGCAAGCATGTTCCGTCTTTTACTATTTGACTGGAGCGGGACCAACCGTCTAACCATCAGCTACCAGTGCAGTGCGCTCATGGAGGGCATGTACTCTGGAGAGCAGCTGTGGGGATCGAACTTTGTCAACTTGAGCCATGTGCATGACGGAGCAACGGTGCCAGAGCAACCATCCGGCATCCGCGGATTCTCACCAATCGCGGATGGATAGTCGCTACGCCACAGGATGCGCAACAAACAGAGAAGCGATCACGTACACGGTTCACTCGTGCGGATTCGCATGGGATGGCAGCTCGTTGGGCGATTTGAAAAGTCAGAATAGGAAGTTTCCCGAGCGGGACTGGGACAGCGACACATACGACCGCATTGAGCAGTTGTCTATGATCCGGGAAGATACGGGCGAAATCGAGCAGACCGGTCTGCCAAGCGCATGCAAACAGAGTCACCGCGCATGTCTGCGTTCCCAGCGGAGTGGGAGGGCGTGCAGACGGGCGATGCTGTAGTGATGCACAGCTCGGGGCGTCAATTTAGGTTCCTTTCTGGGACGCGCTGTGCTCGCTGGAGCGCGGAACAGTTGGAATCGGGGGCGCGGCACGCGACGTGCACCGGGACGCGATTATGCGCGTACTTGGTTCTGTGGTCAAGAAGCGTCGGAATTTGAAACGGCCAGGGACGTGGACTATGTCGCCCCCGACTCTGCCCCCGCACTCGCACTCGCACTCGCACTCGCACTGACTCACCCTGAGTCTCCCCTTGGTGCTTGGTGCAGTGTGGTCGACGGCGCACAGCATAGCGACATGGCGGGGCAAGTCCTGTCATTCCCCGCTCCCGCAGCGGACGCGCCCATCCGAGATCGTCTCCCCGCCCCCTACTTATACGGATCGTCACAGTCCTTCACACCAACCCCCATCCCGCACTTGTCTGCACAACCTCCCACACCCGCCCCTGCTCTCATACGCTCTTGCCTCTCAACGCGTACCACCACCACTCCCCCGCACGCTCTGCCACGATGCCGGGCCACCACCACCACGTCCGTTTCGCGGACATCCCCTCGACCCCCTCTTCGACGTTCTCCGACGCTACCCTTCACTCATCCCCGGGTCCCGCCACGCCCCCAATCATGTCCCCGTCCCCGCTGCCCGCGAAACACCTCCAGTTAGCGTCGTCCGCGCCGTCGCCATCGCCCCTCTTCGCGCCATCACCATTGCCTGCGGGCAAAGTCGCAGTCCACCCGGTCTTCGCACATGCTCCGGGCTACGGCGCGCCCCTCTCCTGGCACCTCGTCCAGCCCGTCGAGTCCGCACGGGTTCAGACACCCCAAGCCATGCGCCCCATCACCGTGCAGCTCGCCGCCGAGCCCGCGACCACTCCGAAGCTCGCGTCCATCACCATAGTCTGCGAGCGCCTGCCGTGGTCGATCACAGTGACCCCGGTCGGCGACGCGCCCTGGGCCGCGCCGTACGTCACCGTCGGCGACGTCCTCCACACCATCTACCGCACGCTCCGGCGCGGCGTGACGCCCTTCGAGCTCGGCATGCAGCCCGACCCCGCGTTCCACCAGCGCGTCAACGCAGCGTACGCAGCCCGCTGGGCCCGCGTCGCCGACCCGCTCGCGCGGGAGCAGGAGAAGCTCAAGGCGATCAAGCGCGTCGACTTCCTCCTCGACGCGTGCATGTTCAAGGGGCTCTCCGTCGTCCCCGGGGGCGCGCCCGCCCAGGGCCTCGGGCCGGGCGTAGTGTGGAAGCTGCACGTTAGCCGCCCGTGAGCGCGGCGCAACGCGTCGCGTCGCGACCGGCGCTCCGCTGCGCGCTATCACCGTGTCTACCGCTCCCTTTAGTATCGCCCGCGCCCCCGTCACCGTCGTTGTCTTCGCCCTCGTCGCTCTTCTCCCGTCGCATGGACTCCGCAGCGCATCGTTTCGCCATCATCGGACTGCCCCTCTCACCCGCCAACTGATTGTACCCATACCCACCTCTGTATCTTGATACCCCGCTCTCCTCGTTGACATCCCATCCATAATCCAAACCGTATTACTCGCATTTGTACTTCTTTCACCATCACCATGACTCCCAGCCCTCTATGGTAGCATCAGCATCTGTACCCATCCCCTATGCCCACTCGCACGATATGCCTCTCCAACGTGATTAATGACACGCCTCAGTGCACTGAACCCGCTAAATGCTGCTTGTGCTCCGTCCCCCCGTCAGCGGGAGCCACAGAGCGACTCGGACAAGTTCCGCGAAGATCTGATACAGCAACTCCACTCTTGCACGCCCCGAGGACGCCCGGAAAGCGTGTACGCGCCGTACAGTTTTGCACGTGTTGAATACGAACAGCCCCCGAACGGGATCTCGGCGGTACATTGCCCAACGACATCTCAACATCCGTGCTTCAGATGGCTACCACACCCAATGCGCTGTGTCAGGGGTGCGTAACTGCCGTGCTCCCCGGTTAGCCTCCCACTTCCGCCTGCGGTTCGGGCTGTCTCTCCTAGCAACCGCATTCGGACAGCTAGCGCGAGGACGGCGCGATCGGCTGTGTGGCAACAGGCGTCACGGTATATTGCCCGTTTACGGCCAACGACAATCCGGCACAGTCGGACCGCGACCCTGTGCAAATGTCGACACGGGACGGGGGCTCCCGAGAAAGCCACGCAATGTCCACGCTCACGCCCGTGCCCTCGGGACGGCCGCCACCCACACATCCGCATAACACGACAGGCAAAGGAGTTGGCAGGGTGACGTCAACACCGAAGTCGTTGTACCATGAAACAGAGGAGGCGGACTTACTGCGTCCCAGTGCACCCTGCATGCATGGCCGTCGGTGCTTTGCTATGCACCTGCCATGTAGAGCCCACTAGAAAGGCATCGTCCACGCCGCAGATTCTGCAGGAGGCTGGCTGCCACCAGCACGGCCGTTCATGATCCGCGTGCTGACGATGTGGTTCGTTAGGCGCATAGGCTTCAGCCGCACTGCCAAGAAGCGTCGGAGTGGAGCCTCCAGGAAGTCCTGGCCATCCCCGGACGTCCTGAGCAGCACTCTGCGGCATGCGCCGGATCCCTTGTCTTCGTCCGCTCGCGAAAACCCAGCCGCTGTAGTATGTCGCAGCCGTATTGGCATTATTGAGGCACGCGAACCCGCCGAGGGGAGTCACCAGGAAGTCTCTATCTTCTGCGTCTCGTGCCGGACTCCATACGCTCGGTAAAGGACCCAATCGCAGTACTCAGGGTGATGGTACCGTGTACGTGTGGCGGCGGGGCAGACGATACCGCCTCCGCCGCCGGCCTATACACAGAAGCTCAGGGTCAGCTGGACCTGCCTATGCGGAACGTAGAGGAGGGAAGACGTACGGACGGCTGTTCCGACGCGCCCCACCGCGATATCTGGGTCTGTGCCGCCCATTGAACAGGGTTACTGCCACTGGCTCGCGTCCATGGCGTGCGGCGGGGAGACGCACGGGACACGGCGTCGGACACAGGTCTTCGCCGCGTCGGGCGGCAGTTGTGGTCGGATGGTGGCGTTTAGGTTCTGAGAGCAATGGGACGGGGGGAGGGCTAAGCGCTAATATCAGACTGGACGGGCAATATTCCCTTCCAGCACAACACTACTCTGGGAGGCGTCTGCCAGACGAAACTCGTCGGGGACGCAGATGCCCCGCGCCTGCGAGGCACACACCCCGCTACCATCCCACGCGTGGTGTTGTTACATCCCCGAGTCGGTGTGTGCTCGCCATCGTCATCACACAGCCTGGCAGATGATGCCGGGATGGGAGCGAGTGGAAGGGGGCGCTCGCGGCGGCGGTGCCGTCCTGCATTGACCACAGTCATCTCGGGATGTGCCATTAGTGCAAACGCCCGACGCCCGCCCCCGGCCCGCGCCTGCCTTCTGCACTGCCTGTTCAGCCACACCATTTCGACGCGAATCTGACGTGCACACCCCCCTCTCTTCTCCGCAACGACCCCTACCCCCGCACTCGCGAGGCGCGCCATCGCCTCATCTTCGTGTCACTGGAACAGCTTCCTCCTTGCTGCACTGCTGCAAATCCTCCGTACTCCAGCTCACAAACACCCAGGGCCGCCGTCCAATCCGCATGGCTCTCTGTTGACCCTTTCACTGCCCCGCGACCACGCCGTTCCACCGCAAGTCTGCTGCCGAACGAGATGGCGAAGATCGGTCCTCTGCGCCCTGCTGCGTCTGCGCGTCGCGCGGACGCGCCAGTGAAGAAGGCCCTCCTCATCGGTATCAACTACACCGACGGGCCTCCGCACCCCGAGTTCCCGCCCTTGTGCCACGCGCACGAGGACACGAAGGAGCTCGCGGAGCTGCTCATAGGTGCGTGCGTCCCCGCAATTGCCTCGGTCTGCGCGCGTGCCGACGCTCGCTGGACTAGCCCAGTACGACTACGAGCGGGAGAACGTCGTGATGCTGCTGGACGAGGAGGGGTGCGATCCGCGGTACGCGCCCACACGGTACAACATTGTGAGTCGGTGCCGCGTTTTGATCGCGATCGTCCGTGACGGCCCTTGCTGTACGCCAGCTCCGCGAGATCCGCAGGCTAGTGCACGGAGCACGATCGGGGGACTATTTTATGTTTTATTGTGAGTCGGCTGCAGTAATGTTCAGAAGAGGTTGACCGACGTCCTGGATTCGGGCCAGATTCCGGACATTCTGGCCAGGTCGAGTGCCAGGTTCCGAACTCGGAGGAGGAGGATGGAATGGACGAGTGTACGTGCGCTCGCAGCGAGACTTGCATACACGCCGCTCAGTGACAGGCAATGTGTACAGACGTTGTTCCTGCCGATCACTGGCGGTTTCCGGAGGGCGCGGAGACGAGGAAGCGGATGGTGCTCGACAACAAGCTGCGGCAGCTGCTTGTGGACCCGCTTCCGGCGGGGGCGAATCTCACCGCGATCTTCGATTCGTGCCACTCGGGCACCCTCCTCGATCTCGATCACTACCGCTGCAACGACGTGTACTTCCCCTGGGTCAGCCCCGGCTTCCGCAGGAACAAGACACTCTGGAGACATGTTCGTGAGTACCCATGCTCACACCGCGTTCCCGGTCACAAGTTGACGCCTTGGTTTCAGGTCGGAAGAACGACCGGGGTGGGTTCACCCTCAGATCGGGCGCGGGCGTGCTAGAGTACTGACCGGTCGTTGACAGAGGTGCAGGGCGGGCTGAGGGTTGTCACCCAGACACTGACGCTTTCTGACCGCAACGATGGACGCCGGAGCACCCAGTCCCCGCAAGCCCCCACAAGTCGCAGTACGTCCGTGTGGCTCATAGGGACTCACCGTCGCCTGACAACGTACACATTGCAGAGGGTTCGACGACCGGCTTCCGCGTGTACCCGCGTAACCGGGCCAGTCAAGACGAAATCTTCATGTGCAACTCGGTAGACTTTGCCCACTCTCCGGATGGGATCCCCCGGCAATTCCCCGTGCACAAACAGACTATGCCATGCTCCCGACGCGGCAGCTCCTTGCTGTCGCAGGTGCTTGAGGGCGATCGCAGCAAGCTCTCGCGTGACGAGGACTCGGACGTTTTTATCTGTTCATCGCCGATCGAGTTGAGGACGTGCAACGGATTTTGCGACAAATCCCACTCCCAGACCGTTGATGGTCCGAATGTGGTGCGTGCCATCGCTCTTTCGTTCTGGATCTAGACACCGAGGATAGTGGACCCAAAGATCTCGCTTTCTGCATGTGGAGACTCTCAGATGACCTGGGAGTCCAAGCGGCATTCGTTCACTCAGGTACGCAACCGACATTGTGTCCACGAGACACATAGATCCTAACCGGCCATCGACCACACAGGCGCTC
Organism: Trametes elegans; assembly: GCA_022606155.1. Classification (NCBI taxonomy): domain Eukaryota; kingdom Fungi; phylum Basidiomycota; class Agaricomycetes; order Polyporales; family Polyporaceae; genus Trametes; species Trametes elegans. Next base: position 219,984 of record JABYQO010000027.1, on the reverse strand, counting down.
ATGCAACTTCTCAGTGAGTGCATATCCGGTACCTCACTCAAATCTGCTCATGTCTATCTCCTCCAGGGCTTGAACCGCACCAGCCGGTGGCCCAGCTAGTCCGTACATTGACGTACGTCGGGGCCGATTGTTCCCCATTCAAGCTCTAACAAGTTTCTCAGTTTCCAAATGTACGAACATTCCCGGAAGCTGCACCGATGGAGCCAGAACCGCCGGGAAGCCTGGAAGCAGAACAAGGGCACTACAGTCGGCCAATCCGACACCGACCTCTCAGACGAACCGGAGACCCCGTTAGAGCTCGTCAACTTTTCCGAGCCACAGATCGGCAGTCTGCGAAGCTTAGTGAGTGTGCCCTCGTTGGACGCATGCGCGCTGACCGAGACTGACGTGACTTGCCTAGCCACCGGACGAGATGTTCAACCCATAACTTAAGCTTATTTTTTTGCACATATCTGCAATACCAACCTGCGCCATCACATCTTACACGCATTCGCATACTTGTGGTACTCTGGGCCCGCGTCCTCGCATCCCATGTCACACCTTTCCTCGTAGAGCTAACCAACAGTACCACCACTACCACCACAGATCTATAGATAATCACATTCGTCGCCCAGTCATTCGCTTAGCCCTCGCCATTTTCGTCTCGTCTCCGCCCTCCACAAGGACATACCAGGACTACACTCTCCCTACACACACAGTGGCATTGTCACTATCTAGCTTCTGTAGTGCTCTATCTACATTGCCTGAAATCAATTGACATATCGCGCGTAGACTCAAATTACGCAGTATTGCCTTTCCAAATAGCCTGAGAGCGCGGGCACTAGCTTGAGCGCTTTAGCGCCCCTTGGCTCTGTACTTACTACCACTAACCACTGTCACTTCTGGCACTACGAGTAGTCCGATTCGCCGTGCTGTCGGGATCCATCGGTGCATGAATTTCTTTTTCCTCGTCATGCGGCCAGGCGGCCTTGCATACGGGCCGGCGCGCCTGCCACCACTGACTGTTGCTATTCGATTGACCGGATAGCCCTGTACCGTACGCCTCGAGGCTTGACGGCCAGTCCAAGCGCGGTGCACGCTGCTTCTGTGCGCTCTGCGCGTGAGAGCGTCTGACAGGCTGGATGAGTTTCAAGCTGTGATGTGCCAGCGTCGCAGCGTTAGGGTTTTCTGTGCCGGTCGTTGCTTGCGTGCAAGTCGACGTCCAGGCAGCCATTGGGGGTACAACGGGGACAGTATGCGCTGACCTTTGTGAACAGCGTGTGTCCGCCGCACCTCGTCCCAGAGAGGGCCCCGGACACCCGCAGACTCGGGGGCGTTGGCACTCCATCTGACAGGGAGGCTGAGCTGGAACGTGGGTCCGCCGCCGCCGAGAAGGTCGATTGGAAGCGGGGGCGGTACGCGCCGTTCCATGTACAGAACGTATCCTGTCCCAACAACCGGTATATATGCAGGAGCTTGCGCAGGCGAATTTGTCGTCCCCCCTCCGGATCCGCCGCTGCCTCTCACCTACGTGGTATACCCGAGCCGATCCCCTCCTCCCATGTCGAGAGCCCCGCGATCGTGTATGCTATCGAAGCGGACCGCTCGTCCCCCTGGGTTGTCCCCTCCCAGGAAGACTATCCAGAGGGCCCTCGTCATCGGGATCAATTACACGGGCCGGGCTGTAGAGGAGCAACTGCAAGGCGCTCACAGGGACGCCCATGCCTGGCGTCAGCTCCTCATCGGTGAGTTATAGCTGCTGATCCTCAGGCGACGCGATGTGTACTGAGGTCTTGACAGACACGTATGGCTACCTGGATGCAGACGTCACGCTGATGCTTGACGCGACGGGCTGGCATCCGGAGCTCATCCCTACGAGAAAAAACATCGTCAGTGTCAGAACAGTGTCATTTTATTCTGCAAGTGCTAAGGTGCAGACATAGCTCGCTCAGATTTGCCGACTGGTGGCCGGTCTCAAAGCCGGAGATAGGATTGTCTTCTTTTGTACTATTTTCACGAGCGTATTACCTTCGTCAGCGCATCTCATCCGATGAACTCCCCGTCTAGACGCGGGACACTCTCAACAGTTGCCTACACAGAGTCGTAGCGAGGAAGACGGCTTGGACGAAGGCAGGCATGATCCCTCGAAGCCGGCGGGCGATACTAACTCTTTCTGTGATAGCCCTTGTCCCCATGGATCATGACAAGGTCGAGTCCGGACAGACGCATAATCTCATCGTCGACAATGTAAGTGTGTGCCCCATCACTTAGTAGACCCTATGCTAATGGGCGTCCTGTCGTCTGCAGGATCTCCGGAGACACCTCGTCGATCCCCTGCCCGAAGGAATATTCCTGACGGCGATCTTCGACTCCTGTCATTCCGGTACTTTACTCGATCTCGACCACTACCTCTGCAACGCCGTCTACTTCCCTTGGCTGAACAGGGGAACACGGCGGTCCATGTCCAAGTGGATGAACGTCAGTGAGTGCTCCAAATATGCTGCGAGATCTGGCAAGTGGTGAACAGACTCCTGCCGAGAAAGGGCGAAGGAATGCTCGAGGTGGGTCTTGTTACACCTCCAAGGCATAACACAGCTCTTGATATGTCAACGAGGCAGTCGAGGACAAGGGGAACTTCCGCATCACAAGTCTCTCCCCTGAGGACGCAGCGAGTGGACAAGGTATGCAATCGCCCTGAGGTTTTCGTTCAGCTGGATGACGCATCTCTTACGCTCAGGTCCTCTTGGAAAAGCCGGTATACGTGTATATGGCCGCCAGCCAAATTCTAAGGGAAAAGCCACGAAGTTCTCTTCCGCGCTCGAGGAGATCCCCGAGAGCGAAAAGGGGGAGAGACGCTTTCTGTTCCACCGCGCATCGTCCATGCAGAACCAGCGCAAGGGCAGCTTCTTCAAGAGGGTCCTCAAGCGTAGTCACTCGCACAACAACGTCTTCGACGACGTCACGAAGGACGTGGCGTCTATGTTCACGCTGCAACGCACGGAGTCACCCGAGCCGCTCATGAAGTGCACCGGCCAGTGCGAGCACGTGCATAGCCCGAACACCCACATCGTGAGCGTTTTGTCTTGTTTTGACGTCATCGTGCGTTTGGTGGATGTCCGCAATCACAGATTAGTATCGCGGCATGCCACGACCCGCAACAGACATACGAGAGCAAGCGCGGGTGTTCTATGACCACAGTGAGCCGGTATCCCCTTCGCATACGCCAAAATTGGAACGCTGACGGTGGTTCTACTAGGATCTCGTTCGCTTGCTTAGTCAGTAAAATTTTTCCCGTGACGAAGCTCTCGCTCATAAGTCGGGTTGAACAGAAGAAGACCCTCACCCTGCGTGTCGCCGGCTTGTGCAGCAACTCGGGTAAGTGTGCTTGGGTCACGGATCGACGTCGAGACGCTGCTAACAGGTTGGCTGTAGTCATTATATGCACAAGACTGCGATGCTTGTGCACGCCGCCAGTCGCAAGCAGCTCGCAAGGAAGAAGCTCGGCAAAGATGTCAGAGTTCTTGACGGTGTCAATTTCTCGGAGCCCCAGGTATGGATTTCCTCCACATTGGTCCTGTTATTCGTATCGACTGATGTTCGCGTTACCGAAGATTGGGAGCCAACACACACTGGTGAGTGGTACTCCCCCTTCCTAGGCGTAATTGCTCCCATTGACATGTCCTGTAGACAGAAGATTATCCCATTACAATGTGAAGCGTGCTTCCAACTTGAATCTCCCGTGCAATCGTGGATGCATCCTCTACCATGTTTCGACAATGGACTTCTTTCTATCTTGATACCCACGCTCTTCGGCTTATGTTTTTGTCTCCCCTTTCTATTGGACGCACATACCCTGCTCACTCCCCTGCCCCATGCTGACATATGCTCTCCGTAGCTATGCATACCCGGGACCATGACGTGTAAACACAACTGTTCTGACAGACCATGACAGCCTACATACTGAATAGTATATGACGTCACTTATGTAAGCTACAGCTATTGACCTTCCCGTACACGCCCCCATGACCAGCGGATGTGCGCGAGGCCGCGAGCTCAGTCATTGTTCACACCTGCCACATCGGGCGTGATGTGTTTTGGCGCCCGTGATCTCCACCCTTCACAAGGGTGATAGCACGAGGCGCTGCAAACAAAGGGCAACCGCGTCTTCCTTTGTCACGCTCATGCCTCTCTCACCGCGGGCATCGCTTCCTAGCCATGATGGCTCCCATGCGCGGTCTGCGACGCTCACCACCCTTCTTTTGTCCATGGGAGCAGCACAGGTGAACTGTACGAAAATGGCACTCGCGCGCAATGTCACGGCCATAGAGGTGTCTACCACATCGGACCTTGGTGCGTATTTCTCTGTGCAGAACAGACCGCAAGGCGATGTCAACGCGCTCTGTGTAGGTCGCTGTCTCACTGGAGAGAGCATCCTTTGCACCGGACACGTCATTGCATGTGGTTGATGGCGGGGGCAGTGCCCGCCCGCCCGACGCTTGGACCCAGATGACGAGATGGTCTAAGCGCGCCCGGCGTCTTCTCAACACTCGTCGTCGGGGTCCCTCGTGTTCCGATCGTCAGGAGCAGTGGTACGGCCCCGCCCCTCATTGATTCGAATGCGCCCTGCGTCATACGCGTCGGTCGGTCACTCGAGCGGCCGACGGGGCGGGGTGGCAGCGCAGCCATCCGCCACGGTGCTGTACGGCCGCCCTTGCCTACCATTTATGAGTCCTTTGACGGCGCAGGGCGCGGTCCGTCTTCCCCCATTTACTTGCCTATTCCGTGTGGAAGGATCTACGAGAGAAGATGGATCGGACGCTTTGAGCAGTTAGCCATACGCCACCCATTCCCCGAGTCACAGACGCTTTGTTCTGCGCAGCGTGGGCCAAAGCGTACGGTGCCACGGTCCCTGCACTATATAAGCGTTGCCTTGGCCCGTCGCTGTGGCCAGCAACTTATCTTCCATTGACCACAGCCTCACCCTGTCCCCTGGTACTTGGCTCCACCGTCCCATAGCCACACACGATTGTTGATTACCAACCACAACCACACATCCAACTATTGCGATGGAGAACCGACAGAGGAAGACAGTCCGGTTTGCTTTCACGGCTCCGAGAACGCCGTCCCCGGCATCGTCAACTGCGTCGGAGTCGTTGAGCTCGTCCTCGGGCCCGCCCACTCCTCAGGCCTTTCCCATCCATTTGTCACCCAGAGTCGTCCGACCGTCGGAGTACCCTTCGTGGCAGCCGACTGCCCCCGCGTCCCAGCGGCCATACAATTACCCCGCCTTCTCATCCGCCCCGGCAGATGAGACTATGGTCGATCCGCTGCTGGAGGTGCTGAAGGCCCCCGCGCTCCCGCCGCTCCTGTGGGACGTCATGACCCATCCCAACAACATCAAACTCGGCAGTGCGTACTTACAATCGGCACATTACCTGCTGCAGTCCCACCTCGCACGCTGCGCGGCACGCACCAGCATGAAGAACAGCCGACTACCGCTTGCTAAGATGGTCCTCGTTGTCCCCGGCTACCCGCTCGAGGTCGAGGTGACGCCCGCGGCCGAGCCACTCTGGTCAGACAGGCCACTGCCGTTCGTAACGGTGGGAGACATCCTGTACGGGATCTACCGTGCGCTCAGAGAGTCCGTGAATACCACGGAGTTCGACCGCCTCCCCCGTGCGCAGCGGGATGCCATGCGCGTTGCGTTCGAGAGGCGTCTGCGGAGCGATCCTGCGAACTACGCCCGGAACCTTCAGACAGGTGTGCGGAGGGTCGACTACCTAGGCGTGAAGCGCCAGTTCATTGGCATCCGTTTTGCACTTGGTATGGAGCTTCCTCCACGACGACAGAGAGAGGAGACCTTTGTCGTCGAGTTGGGTCGTGTCTTGTGAGATGGCGATACACTTTGGATACGGCAATGGTGACTTGATCAAACACATGACATATATATGCTTGTATACAAATCGTCTGCGGAGCTTTACCTTAGCCACACATTTACTAACATTCGCACTTGTTCAGTCATTAGCCACCTTGAATACCCCGATTGTTGTATGTAACACTATGTAACGGTCGGATGCCCTTGAAGAGTGCATCTAATATGAAATTTTCGCATCAGTTACTGCGTTCATGGTTCTAAGGATACTGGGTCATATGATTCAGATGTACAGCCAGTGATCATGAGACAGGTCCTAGACTGAGCCGCGATGCGGTTGTTTGGCAAAAGCTTCGTATCCTAACAATGGCAAATAACTCACAACAGACGGGTGGCGAGGCAAGTGCACAGGTGAGCGCCTACTCCGTGGACTTCAACTCTCAGACGCGCTCTTCTCGAACTCCTTCAGCTTGATTCCCTGTCCCCTCCCCTGCCCCCTTGTGTATCGCTAGTCTCTCCAAATCTACGCTCCTTCTGTGACTATGGCTGGTACGCGCATTCTTGTCTGATTTGTGTGTAAACGCTGAAGATCGCACCAGACCAATTCGCGCTCGCGTCGCCGCCGTTCGATAGCGTGTCGTCCGTGCGGTTCTCGCCAAGCAACCCCGACCATCTCTTGGTGTCTTCATGGGATACGGTGAGCTGCGTCTACTTCTTCGGACGTGTGGTGTTAGGGTCTCTAGAGCGGTGAACACCCCGCGCTCGAATGGAGAGGTTGGCCGAATGGATCGGGATAGGGCATGCCAGGTCGGTTCGTTCTGTGAGGGCTGCGGAGGACTGCGTCTCAGCACGGCAGTCCTGATAACAGTGAATCATGGTGCCCCACTTCCACTTCTGTTGCGTGCCTTTTCTCAGCAGCAACATCTCGTCTACCATAGTATGAGCAGGCGCATGCTATGCCACTCAGAAACATTGGACCGTTGATCCCCGTCAGGTCGGCCACGGCCGCGTTCAAGGCCATGATCACGGCCATAACGTGAGGCGGTGTGCGTGAAGGTGCAAAACCCGAAGAACATGGTTGTGGTCATGGCCAAGGCGTAGATCGGTGGCTCTGGTAGGGGCCATTTGCGGAAAGCAGCTCTCCGCCATTGGAAAATTGAAACCACGCAAATGCGGTGGTCACGTAGTAGAGTGTAAGCGTAAACCGCCATCCGCGGTCTGCAAGGACTGCGTGGCCGCAAAGTATACCTGAGTTGCACACTGTCTTGCACAGCGACCACGATCATACAGTCGGCCATGCACGGCAATTGTCCTGGGGAACCTGCAATCTCTTTTCTCTCTTGGCAAAGAAACAGCTCGTACAGACGAATACAGCATGGAACACCGCTGAAGGATGAGCCTTCGGTGTACCATTTCCAGGAAGTTGCCTGTTCACCAATCAGCCCTGATTTGCGGGCGTCTTCTGCACCCCACCGAACGAACCGCCCGAAAGTGACAAAATGAGCAGACAGATGGCAGCTACCACGGTATATCCCTCTTAGCCGTAGCATATACTGACTTGGACGACCTGCCAGAGTTTGCGATTCTATGACGTAGCCGCGAACGAGCAAAAGTCCAAGTTCGACCACAGAGCGGCCGTGCTCGCATGCTGCTTCTCCGATACAACACACGCGTACAGCGGCGGGCTAGACACTTCGGTTAGAGAGTACGCATAAGACGAATGTTCCTCTGCATGGCCCCTGCTAAACAAGACAAAACCCTGCAGATTTGACCTCCAGACCGACAAGGTCAACCATCTTGGACAGCATGCCGACGCCATCTCAGCGATGACCTACGCTCGTGATTACAGTATGGGTACAATCACAAGTCCGTTTGAATTGCATCTGACATAGTCCGCCCACCTTAGACACCCTCATCACCGGATCGTGGGACAGGACCGTTCGGTTCTGGGACCCCCGCGCCTCAAATTCTCAACAAGCCTCGCATCCACAGCCAGAGCGGGTATACTACATGGATGTCGTCAACCATATTCTTGTAGTGGCAATGGCGAGTCGCAAATACCACATCTACGACATCCGCAAGATGGACGAGCCCGCGCAAATACGGGAAAGCAGCTTGAAGTTCATGACACGCGCGCTCGCATGCATGCCTGATGGACAAGGTATGGAATTTAGAACCCTGCGAGACAGCCAATATGCACTGACGCCACGCCACTGCAGGATATGCGACCGCTTCGGTGGAGGGCCGCATTGCTGTCGAGTACTTTGACCCCAGTCCTCAGGCTCAGGAGAAGAAGTATGCGTTCAAGTGTCATCGTCAAATCATTGACGACGTGGATCACGTATGGCCAGTCAACGCCCTGGCATTCCATCCTGTGTATGCTCATGCTTCCACCGCTGCCCAGCGACAGTGTTACTCACGTACGCGCCCCATAGCTACAACACGTTTGCGTCCGGTGGCTCAGACGGGACAGTCTCGATTTGGGACCACAAGTCGAAGAAGCGGCTGCGGCAGTACCCGAAGTACAACGCGCCTATTCCGTCCATCGCGTTCAACTGCGATGGTTCCAAATTGGCGGTCGGTGTCAGTTACACATGGGAAGACGGCGAGGAAGGTGCAAAGACGGCGGAGCGACCCGCTGTATACATCAAAACGGTTGGGGACGAGGCCAAGGTCAGTATCAAAGCGCTTTTGGGCAGACTGCTTGTCGCTAATGTCATCTCTAGCCCAAGGGATGGACCGGCAGCTAGCTATAGGTCGCGTGCTCGCCGTGTTCTTTGTGGTGTCAGTATCTCTTTTGCTTTCTGTTGTGTTATACACCTCCATCCGAGAGCGTGGTGAGGAATTGCAATACCGTCGATTGCACGTGTACAGAACCCACTTGCCCTCTCAACACTGATGCACACAATCGTCATCTCATACTTCAATCATCGTACACACATCGGATTGTAGGTGGGTCTTTGATACACGGATCGCGACACCCATGTGCATTCCACCTTGATTTTGATCCACAGCAGTTAGGTTCTATCGGCTTCCTGCGGATTGGTCTCGCCTGTTAGCTGTTCGCACCGGAAGAGTACATGCTGCACGTACTTTTGAAGTCCCTCCACTTGACGATGGCCAGCTGCTTGTCACCGAGGGCTCCTGGTCTCCCGATAGCTATGCACCTCGCTGATCTGCCACTCCTACAACTCCTGATCGAAGCACTCGCCGAGGAAGAACGAAGCCGTCCGGTGATACTGCCTTTGCTGTGTGCCTGCACGGTAGTTACACAGTGGTACTGGGCAGCCTGGCCTCCCTGCCGATGTAGACGATCATCGTCTTCGTCGAGCACAACAACGGTGTTCGCTTATCGACGCTCCACTTTCGTCCTGCAAGATCTCTGATGTGGTATAGCTCCGTCTGCGCACCGGTGGACCTGTTTGCAACACCGGGAGTAGTGTCGCCGCGTTTGTCCGTGAGGCTCTCGACGACTGTGTGAGCCCTGTTGAGGTACCCGTCCTCATCGATTTGTCCCTTTAGTGTATGCCTAAGCTACCACTGCGACATGTAATCACCGTCGACGACGGTCGAGACTTTATGGCTCTAGCCACCAACGACGACCATTGCGTTCCCAGAAACGGACGACTTGGGCAATGTGGGAGGCTCGAGCTGGAGCGAGGGCAAGAGATGGAAGGACGCGCTGAGCCACGTCGCGCTTTCGCCCTGCTCGAACGGCTTCGCGAGCACGGCCGTCGCGCCACGCGGTCACCCTAGTCAAGCAGCGTGGGGTTCAACATGCGGGAGACGTCGATGAGGCCCATGATGCTGAACACCACGTCGACCGAGCGCGAGGACGTGCCCGTGAGCGCGCTCCCGCCGGACGGGCTCGCGCTGTGCCCGCGACGCAGTGCTAGAGGACCTCCATCGCGTCCGCGCACGCGCAGCGGTACGGCGACCTCGACGAGCCGCTTGGCCGTCGCGTCGCTGTACTAGCCCGGGCCGCGCGTCCACCTGAAGAGGGTGAGTGCGCCCGCTCGCGGGCGCGAGCAGCTCCTGCAACGTCCACACGCGGCGCCCCCACGCCGTATCTTCGTCGAGCACGGCGAGGCGGCAGATGCCGGCGGAGAGGACGAGGCAGAGTGCCGCGCGCGCGCGCGCGTAGACGGCGTGCATCTGCTGGAACTGCTACGCCTTTTCTGTCTTCCGCGCTGGTCTGCGTGACGCAAAGCCGTCCGACTTGGTGCCGTGCGCGCTGAACGCGGGCAGCGAGAGCCTGAGCTCGGGGTAGCCGCGCCAGACGTACAAATGGGACGGTCGCGTACGGGACGTCCATGGGAGGGAAGTTTGAATTCGTCTCGCATGTGCGCAGGAGCCGGCCGCACAGTTGACGGACCGAATGTCGCCTGCGATCCGGCACTCCGAGGGGTCGACGGTCCTATTCTTGAGCGTTACTAGCGGAGCCTCGTAGATGGCGTCCAACTTGAATTGAGGCATCGTGAGTGTCTGCGGGGGTGTCAGGTGCGGCATGCAGGCTGGTGCGGCGGGGAGTACACGCTGTGCCGGATACTCACGATGGACGTGTGTATACAAACGGACCATGGATCAACGAGTATTGGCAAACACGGAACGCACAGCAATCTTCAGCAGGAAGGGTCTGCTACCTGCGCATGGCGTAGCTCCGAGTCCGGAGTACTGCATGAGTGCCGCCACACCTCTGCCTCGCTGCCATCTCAGCGGTAAGTCGTCGGGCATCCTGTGCAGTGTGGACGGTAACGTTTTAGGAGCTCCGGCATCGGTGCTCGTCCACTTGTTCGGTCAGATGCCCAGACATAGCTATTAATGAGGCCCGAGGACCACCGTGGTGTTTGCGAACGTTGGTGTTTACTCCAGTGTTTGGTGTTTGTAATGGTGAGTTCCGGCTGTGCGCGGTTGAACCTTTGAGCAGCGGCGGATATACCAGGCCCCGGCGAGATCCAAGGAGTGAAACCATCGACATCGATAACATTCAGAACATGTCGTACAACGTAAAATCCACATGGCTGTCGCGTAGCTTCGGACACGTCTGGACACTGCAGCAGCACCATGCCGCTGTTCCATCCGAGTGCCGCTTCCGTCCATGGTGCCGCTTCCGTCCATGTCTTCCTCGCCGACGGACCATGGAGAGGCCTCACTCGAGCTTCCTCCGCGAGAACTGCAGCAGCAACAACCCCCCAAAGAAAACACACGTCAGCGCACAATCACGCGAACCCCGGCCAGCCAAACACGGCACATCGCCCGCCCCGCCCCGGCCGACCAGCGAAAGCGGTGGGCGGCGGGCGCGGGACAGCGCGCAGCCTACCCGCGGCGGCGGCGAGAGTACCTAAGGAAGGGAGACGCACCAGGGTAACGACCGTCCCGTCCTCGAGGCGCTCCTTGCGCGACACGTACTCGAACCCGAACCAGCGCGGGACGACGCGCCAGCCGGCCCACCAGATCACGCCGACCGCCATGATCGCGATCCCGACGAGGCAGTACCTGCGCCACGTCGCGGTCAGCCATACGTAGCACGCAGGGATGACAGGAGGGGGGAGGGCGCGTACAGGTAGTACGGGAGCGGTGGGGTGTCGCCCACGCCGTTCGCCGGCGGGAGGTACGGCGCGATGAGCACTGTTCGGCGGACGATCAGTCTTGCCCTACCCAGGCTGATGGGCAGAGGGGGGTACGCACGGAAGACGGTCGCTGCGAGGGAGAAGAACGCGACGGGCAGCCAGACTGCAGTAAACGCTCGCACGTTGAGCGATCTCTTCACACGACAGCTGAGGTGGAGAACGCTGACCTTTGAACGGCCGGGGCACGTTCGGCTTGTGCCACCGGAGCCAGAACAGACCCTACGAATCGCGCGGTACGTCAGCACTAGACATCGCAAGCGCAAAACGACGGAGGGGCGAGGGCACGTACGATGACGATGAACAAGTTGATGATCTGGCCCGGGTAGCCCTCGACGTCGAGGATGAACGGGTACGCGACCGACGGCGGCGGCGCGATGATGACGATGATCTGTCCGTGCGGTCAGTGAGCGCTGTCGCACACTGGCGGATGGGAGCGCGTGGGCAAAGGTGGGACGTACGGAGGGTATGAGGTGGATGATGAGCCCGGGCATGGGCGACTTGCCCGTCGGCCAGTTCGACGCCCAGAACCGGTTCCCGAACGGTAGCGGGATGCCCTCCTTGGCCAGCTCTGGCGGGGAGGTGAGTGCGAAACGTGCAGAGGAGAGAGACTGGAGAGGCGCACCTTGATTGATGCGGGCTGCAGCGAACGTCTGCGAGTGATAGATATTCAGTGGTGAGAATGCAGGCCACAGTGGTAGGGGCGTACGATCGTGATGACATTCTACGTGAAACCACTGCACGTTAGCGTTCTATCTGGTAGCCAGCAAGATATCAACAACTCACTCTAGATCACGGTATGAATGCCAAAGGAGTCGTGAGCGATCCCTTTAGGATCTCCAAGCGTAGCTACTCACCCTAGCGCACTAGGCAGAAGTCAGTCCGGCATACTCCCAACACCTACATGCAACCACCGCTCACCTCAACGCGACAAATACCGTCAGCGCCTTCTGCGCCTTCGCCCCGAATACGTTCTTGAAGAACAAGCTCGCAACGGTCACACCGCTCTTCGTGATCTCCTCCTTCGTCGCCGCTCTACACGATCGCCACAGCCGTCAGCACACACCCCACCAGCGCGAGCACACGGGCCCCAAGGGGCCAGCAAGAGGGGCACGCACGCAAAGTAGCTGATGTTCGCGAGGAGGTACAGGACCGCGCAGATCGCGAGCCCGAGCGGGCCCGCGATCTTGAGCGTCCGCACCGGGTTCTTGACGTTGTTGAGCACGTAGTTCACGTTCGACCAGCCCGCGTACGCGTTCAGCACCTTGAATGTCGCCGTCGCGTACTTCCCGGCCGCGCGCGCACGTCAGCGTCCAGTCAGTCTGTACTGCACGTGGAAAGCGCGGAATAGGAGTGATGAGGGGGGGGGAGGACGCACGTCGTTGCTGCTGTGCGAGCTGCCCGCGAAAGCGTCGCGGAAGTTCGCGTGCGGGTCTGCGACGCGCGTGTGCCCGGAGAGCACGACCCAACCTGGTGGAGCTTCAGGTGAGCGTCGATGCGGTTGGATGGAGAGGCACGCGGCGTACCGGATATGACGATGAAGAGCAGGATGACGATCTTGAACAAGCTCAGGCCCTGCGCGTACACATGGTAAGTTGGGAGAGCGTCGAGGTAGTGCGGAACGTCTTACGTTCATCACCCAGACGCCCAGGCGGGGCGTCAGGCCGTGCAGGAGCGTCACGAACCCAATCACTGGCATAGTTCGCTGAGCAATAGGATTGACAATATACCACCGCCTGTGCACTCACCGCCAAGGGCGATCCCGCGAGTGACCCAGCGGGTTGCAGTGTGACCGGCGGCAACAAGGATGCTACATTCTCGAGTCAACTGGAGTGGCCTCCCGCACATACCTCGACTCACTTTTGGGCAAAAACCTGAATGAGCATTCATGAGCGCAACATTAATGGATGACCCAGGTAAAGACCCACGATGCAGCCCGCGGCGGTGAAGCCGAGCACGATGGCGTTCGTCGCAAAGATGACGGTGGCGAGGTACTTTGGCCGTTTATACACCGCTTCGAGGTAGACCTTCTCGCCGCCGGAGCGGGGGAACATGGTGCCGAACTCGAGCCAGATGAAGAGGCCGCAGAAGGAGAGGACGAAGCCGAGGACCCAGAGCATGAGCGAGGCGCCGACCGAGCCTACCGAGCCGAGAATAGAGGACGGCGTGGAGAAGATGCCGGTCCCGATGATGCGGCCGACGCTAGGACGCGGAGGCTCAGGACCACGCAGTGAGAGTCAACGACGCTCGTGGACCCACATGAGCAGTGTACAGCTGAACACGCCCAGGTGGCGGCCCATCCCTCCCGCCGCATCTTCGTGCGGAAGCGTTCAGTTTCGCATACACCACCACACGAGAGTGTACACGCACCTTCCTCGAACGAGAGCTCGCCAGGGTTGAGGTCTGGGTCGACCACGGTGGCGATCTCCTTGGACGCGAGGGACTCCTCCCCGTCGCTCTCCAGTTTTGAGCGCTTCACGTCGATCTGTTCTTCCGCCGGGACAGCGGACCCGGCATCGTCATTAGAGGCATCCTCGCCGCCGCGCCCGAACTTCTTCCACGCAGGTAAAGACTTGAAGAGGGAAGACATGAGGGCGTAGCGCAAACGTCGTCGTTAGCCGCAGCGAGCGGCAAGAGGGAAGAAGGCGAAGACGATAAATAGGACCGAGGCGATAGCCTGGGGCGCCCGCGGGCTGCTATAAGCAGCGGAGGAAGTGACATTGGCGTTCGGAGGGAGCATGTGGCGTGCATAGGATGCATTCGCCATTCGACTGGATGATTGCGCACAGTCTGCGCCAATCAGGCCGGGTGAATCTCCATCATCGAGCTGTCTGTACACCACCGACTCGAACTTGTCTGGCAGGAGAGCGTACAGTGGTAGTCCCTATCACCGCACCGTGATCAGTGCCCACCACAGCCACTCTCCTCTGCCATCCTCCCTCTCGGGACCTCCCACGACCGCACTCGGACACGATCCTCGTGACTGGGCGTTGGACGAGCGTCGCGGATGAAAGCAGCACGATAACAAACTTAGCACACCGACGGACACCCCGATCGAGATCCAATTCCTCGCTTCGATCAATCCCATCAGCGTGATCGGCTCGCCCCCATCCGCCGGCCGGTCTCTTGCCGGTCTCTCTCCCTCTCGCATCCACCACACGGATGTGCAGCTCCACTTGCATCTGTGCCGCACATCGCAGAGGCGCGGGTCAAACTAGGTACAGGAGCAAGCCCGAACTTTGCGTCAGTGAATGAGTGACACGCGCAGCAGTGGAAAGTCGCCATCGTGATGTCTTCGTCGCAGGTTGGATCGGTAAGTAAGCCGGTGGGCTGGACGTAACCTGACCAGGACGGTGATGGATATCTTGTCGTGTGTTGTCCCTCCTCCTCTCTTGTTTACAGTATCAGCTGCCACATGTCCGACAATGTCATGTCAGCATATTCAATGCGAAGAGGTTACACTTCTTTCAGCCAGTCAGACGAATCGATGGAGAGAGAATCACCAGGTGCAGTGCAGAACACATGGCGTGTGGCAATGCGGTGGATGACGCATACCCGTATCCCAATCCTCGAGGCTATTCACCCCGCACCATTCTCTCTCCCTTGTCCAGGTTCCCCAATCGACACCAGTCCATCACACCCACGTTCAGCCTACTCACGCTGCACATATCCACCAGCAGGCACGACACATGCACAGCCAACGGCACCGTTTTGCATGCCGCACATGTGTCCGGTCAGGACGAACCACGCGTGCACTCCCGACGACGCGGAGAACTCGCCAGTGGCAGGCGCGCCCCGGCCAGACCTGCCCCGAAGAACCAGTCACTGCGGGCGTGATTGCAAACACATCCCGTGTGCGACCGTGCGCGATGCTGGATGTCGGAGCTTCCGCTGCGGCTGGCAGGGTTCACGGCGAGCGGCGCCGGTAGCGCGGCGCTGTTGGAAGGGCGGGCCCGCCGCTGCGTTCGTCAAACAGGCTGCCGGCGGATACTGAACGCGATATATGGCAGAGGACGACGGCGAATCGCTAGGATGGCGGAATTCCAGCCAAAGGCGTCCCAGGGTCCCATCTGGATCTCACCATTCGTGAGGCCGCCAAGCGTCGAAGTCCGATGAGTGCGAGCTGAAGCGCTCTCCGGTCCCGTAAGGTTTGTTGATTGGGTGTCGGGGACGTACAGCTCCGACACCGCGACGGAGCGACGCCACGTCCGGAGACAAAACGCCTGCTGGTCCTGACCGCTGGTACGCGCAACGTGGTCCGCACGTTTCATCGCTTCACGCACGGTTGCAGAGTTTTACGAGCGGGCAATGACATTTCCCCGTCTGGCTCAGGAGCGTTTTCGCTTCGGGAAAGTAGGGGCTTGCAACAAGATGTGATGTACCAAAGGCTATGATAGGCGATCATCGAGGTAGTTACACTAGCGGGGACGCATTCGCGCGACGATGTAGGACGGATGCGGCCTTGGAGCCAAAGCGTCGTCTGACATGGCCAAGGCCGAACTTGACACGGTCACATGCGTTCAGGCGGTAGGTTTTCGCGTCGCGTCGTGGCTACAGGACGCCACCTTGGCCACTGTTCCACCGGATCGACCTTTACTCTAATTACTGCTTTTTGTCCACGCAAAGGGTTAGGGATGCCCTCTTCTGTCTATAACAGCCGGCAGCGTTAGTATAGCCAGGATTGGCCGCATATACGCACTGGGGCTCGTCCGCCCACACATTCCTCCCATGCCCGACTCATTCGCTGTTAGCCGACGTTCTGTCCGAAAACCCATCTGTGTGCTTGCTGTTTTAGTTTCTCCACTCTCTTCATGCCGTCAAGGCTCGGT
Organism: Trametes elegans; assembly: GCA_022606155.1. Classification (NCBI taxonomy): domain Eukaryota; kingdom Fungi; phylum Basidiomycota; class Agaricomycetes; order Polyporales; family Polyporaceae; genus Trametes; species Trametes elegans. The sequence continues at coordinate 203,677 of JABYQO010000027.1, read as the reverse complement.
AGAAGACATTCTGATCTTGTACATCAGGTATGACAGGGTCCAGAACGAGTACATGCACCTGGAATCTGAGTGTTCCTCCACCCATCTGGCCCACAACACCGCATCTATTGATGACCCTCCCTTTACAACGCAGTTCGGGGCTCATTAGGTGCTGCACAACCAACGCGAACCCCAATATGGCCCTCATGGAGGTTCTCGCCGCGACGCGCCCTCAAATTGTCCGACGGGAAGACTCGTGCGAGCATGCCTCGATGGTGAAAATTGGCGTCCACCGTCCGTCGGCAACGCGTATCGATACTCGTCTTGGCGTACACCTGCCCTCCCCGGCCGAAAGACACGAGCGACGCGCAGCCCCTAGGGCGACAACGGACGCTAACAGCATCACACGCGCTGGGACAGAAACAGGCGCCACGCCGTTGCGTAGCACGTCGTCTCTCCCCTGACGGCCCTTGTACATGTACATCCGTCCCCCCCACCCCGCTGCACCCTGCGGGACCCACACCCACATGCATGGCTAGCGCAGGCTCAGAAGCAAGCCCGGCCGGGCTCCGGCTGGCGGGGACGGGACGGATCAGAGCGCGAAGGCTGGACGAAACCCGCTTCCCGCGCGTCCGGCGTCCAGGTCCAGTGATCTGAGTGCCCCAGGCCACAGTGCAGCCGCAGAATGTACATGATCCCGCGCCGGCGTTGTGCCACCAGAGCGGGTTCCCAGATCCCAGACCACAGAGCCCAGAGCGGCGGCCACGCGGGGAGGGGTAGGGGCAGGGGGGAGGAGGAGGAACAAGGTCGCCAACCTGGCGTGGCGTGTGCTGCGCCCGCCGTCGATGCGGTAGCTCGTGCTCGCCGAGGGAGGGGTTCCGACGTTCGACGTTCGAAGCTCGAGGCCCGGAGTACTTCGAATTCGCCAGTGCCGGGGCGTGCTGGCGCGGGAACGCGCGCGGAACGACAAGGCCTGCCATATCCGGACTGGACCCCCAAAGTGGCCCGCGACGCCGACGGAGGGGCGGAGGGAGGGCTCAGAGGACGACCCCGGTCGGTCTCTAGACCACGTGCACACGAATGTGTGCCCTCCCCCACGGCGGAGATGGAGATGTGGACACGCGGGAAGGAGCGGGAAGTTGGACCATACCCGGGCAGCTCGGAGGCGGAGCTGTGTGTCCCAGCGTCGTTCCCGGCCTCGTAGACGGTTGAGGTGAGGCTTCGACTGTCAGATGGGAACTCAAATACGCGTAGAACGGAATCTGTGCATTCCAGCTCCTATACTACAGGTGAGCATAGCGTATGTCATCACGTGCTCACTTGGGATGCACTGCTGGCGGAGACCGCACTCATCCGCACACGAATGACAGGCTGCTTGGGGCACTCGTGCAGACCGCTCATGTGGCAGGCCTGCGGGCCGCCCACTGGCGGCCAGCTGAGACTCGTTCTCGTCGTGTGAGCGAGCAAGTCCGCACCCGCCCGCCGAGCCCTTCTGGCCGGAACGTGGCCGTGTCCGCGAACGCGGCAAGTCGCGGGCCGCACCGAGGGTGTACGTACACCTCCGCCGCACATCTGGCCCCGGCCATCGGCGAATCCGGCTAGGGCGCGGTCGTACATGGCGGGCGACGGTCGTCCGCCCGCCTGCACGCTCACCTTGGTCTCAGCGCTCAGCCCGGCGCGGCGGAAGGGAGCTGAGGGCGATTTCAATCTACGGCGGAGGCGCCGGCTGTCTTGCGGCGGAAGAGGCCGACGGACGAGAACGCGGTTCGCAGGAGGGCACGTCAGGGAAGCTCTCGGCCACGTGCGCGGACGCGTTCCTGGGGTGTGCGTGCCCGCCAGAAACGGGAGGGGACAAGGTGACTGCCTAATCGGTCAACAAGCAACAGCACCGATCCGTCGAGCGGTTCGCGCGCGGGACCCCGAGAGCTGCAGTTCGCCGTTCCCCCCCGCGCAGGTACGCACCGTCCTGCGTTCGCTGGAGCTGGCCTGAGTACCCGCAGAGCAGACATCGCACCTTCAGCGGTCGACAGATGCGGCGCGATTGTGGTCATCAAGCCCAAGCCCGGGCCCGGGAGGCGGTGCAGCGGAGGCTGCGAGAGCGGACGCGCCCGGGCGGGCGTCTGTCTGGGTGATTGCGCGAGGCGATGGGGTCCTGGGCCTGGGAGAGCGCGGGGAGGGCGAGTCTGATGGCGGACGAGAGGATCATTTAAAGCAGAGGAGAACAATAAGGCCCTCCCCCCGTGCTTCCCCTCCTTTTGTTCTGCCCCTCCGATTCGGATTCAGGTCTCGATCCAGCCGCCATGCCTCCCGCACGCTCTCTCTGCCGTCGCAGACGGTCTTCGCTCGCTATGGGTATGTCATTCATTCTAGCTACGCGCGCGGGGGGGACATTCGGAACTGACGGTCGCCGTTACCCCAGGCCTGACCCACGTCAAACCAGGGAACTACGGCATCAACCCGACTCCCTCCCCGCGCACGCTCACCTTCGCCCCCAATGTCACGCCCGGCACGTATGGCGAGGCCGACGACGACTCGACCCTCGTCGGCGACTCCCCGCAAGCATCCAACGCGCTCTTCCCGCCCACTGCGCCCGCGACAAGCGCCCCGACACGTCGCCGCCTTCCGCCCGGCAAGCGTCTCTCGCAAGGCTACATACCCCGCCCCCCAAATGCCTTCATGCTCTTCCGCGCGAACTTTGTCCGCCAGAAGCACGTCCCCGGCTCGATCGAGACAGCGCACGGATCGTTGTCCAGGATCATCGGTGAGGACCACATCTGGTCAAGCTACCGATGTCCGTTTGCTCATCGCGCATGCGTATACCCTCAGGGAACTGCTGGAAAGCGCTCCCGCTTGACGAGAAAAAGTACTGGGAGGTTGAGGCGAAAAAGGCCAAGGCCGCGCACAAAGAGCGTTATCCGCACTACCGCTTCCGCCCCGTACACAACAAGAACAAGAAGAAGGCAGAGGCTGCGGCCGCCCCTGCTGTCGAGGACGAGAGCAGCGCGAAGCGAAAGGACAAGCTCCCCCCGCTGCCCGCGGAGGAAGAACGGTGTGAGGCCGTCGCGCAGCTCTTGCTCGAGGGCAAGAAGGGCGAGGAGCTCGCCGAGGCGGTGCGCCAGTTGGACATGGCGCGCGCCATGTCTCGCCCGGAGAGCGTCGCGTCTGACGCATTCGCGATGCACCCTTACGCACAGCAGCCACCCGTGCCCCTGTACATGCAGCGCCGCCCGTCATCCGTTCCGCCACCGTCGACGCTCTACCACCCCGCGCACCCCATCGCGCTGCCGTCCGTCCCCTTTTTCGCCTCGCCCGCGCCGCAGATGGCGTTTGGCGCCCCGAACGCCATCTTCAACGGGTACGACATGGGCACGCAGAGCGCGCACGGCTCCCGCGCCCCGTCGCCGGTCGGAAACATCGCGCGTACCCGGACGCTCGTCGGCCTGCGCCGCGCCTCAAGCTGCCAGCCCATCCCCTCCGAGCGGATGTGGGACGGGTACGTCGACATGGGCGCCCAGCAGGGCTTCAACGCAGGCCCGCTCGGCACCGCGAGCTGGCAGCTCCAGCAGGACAGCGAGCCGCTCCCGGAGGTCACGGACGCGAGCATCTTCCAGCCGGGCTGGACGAGCGCGTTCAAGGACGCGCCGTACGCTCCCCCGCTCGACGGCCCCGCGTACGCCCCGCACGCGCAGACGTACAGCCCGCACGCACACGCGCTCTCGCTGAACATCGGCCCGCTCGACAGCTTCGCGTTCGCGGCGTCCTCGCCGTCGACCGCGACGGAAAGCACGTACGTCGGCCTCTCGCCCGAGACCAGCGGCATGTTCGACCCGCACGCGCCGTGGCCGGTCACGGAGAGCGGCCCGCCGAGCACGGTCTCGGGCTCGCCTACGCATTCGGACACGTCCCTCCCCTCGCACTCGTCCCAGGGCGCAGGCGCGGGCGCGGGCATCTGCGCGCCGCAGCCGCAGCACCCGCAGATGCAGTTCGAGTCCTGGGCGGAGCACGAGGCCGCGCAGGCGCACCAGCTCCAGCTCCAGCAGCACCAGGCCGTCGCCGATGTCGCGCAGGACGTACACTTCCCCCCGTTCGCGTTCGGGCTCGACAAGGGCTATGACGCGGAGTACGACATGTATGCGGGGCTCGACATGGGCCTCGGCGCGGGCTTGGAGATGACGGAGGCCGACTATGGCCTCTGCGCGCCGCAGGAGTTCTGAGCTCGTCCGCGACGCTCACTCGCTGCCTCCCCTTTTCTCCTTCCCTCCTCCCTCTTCCCTCCTCCCCCGAAACGCAACAAAACATGATGTGACTTTTGTCCGCTCTGTGTCTCTCTCCGCTCATCGTCCCGTCTATCTGTAGCATTGTATACCTCCGCCGCGCGAGCACGCGCGTGCTAATACCTCTGTCTCCGTCTCTCTCGCCCTCTCTGTAGCCAATACCCGGTCTCGGCCGCGCTCTGTTTATCCCGGCCTGGTTGATACACCCTGTAGCCATATTTCCCGCCCCGTTACGCGTACATACATTTTGGTTTGTCCCGGTTAGAGATACCTGATGGCACCTGCCCACCACATACCCTACCTGGTGTCCTTGCACTACTGGCGTCGTTCGTCACTGCTGTATCTATCTATCTACCTATTCGATCGCTTTGATCATTCATACCACCCTTGCGAGACATTCTGCAGCGAGGTTGCTCAGGCCTGGCAAGCCGAAGGTCGTCCGTTCGATGCACATCGAAGACTTGGCAGGAATTGAACGCCACGGATCACTTAGGACGGTGTACTAACAGGTACTTGGTCGTAATCGGTATATGGTACACAGTATACGAATCGTCGCAAGACACGTCCGCCGTCGCGTCCATAGTACATAGTTCGTGCCAGCTGTGCAGTTCATACACAAGCCACTCAGAGCCATAGATAGTTTGTAGAGTAGCTATGCAAGATGCAAGTACTCGCCCCACGTGGGAGTGGTTCACCAGAGCCCATCCACATCCAGGGGCTGGTCGAGATGGCCCTGCGAACGAGAACATCGAGGGCCAGGGGAATAGCGGCCAGAGTGCTCCCAGCACCGGTAGAAGCCATTGTGTGGACTTCGGGTCCCGCGTATGCCATGTTCCGGGGTTCGCACGATGGGTACAGCCAGCGCCGCCGACGAGCCCGCGGGATACGGTCGCACGGGGAAAGGGGAGGAGGGGGGGGGGCACACTGCGAGGACCGCATGTGCATGGGCCCGCTCCGGAGCTGAGGCCAGAGGAAGAACCGTGCTTTCCGACGATGGCGACGAAGAACACCGTCGGAGCGCGGAGTGCGGCTTGACGCTTGATCCGTGTCCGGATGCGGGGGATCAGCGCGGACGGGCGGTGGTGTCGGACGCGGGCGATGTGGATCGGGGGGGGGGGGGGGGGTGAAGAACGCGGAAGAGGGCCGCGGCTTGTGCGCTCGAAGTCGGGAATGGAAAGGTGCCCATGCGGCGGATGCTCGTCGGACAATGATGGGTATGAGGAATCGTGTAGGGGCTCGCACGCTGCCGAGTCCGTCTAGTGCAGGATTGTGCCGAGGCCGTCCATCGAAGCCGTCTTCTCGACAGAGGTCATCGATGACTTGATGAGTGGCGCCAGGATGAGCGTAGGACGCTTACTATTACGTCCGGAAGATACGGAGTGAACGAGAGCGACGGCGGGACGCGAGGGACAGGCCAGGAGCGCGCATGCGAGAACTCTTGCATTGCCACTGGGCGACAACGTGCCAGATAGATGCGAGAAACGTGGCACGATCCGCGGCAACTACTTCTGCGATTCGGATCAGTGAACCAACTCCATCCTCCACGGGTGAACACAAACCTCTTCACAAGCACTCGTGAGTATTTCATGATATGCGCTTGCCAAAGAGGGACTCAAACAAGTAGTTCAGCCGAGGAACGAAGTGTCTGTGAACACTATCAGCCAGCATGATAAGAATACAATCCAACCACATACCGCGCCCATAGTTCGTACCTCGAAGGGAGAGCAAGGTCCACTGTGATAGCACCTGGGAAGAACTCGTCCTGCAGGCCAAGCATCGACGCAGCATTGACAAGCATGGTTTCCCTATCACTAGGTTGTCTCTCCCATAGCTTCCTCCGCACGGCGGCTGACACAACCAACGACAGGTCCGCCAACCCGGCTTGTGCGTGCATGACGTTCTCGTACGCTCGCTGGACGGGGGACCAGTCGACTTGTCGCACGCCGCGACCATTGTGAACGTGTCCGAAGACGTGTAACAGAGGACGGACTTCCCAGAGTCGCTGGAGGAGTCTCTCACACCCGAGCCCAACAACGTCAAGGTGATGTCGAGGCGGCGCATGTGTGATGAGGATATCGGTAAAGAGCGGTATGTTGTCCCAGTTATCTCTAGCGCCCCGGACGTAGGAGAAGACACCCCGGACTGTTGACATGGCGTTGCCGCGGACGAGGGCGTATGGGCTTCCGTAGACGGTGAGGTGACGGCCGTTGATGGATAGCGTCGTCGATGAGTCCTCGAGGTAGATCAGATCAGGGTATCCCCTTAGAATCTCATCTCGTCGTTCTGGATTGGCGAGCGCGTCATCGTGGTTGCCGGCGATGAAAATCTTGTGCCGGTGGGGAGCAGCGCTGAGCCAGCGGAGAGCCCTCTTGATTTCCTTAGTCGAGCCTGATTGAGAGAGATCTCCTGCATGGATGAGAACGTCGCCCGGGGGCAATGGCGGCATGCGGTCATGGGCGCTATGAGTGTCTGCGATGCAGACGATCCGAATAAATTGTGAAGCATCTTTCATGTCGACCGGCTGTGGCTCTGTGTATGCTGCATATGCTCGGCGTGTTGCAAAGAGGATGGGGGAATAGCAGAACTGGTTCCATGCCGAGGGAATCCTGCGCTTGAGTACCATTCTCAGGCGTGGTATAGTACCTATTCAAGTCAAACATCCCAGTTGTGGCGAAACGTTTGATGGTGCAATGAAGACGTGAGAAACTCACCCAAACTGCAACTAGATTCTGTTCAGGTCTTTTCTAAGATCAACATCGACAATCTCGCAGGGGTCACAAGAGGGTGACGACGCGTGGCTGCATGGCTCAGTCTCTCAGTTCGTGGTGGTTGTGGCGGCAAACTTGTTGGCCGTCTCAATCGGGTGAGGCTCAGGCTGTACACCGAACACGTGGCACCGTAGCGTCACGTGCGGCGCGGGGTTCAGGCTGCCTTTGCCACTGTTTCCACCTCTCTACCTTTCTCAATGGTCATCATCGGCTGATGACGTAGCTGACATATGAGAAGAGATGTATATGACATAAAATCCCTTTCAAAGTTCCACGTATCAAATGTGAGGTCCTAGGCGACAAGTGCTCTCGCTTCAACAACAGCCACTCAGCAACAACTTGAAGTACGAACGATTCGACATCTATCATACACTCGTTCCAGAACACACCACGTTCTAGGGTGAGGTTGAGGCCATCGGTGGTTGTCGCACTCAATAGTGCCAGCATTCAACTTCGTAGAATTCCTCCAATTGATCGACATCGAAGTACGCCTCGACCTTTTGGCCGGTGACAGCTTGGAAAACCAGCAAACATGATCCCGGATGCATGAACAACGGGGCGGGACAACCGGAGGCCGCCGAGGTCTTTGATCCGTCCCTCAATGCGGAGGATCCGCGGCAGATGCTTGCGAACTCCCAGGTTGGATCCGGCAGCTGCTGAGCCTAGAGAGACGCAAGGAACGAGCCGAGTGGTAGCTTCGAACCTACCCTTGCGGTGCCGACTGATGGTGCAGGTTCGATGGGGTGATCTGCGGTGCCGCTCGACATCGTTCTACACGTTCAAAGGGTAGGACGGATGGCACGCTCTTCATATCTCCATGAAGGCCGACCCAGATCTCTGATTTGTTTGGATAAATAATGCGAATGTCTGGACAAACCGTGACTATTTCTCAAGTTCATACACTGACATGCCTCGAGATCTTGAGTGTGACACGGATCCCGCTCAGGAGTGACATATTGCCCATCCTCGCCGACGAGCCAACGGTACGTCCACTGCGATTGCTCCAAACGTCAGCTCGTCCCACAACCCACCCACTGAGGCGGCATTGACCACCACAGTGTCCACCCGTGCGCGATAGACCGGCGCTCCCGGGCCCCAGAGCACTCTGCGTAAGGCTTCGCGAACCACCTGCCAAGCATGCCCCCACCCGCCTTTCCTCTTCACCACGCGCAGGTACGACTTCAGCACCGACGATCGCTGAATGTGGGCCGCGCCGCGGCCGAGGTGGATGTGTCCACAGACGTGCAGCCTCGGCCGTACTTGTAGTAAGCGCTCAAGAAGCCTATTACATCCGAAGCCGGCGACGTCGAGGATGTCTCGGGGAGGCGTATGGGTGATAAGGATGTCGGTCTCGCGTGGTATGTTGGCCCACTGTCGGGCTGCCTGATGGCGCGCGTAGTGAAACACTCCTCGGCGAGGAGATCCACGCGCAGGGGTGCCCGGGCTCCCGTATACAGTGAGCTCGCGGTCGCCAAAGGAGAGCACGGTGCAGGAGTCCTGGAGGTAGATGAGGTCGGGGTGTGCAGCGAGGAAGGCTTCCAGCCACAGAGGGTCGGCGAGTGCTTTGTCGTGGTTTCCTGCGATGAAGATCTTGTGCTTGTGCGGAGCCGCGCTAAGCCAATGCAGCGCGTCCAGGACCTCCGGCACAGTCCCGTTCTGCGTGAGGTCTCCGGCGTGGATGAGAACGTCCCCTTCGGGCAGGGGCGGAACACGGCTGTGGTTGCCGTGGGTGTCGGCAATGCATACGACGCGGACCTGATTTCTGGCGTGGTGGGGGCTCCGATCGATGGGAGCTGGCCGTAAGGAGGTGCTTGCGGCGTAAGCTTTCTTGGTGATGTACAAGATAGGAGAGCGATAGAACTGTTGCCACTGTGTAGGAATCCTACGCCTAAGGATCCTTCGAGGCGTCATTTCGCTAGCTTCGCAGTAAGTACGAAGAGGACCGCCAATACACGTGAGCAGCTTGCCTGATGTGAAGCGACCGTTGAGCCGCAGTCAGCCGTAGTCGCACTCGTAACAATACAAGTACCCGCTAGGCACCCGCGAGGTGCCGAATACCACCGTGGCTGACCCTACTCGACCACAGCTCGTTCAAGATGGCGGGTATGAAGTTTGGAACGAATGCGTCAATGCTTGCGGCGTGAGAGAACAACCGATAAACGCGTGGGGCTTCATTGCCCTGAATTCTTCGAGGGCGCTCGCGGAAGCACTCTGCTTCTCCTACTACGCAGTGTCGATCGTCGCGCCTCCGCGCGCTGTCTTCTCTACGACTTGCCCATGATGTGCGTCGACAAAATAGGAGAACCGCGAGGGCACGGTCGTCGCGGAGCACTCGTGCTACCATAAACCCTCGCCATCGCGCCCGGGCCCTCGACGTGTGGGGAGCCACTCGGACGCGAGATTGCTCAGCTTCGCGCTCGTCGTCCGCTCAATCGTGACAGACGCGGGCCCTCGGTCCGCCAACTAGCCCTGGCGAGGAGGATCAATACGTTTGGGGTGCGCTTTCCTGGGGGTTGTGGCAGATCAGCTGGCTTCTGTCGACCGCGACGGCTATGCAGTGCGCTCACCACCCCGTCAAGACTTTCTCATACTCGCGGCTTGCGCGCGCGGCCTCTCGCGGCTTTTGGCGCACGTTGGGCGGCTGTGGAGACCGAGCGGGACCCAGCCCCCCTGCGGTGGTCGGACCGGTGCGCGCGTAGGGTCACTTGACGGCGCGGCCCATTCGCGTCGCGCGACGATCTTGTACCCGTTCCACCAAGCGCGCCGCTTCTCATGACCACGCGCGGACTCCGTTCGTCCGCCATGTACAATGCTCTAAGGTATAAAAGACAGAGGTGCGCGGCGAGGTGTTCAGCCAGACGCCGTCGCCCCACATCCATCGCTCTCTGACATAAGCTCCTTGGCGACAGTTTCACAATTTTGCGGCAACACCTCCTTTGTCCAGACCACCACCGTGTCCGCTCTCAACCCTCTCTAACTCAACTGTGACTCTATCCCTCCTCGCCCCTCCTCATACCCGATTTTTATTGCCATGCGTCTCGCGAACGACCCCTGCGCGCTTGACACTGTCTCAGACGCTGTCGACGAAGGTGCGCGCGCGCCACACCGCCTTCCTCCCGCCCGCGCGCTCGCGTACTCACAGTGGTGGTTAGTGAACAAGCTGAAGGGCCAAGTTGCTGCCGCGCAATGGGACGAAGCGTCCAAGTTCGACTCTGAGAAGGACAAGAACTCCTTCCGCCAATACGAAGAAGCATGCGACCGCGTCAAGAACTTCTATCGCGAGCAGCACGGTGCGTACCCGCCCCGTCTCCGACGCCTTCTCCCGTTCCGCTTGCTCATGTCCGGCATGTCCATCCTTTCTCTCCCAGAGAAGCAAACCGTTGCATTCAATGTTCGGGTCCGCGCGGAGTTCAAGCGAACGGTGCACGCGCGCATGGGTATGTACTCGCGGCCGCGCTGGATCGCCGTCGCTCTCTTTGGCTGACGCTGCGCCTGCAGGCATCTGGGAGGCCATCGAGAAGCTGAACACGCTCGTGGACGACTCCGATCCGGATGTGGGTGTCGCTGATCCGCTACCCTTCCCGCACGCGGCAGATGCTGATGTGTGATATGGGGCGGTCCCTGATTGCTCTCGCTTCTAGACGAGCCTCTCGCAGATTGAGCACCTCCTGCAAACGGCGGAGGCCATCCGAAGGGACGGCAAGCCGGAGTGGATGCAGGTTGCAGGCCTCGTTCACGACCTCGGCAAGCTTCTGTACTTCTTTGGCTCCGAGTGAGTACCCTTGCCCGAGCGGCTGACCGTTACAAATGTCTGACGTTTCCTGACATCATACGCAGGGGCCAATGGGACGTCGTTGGGGTACATTCGCTCTCTACATCACATTTCATGGAGCGCGCTAACGCTCTGAGTGTGTCTAGGATACGTTTGTGGTCGGCTGCAAGTTCTCGGACAGGATCATCTACCCCGAGACGTTCGAGAACAACCCCGACTTCCATGACCCTGTCTATTCCACCGAGTACGGCGTCTACTCGCCTCACTGCGGGCTCGAGAACGTCATGCTCTCCTGGGGTCACGACGAAGTACGTCTCTCTCCCACCTCTTTGACTCTCAGCTCATGCGGGCAACGCGTAGTACTTGTACCACGTTTTGAAGAAGCAAAGCTCGCTTCCGATTGACGCGCTGTACATGATCCGCTACCACAGCTTCTACCCGTGGCACCGCGAGGGCGCGTACTCGCACCTCACAAACGCGGAGGACCAGCGCGCGCTCGAGGCCGTGCGCGCGTTTAACCCGTACGACCTCTACAGCAAGAGCGACGAGCCGGTGCGGGTGGAGGAGGTGAAGCCGTATTACCAGGCTCTCATCGCGAAGTACTTCCCCGACGTGATCGAGTGGTAGATCCGCTCGTCATAGTGTTGCCATGGTTGTTGGCCGTTGGAGCCAAGTCGTAGTCACGCCGTAGTTGGACTCTTGTACTATAACTGTTACCCCGGATTCCCGATTCCCTTCCCAACGCGGCACGGATATACCTATATATAATGTCTAATACATACATGTCATGCAGGTGCATGAAAATATTCAACCAGGGGTTTAGCTTGACCTTAACGGACTTTCCAATGACTAAATCACGGGCTTTTCCTTCTCCTTCTCCGCCTTTCCCCTTGGTTCTACCCCCACCATTCCCCCGGGTCACCCGAGTGAACCACGACGACTTCCAGTTATGGGTACGCACCCGCTACTGGCGCCGCTGACATAATCGCCGCAGGACCCTCCACGTCGCGCGTTCACAGACGCGCCCGACAAGGGCTCGGCTGAGCCATACACGTCCCCAACCCACGCTTTCTCTCCGACCACCATCATGCGGTTCTCTTTTACGTTGCTTGCGACGGTCTTGTCAATAGGGAGCGCGTTCGCGTCGAACGTACTCGAGCTGACCCCGGACAACTTTGACGAGCACGTCGGGAAGGGCAAGCCTGCGCTGGTCGAGTTGTACGTGTCCGTTTCACACCGCGTGGTGACATGCAACTGAAGTCTGTTACGTAGCTTTGCCCCGTGGTGCGGGCACTGCAAGGTACTGTCAAGCGCACAAGACACGTTGAGTGCACCGGCTGACCGCACTTCACATTAGAACCTTGCGCCCACGTACGAGCAGCTGGCGGATGCGTTCGCACACGCGAAGGACAAGGTCGTCGTCGCCAAGGTGGATGCGGACGGTGCTGGCAAGCCATTAGGCCAAAAGTACGGCGTGACGGGCTACCCCAGTGAGTTCTACCTGCACATTTCCACGCAAACCGGATGTTAACGCCAGTTGCGTGCAGCTTTGAAGTGGTTTGGCCCCGAAGGTGGTGAGCCTGAGAAGTATGAAGGAGGCCGTGACCTCGATGCGCTCGCGAACTTGTGAGTCTTAACTGCTCGTTCCCAACGTCCCGCCCAGCTCGTACCATCTTCCACGCGCGAGGATCACCGGGAGACTGCACAGTGATCAAATCCCACCTGCCCGTTGCGCAAGCCACGCCTGGCTAGGAGAGATGATGTACCGCTGTGATCCCTGGGATGTTCGTCTGCCACGCCCCGCCCCTCGGACATGATGCTCATCAGGTTTAAGGTCTCTGATACTCTGGGATGAGACCATATACATCACCCTGATCCACCCTCCCGCGTCGGAATGCGACTCAGACGTGAACCATGCGCTAATCCCTCTGCAGCATCACTTCGAAGTCCGGAGTCAAGTCGAGCATCAAGCCTCCCCCGCCGCCGGCATACACCATCCTCGACATTCACACATTTGACGAAGTGGCTCTGGTATGTGCCAGTCGCTCATACCCTTGGATGCAAGCTGACACTGTTTCCAGAACCCTGAAAAGGATGTCATCGTTGCGTTCACTGCCCCCTGGTGCGGTCACTGCAAGCGTCTGAAGCCTATCTACGAGGAGGTCGCCAAGGACTTCTCGAGCGAGTCGAACGTGCGTTGATTCAGATTTCTGCTGCAGTGTGAAGTGTCTGAGGATGCGCCTAGTGTGTCGTCGCGAACGTTGACGCTGACGCGAAGAACAACAAGCCTCTGGCCGAGAAGTACGAGATCGGTAGCTTCCCCACCATCAAGTTCTTCGCCAAGGATAACAAGGGTAGGTGTCCACCACATACACATGGGTGTAACATCTCCGCTAACACGTCTGCAATAGAGCCTGTTGACTACGATGGTCCTCGTACTGAGGAGGCCTTCATTGACTTCCTGAACGAGAAGTGCGGTACTCACCGCACCGTCGGTGGCCTTCTTGATGACAAGGCACATGAGGAGCTATTCCTGATAAAACAAAGTGCTGACCAATCTCTTGCAGGCCGGTCGTCTCGAGAAGCTTGACGAACTCGCCGCGAAGTTCTACGAGCAGTCCGCTGCTACGCGCCAGGAGCTGCTGAAGGAGGCCACCGCTTTGGCCTCCGACCTCGGTGCGACCGCGAAGCAATACCTCCGCGTGATGGAGAAGGTCGTGAACGGTAGCGAGGAGTACCTCGAGAAGGAGACGAAGCGGTAAGCAGCCCCCCATGGTCTTAGTCGTCCGCTATCCTGACGAAACGGCTGCCAGTCTCGCCTCGATCCTCCAGAAGCGCACGCTCTCCCCGGGCAAGTTGGACGAGATCAAGATTAAGGCCAACATCCTCGGTGCCTTCCGTCCGATCGTCGAGAAGGCTGAGGAGGTCGTCGAGGAGGTTAAGGAGGAGATCAAGCGCGACACCGCGGAGTTGTAGAGCTGTCTCCATGCCGTGACGTCGCGCTGCGTCGCTGTCCAGCAGTTTGCATTAATTTATCAGCATCGTTTTCGCACACTCAGATCCCAAAGTCCGGTGGACGGCGTTCGTGGATGTTCGACCTGTGTCGGCGCCGTGGCGGTACTCAAACGGGGACCCACAAGATGACATCAGACGGGATCGACCCACATTCCTAGCAAAAGAAACCGTTTGCCCGTCCCTTGTCCGAGGCGCCCCTAGATGGGTGGAGCGGCGTTGGCGCGCCATCTATGGCGTAGCTTCGACGTCAGTCATGCACTTATGCACACCGCCCTCCCTGTATAAGGCGCCAGCTGTGAGCCATGTCCGCCATCGCATTTCCCCTTGTCCGCAGGCAACTTCACGTCCTTCAACGACCTCCACGACCTTCAGCTATCTCTATTCGACGCACCTACCACTCAACAACAAGAGTAAACATGGCAGCACACGAAGGCACGACTTTGAAGCAGAACATCCCGCCTCAGAAGCAGGAGCTCCCGGGTCTTCAGAAGGACATAGAGCCGGAGCCATTCGACACAAGACTGGAGACCGCGTCTGGTCCCAAGCCTTACATCGGTGTCGGCAAACTCAAGGGCAAAAAGGCCCTGATCACCGGAGGAGAGTAAGTCACAGCACGTACACTCGCCCATAGCCGATGATAGATGCTCACATCCTCCATAGCTCAGGAATTGGCCGCGCAGTAGCCATCCTCTTCGCTCGCGAGGGCGCAGACGTGACGATCGTCCACCTGCCCGAAGAGCAAAAGGACGCGGACGACACCGTGCGCGCGATCGAGCGTGAGGGCCAGAAGGCGCTCTCAATCGCGTTCAACCTCGAGGACTTCAAGAACGCGAAGGCGGTCGTTGACCGGCACGTCGCCACCTTCGGGCGCGTCGACATCCTCGTGAACAACGCGAGCAAGCAGACAATGACGGACGACTTTGCGGACATCGACCTCGACGTCGTCGAGAGCACGTTCCGGAGCAACATCCTCCAGATGTTCGCACTCACCAAGTTCGCGCTCCCGCACATGCCCAAGGGCTCGAGCATCATCAACACGACGAGCGTGACAACGTTCCGCGGGAGCGGCTCCATGCCGGACTACGTCGCGACCAAGGGCGCGATCGTGGGCTTCACCCGCTCTCTGGCGAAGGACCTGGTGAAGAAGGGGATTGTGAGTGGCTTCGCATCGACCAAAAGCGTGAATTGTCACTTACAGTCGACTTACAGCGTGTCAACGCCGTCGCACCCGGTCCTGTGCATACCCCGCTGCAGCCCGCGTCGCGGCCTCCAGAACAGATGGAGGGCTTCGGGAGCAAGTCCCAGATCGGTCGCCCTGGCCAGCCGTCAGAAATCGCGCCGAGCTATGTCTTCCTCGCCAGCGCCGAGTCGGAGCTTTACTACGGCCAAATCCTCCATCCTTACCCTCTCGGTGATTGATTCTCCTTGCTGTTTCATAAGTATCTCAGTGGAGTGTGCCACCAATATTGTATCATAGTCATCGCGTGTACCCATCACATTATCGCACCTGCTTATCCGCCGAGTGACCAAGAGAGGAGAACTGCATTAGGTGTACATCTACGAGACTGCTTCACGTTTCACGACCACCGGCTTACATCCGCTCGAGGGGCTTGATGCTGAGCAGGCGGAGCGCAGCGCCGAGCACGTCGCGCGCAGCGAGGTAGAGCGCCATGCGCGCCTTTGCCTTCTCCTTGTCCTGCTCGCCCTTGACGATGACCGTCTCCCATGCGCTCGAGATCGCGTGGCTGAGGCGGAAGCCGAACGTGACGATCCCGCTCGGCTCATGCGTCTTCAGCGCAGTCTTTACCACGTCCGGGTACGTCCCGAGCAGGAACACGATCTCGCGCGCCTGCGGCTCCGTGAGTAGCTCCGTCTTGAGTTGCGACGGCGCGGGCAACGGGAGCAGTTCCGGGTTCTTGCGCTCGATCGAGGAGAGACGGACGTGCGCGTACTGCAGGTACGGGCCGGTGTCGCCCTCAAAGGAGAGCATGCGGTCCCAGTTGAAGGTGTAGTTGTTGATCCTGAACGGTTCGCGTCAGCACTGTGCCATGCCATGGAAGCATGAGTGGTACGTACCGCTTTGCAGCCATGTCTTGGATCTTGATACCGGTGATACCGATCTCCTCCGCGACATACTCAGGGTTCTCGACCGCGTTGTACTTCTCCTCATTCTTGCGCATCTGCTCGTGCATGACAGCAGAAGCCTCGCGGATGATTTGGTCGAGGAAGACAACCGTGCCCTTGCGGGTGCTCATGCCGAGCACCAGGCCGTAGTTGACGTGCTCGAGGTTCTTCGCCCAATCGAAACCCATGAGGTCGAGCGTCTTGAAGAACTGCGCGACGTGCATGTCCTGTTGCGCGGAGATGACGTAGATCATTTTGTCGAACTTATACTTGTTGTACCGCTCGACCGCGCCGCCGATGTCGCGGGTGAGGTAGATCGAGGTACCATCTACTCGATTGTCAGCACACTGGGCCATAGTTGTGAGGGTCCAGGACACCTACCCCGCTTTCGGACGACAGCCTTCCCGAGCTTGTGCTTCTCGAGGTTGACCCGCAGCGCGCCGTTGTCCTCCTCGATCAGGTTCATCTCCTGGAGCTGCTTGAGCGCCTTGTCCATGGCTTCCTGGGGAACCTCGCTCTCGCCGGTGTACACATCGAAGTGCACGTTCAGGCGCGCGTACTCCTCCGCATACTTGCGCACGGAGAGCTGCCGCCAGACGCGCCAGTTCTTGAGCGCCTCTTCGTCGCCGTCCTCCATGCGTTTGAACCACGCCGAGGCCTGCTCGCGGATCGAAGGGTCCTTATCCGCCTCGGCGTTGATTTTGACGTACACCTCGAAGAGGTGCTGGATCGCATCCTTCTCAAGCGCCTCTTGCGACCCGTACTTCTCGAAGCCGACGGCGATGAGACCGAACTACGGCGTGAGGGGCATGAGTGGCAAGCCGACGGCTCTGATATACAACTGCGCATACCTGGGTACCCCAGTCTCCGAGGTAGTTCATAGAGATCACTTCCCATCCACACGCCTTATATAGGTTCGCGAGGAACGCGCCGATGATGGTGCTCCGCAAGTGGCCGACGTGGAAGGATTTCGCGATGTTGGGGGAGGAGTACTCGATGATGACACGCTTGCCCTCGCCGAGGTAGTTCGCGCCATATTCAGGCTGTTTTGATTCGGTGTTATAGGTGAGGGCGTGGATCTGGTCGAGGACGAGACGGTGGAGAGTGGAGGTGCGGCAGCGGAAGTGGAGGAATGCGCGGTCATGGGTCACCGACTCGATCCATTCATCTGGTTGGAACTTGGGCAGGTCAGTATATGTGCTTGGAATCCAATCGTCATCGAACTCATCAATCGCGATGCCATGGATGCGCATTAGGTCAGTTGGTAGGTTGGAGAGCTGCCAAGACAGCCTATTAAGAAAGTAACATCGCTATGTGCGTTCCGACGCCAAGTTGTATGGAGAACGGCTGGGTGCAGCACAAGTCGTTTCCCGAGTGTGCATCACGTGACCAAGAATTCGGGTGAGCACACCCCTAGTACTTCGCTAGTTACAATCTCCGGATCGCACATTGTAGTCCCGATGAGGACGGGATACGACGAAAAACAGTGGGGCGCAAGTCTGCGGCGGTCTCTACACACCTTGTCAATCACTTTCTTCGCGAGTTCATCGACCTTGCCGGGGAGCTTGAATCGCGGCAGCGCGACGGTGAAGTCCTCGCCCTTCTTCCCATAGTCCACACCCTGATAGACCTTGTCCACGGTGAGAGGCTCGAGCGCATCGGCAACGACCTTCGCGATCGCGATCCGGAACAAGTCCAGCACAGAGCGCGTAGGATCGGTACCCGCGACCTCGGGGAGTTTTGGCAGATCGGCAGGCACGGTGTAAGGCGACGGAGCGAGCACGGGCTTGTTCGACGGCAGTGTGGATGTTGATGCCATTCTGAAGAAGTGAAGGTTGGACGAGAAGGCCCGAGTGTTTTGGAAGAGACGAGGCGAGCGGCGTAGAAGTACAGAGGTATTTACACAGAGGAGAGATGGGAGTCGGAGGGAGAGCAGCGACGCCACCGTTAACAGATCTTTGTGCGCACAGCCAGCTTAGGAGTCAGATGAGATAAGAAAAAAGCAGCAAAGACGGGCGCGAACAAGCTCCGGAGCTCGACACGCACATCGATTGGATTTTTTGGCAGAGTCACACAGCGCTTCAGCGGGCGCTTCCATCCGTGTCGTCCCAAATTTGGCAGTTTAGCAGGTTCGTGTGGCAAATGCCTCTTAGCTCGCAGCAATACCCTCACCGTTACAAAAATCAGGAAACATCAATGCAGATTTGGCTTTATATTTTATTTCTGAATTGAGGGACTATTAATTCCGGGGAATTTCAGCCCAAGTGATCAATATGTTCAATCCTTCTTTCCGCCCGCTTCGTATGGATTAGGAATGCCAGCTGTCTTCACTGCATAGTATATGAAGGATAGAATACGTACAGACATCACTACCATGCAAATTATGAAACACATACGATACCAGGTTGTGAGAAAAAATGCATATACCTCGCCACACAGACCGGGGGCTGCATCTAGGAAGTCGTGGGGGACACTCTCCACACATCCCCACCGCTGGAGCGCACGATGGCGTGTCCAGCGAGTTCACAAGGGGGTCCAAAAAGTATTCTTATTGGTACCAAATACCTCGTGTCGGCAGCGCGTCTGGCGCGTGCAGTTACATCAGGCGCAGCCCGGCCTCCATCCCGACCTCACATACGATTTAATACATCAACTCATCAAGAAAGGTCCGGTCATGATTGACTCGTGTGCGGAAGTAACAACTGTACGGAGGACATGTCGTTTCATGAGTACGCCACTTCAGACGCCTTTCATCGGGCGCCGAGAGCTCGCTAGACCGGCTACCACGATGGCCATACCTGCGCACCTACCTCATCACACTGCACATCTGCCGGGACTACTATCGCTCCAGTCAATACATTCAATCACCTGTCCGGGAACCGAGCATACTCCGTGAGTTAGCGGGCATCTCATATATCTTTATGAGTCGGACAATGACCTCGATAGAGAGCACAATTGGACGGAGGTGACCTGGCCGCCTCACAGAGCGGAAGAACATGCTCTAGAACGTATACCGACCTGCGCACCATAAGGTTCCTACGGCAAGAGGATGAGAAACTGCCGTATGGACGTCTCACAAGCCTCGACAGCCTCGGCGGGACTGTCCATACCGCTACGACAGCCGCGTGTGAGTACCGTCCACCAAATCCTGACATAGACAGTAGGTCTAGGCTCTCCTCAGTGACCCCCCGAGCCGCGAAGTTCCGCGGCGCCCGCACACCCCGCCAGGGCAAGACGCAAGCCATCTCCCGGCGCAGACAGAGTTCACCCATGTGGCACGGCAAAGGTTCAGACCTGACACGCAATGCAGCGGGAGAACCGCGGCTCTCGAACTCCCTTTCCCCGCATCGCGACACGAGGGGCCCATTAATCACTCGCGCGGCGGCTGATATCAGAGGCTCGGAAGACACTACTTTGAGAGTGCGCGATAGCCGCCGAGGGCGATGACAGCTTCTTCCTTCGCGCCGGCCTTTGAGGCTACCGCTTTAACAGCGGAGGCGCGCACGAGTTCGACATTGTCCGCCGAGAACAGACGTGCGGCACCGAGGGGGTGCTGCCGCTCTGGGTGCGCGAGGGAACGTCGGAGGCGCGGCGCGCGGTTCTGTCCTTCGACGTTGGCATGCTGCATGAAATCAATGAGCCACTTCTCGGCACTGGGCGGTATGCCTCGGCCGGCGGGTGTGCTCACCGCGAGAAAGCGTCGGGCTATGTGTTCTCCAGTTTGGCCGATGCTGTAAGGTACGTAAGTTGTTGTTGATACTCTTCATGGTTGCACTGCGAAGTAGGAAGGATGCCATATCTGGTGCGGACATCTCCATTTCGGTCGATCCGGTCGTTAGTGGTTGAGTCACTAGAACTTTACCTGGAGAGGGTGGGATGCAGCGGTCCTGTGACAATGTAAACGACGATATGGCGAGCTAATCGCGGCGTACACGATGCA
Organism: Trametes elegans; assembly: GCA_022606155.1. Taxonomy (NCBI): domain Eukaryota; kingdom Fungi; phylum Basidiomycota; class Agaricomycetes; order Polyporales; family Polyporaceae; genus Trametes; species Trametes elegans. Next base: position 183,805 of record JABYQO010000027.1, on the reverse strand, counting down.
GGCCTTGCAATGTCGGCCCAGTGCAGATTCATAGCTCGAAACCATCCTTGAATACCTTAGGATTCTGCCCCGCTGCTGTTGCCAGATGCGCGAAACGTGTTCGCAACGATTTGGTCACTTCTGGAGACCTCGACTGGCATCTCGAAAAGCAAGTCATTCATTTGTTCCCCAGCTTGATCTCTCTCACTCAGCACCGCATCACATGGGGCTGATGAGTACGATAACGGCCCTGCCGTCTCGCAGCATGTGCAAGACGTACTGCATCGGCAGACCGTCCGCGCTCCAGCAACGTTCGACACCAGGCCGCGAAGAGGAGCAGCCCAACTGCCATGGCGACCGTACACAACACTGAGACACGGCTCCCCACTAGAAGGTCGAGGTACCGCGGGATGGCCGGGCGTACAGGAGCGCACGCGTCCCGGCTCGTGGCGCCGATCAGCCTGCGCCCCCGCTCCCATTTCGAGCGAAGACAATAAGAGCACTCGCCCGCGTCCGATCGCCAGCTTTCCAAGAGGAAGCTAGCGTCGAGGCCCGCGTCCCGAGCACGGGCCCGGCCGGGCTGACGGCGTGGTAGGGACGGATCGGCTTCGGGCGTCGAGGCATGCGCGGGGGCGTTGGGGCAGATCAGCCAGCTCGCGGCGGGTGCCCGACGGTCGAGATTGGGTTTTCCCATCTTCTCGCAGCATGCTTGACTAGTCAGACACCGCGTCAAGTGAGGGGCACGGTGGCGCCAGCCAAGCGCGAGCGGTAGGATCCTCTCAGGATATGTCGAGCGGCTTCACATACCGCCCGATTTGGGGAAGGGGTGCGAGGGTGCTCAGGCCCGGGCAGGGCCACGGCCATGAGGCCATCGCAGCAATCCGCGATGGGCAGATCCTGTCCCGTGATGCCGCCTAGAATTTGAGTTCGAGGTGAGCGGAGGGGTTCGCGTGCTGTTGGGGGAGGGCGCACCGCGAGCGCACCTGATTGCGAGTGCGAGAGAAGAGGGCGAGTTCGTCGACGCTCCCAGCTGGCAGACCTTCTGTGTTCATCCAATAGGCGGAGGGTAACCTGGCGTCGCGGAAGCATTCAATTCACGAGCGGCCGCATTCGGGCCAGGTCCAGCGTGATGTGGAGGGGCTCCGCTCCCGATGGATGTTTTAGTCAGGACGAACCTTACGCTTGCCGTGCAGCGATACGCCTCCCTACGCCCGCCGCGGAGATCGTCTCTGCCTAGCCGGCCATTTTCAACGCAGCGCGTGGGGCCGTCATAACCGACGTGGATGGGGTACTAAGATCAGAAAGACGAGGCATCCAGCAGTCGAGACACCGCACGAACCTCGTCCGTCCCGGGTCGGTCGTGCGTCCATCATCTTCTGGTCCCCGCCACCCGGGAGGGCTTTTGGGGGCTACTGAGCGATGGGCGAGCATCTGCGCCCTTCTGCGGAGTAGCAAATACGGGGGTGCACGTCCTGTCCTGATCCGACTTCTGAGGACTGAGGACGAGAACACGAGCGAGTCGCAACGTTCGCGCGTCGCGACTCATCTCTCCCGTGAGCGCCGTGCGCGGTCCGCGGGGCCTGGGCGTCCGGGAGACAAGAGGGCTGATCAAGATTCGCCGGGTCGCTCACAAGCTCGTGGCAGGCGTACCTCGCTGGGCCGCCTTCGCCTGCGGCATGTGCGCCCTCTGCTCCCGCGCGCGCCGTTCTCGCGAATGGAAGGGACGGCGTCTGGCGCGGGTTCGCCTCCGTCGCCCCCCAACCCCGACCAGAAGCGGAAGCCGCCCAGCCTCGCCCGCGGGTCGACGCCTCACCAACAGGATGGGTAGCTCAGGTCGTCTGTATGCGCCCCACCAGGGCCTGCAGGGGACACAAAAGCCTCCGCGATGCGTGTGGATTCTGCACGAAGAAGAGTTGGAGGACAGCCGCCCGTGCCGCGCGCCTGGGAGCCGGGCGAGCGCCCGCACGCCGCGCGCCGACAAGTGCCCGGTGGCACCCGGCTCCCGCACCAGGCGGTTGGTAGCTCGAGGCTGAGTCCGCACAGCGAGCCCGCCCAATCGCGCAGGAGCGCCCCGAGCCGCGCCCCGTGTCTCGCCCGCTGGCCACCGATGCACGGTGGCCCATGGGCGTCCGCCGCGCCCCTCCAACGCTCCAAGCTCGCAGCTTCGCGACCGTCCTGCAGACGCGAGCGAAGAGCGCGCACTGCGGGAAGCCGGAGCCTTAGCAGCCAGGGCCAGAGATCGAGAGGCGCGGCGGGTGCCCATCAGGGACGCGCGAGAACATGTGCTGCGAGCTCACGGCGCACAAGCCCGCCTCACATGTGCGCCGCCTGCGCGCTTCGGGCCAGCGCTGCGACGCACCGGGGCTCGTTCTGCCTCTGTTCGCGCGCGTCCGAGCCGTGCCGTGCGCCACCTTCGCCAGCTCGATCTTCTCCGACCACGGACACGGACTTTCACCGCGGCAGGAGAGAGCGCCGGGGCTCCTGCGCGCTGACCAATCGCGAACCATGGGGCGAAGTCGATGCGCCCCGGGCTCGTCGGTGGACCTGAATGTGGCGGTATTGAGTAAAGGATATTGGGGGGGCAAGGACTGCGTCGCGAGTTTACGAAATGAACTGGCGTCGCACGACCCGGTCATGCACGGAGGGGGGGGAAGACAAAGTAAGGCAAGCCTGTCAATTATGCAAGACACGTACATCGCGCACCACGTTGCACGTTGCGTCGCCGTCCGAACGAGGCAGCCCGCGCCCCGAGCGCGTCGCCTCGCACTTACCGGCCCACACCTCCCTCGCCTCGCGGCGGGGGCATGTCCGTCCTGTCGACTCTCGACGGCCGGCCGAGCTCGCCTCTCTTCCCAAGGCCGACGCGGGGCGCGAGTGCAGACATGGGTGCCTGGGATGTGCAGGCAGCGGCTGCAGCGGAGCCATCATCTGATCCGCCCGCGTGAGGACACGCATCCACGCCGCGGTGCTGGGCGAGCGCCCGCCCGCGGCCGAAGGCGCGGGTTAGAACACCGGAAGGTGCGCGCATGGGAACGTCGCTCGAGAGCGTCCGGCGCGGGCGCACTAGAAGTCCAAGGCATTGACGTCAAGCGCCCCGCGCACGAGCTGCAAGGGACAGCACTCACAAGAGTGCGGGTATTCGCGCCTGGCGCGGTACGTAAACGGTACATCACACAAGGTATTCTCCGCGCATTTGCCTTCCGCAGACACAGGCACTGCGAGACGTGGAGGGCGGCGTACACACACCAAGACGTATCTGCAGGGTAATACTAAAAGGGGGGATGAGGGGATACAGGAACCGAACATAGACATACAGACACGTAACACGTTCGTACAGCGGACAGCGGATATCGTACAACCGGGACGCCACACAATGAAAACGCCAGACTAAACTAACCTCTCAGGAGCGCGGGCGGAGATGGGCAATGTGCCGTGCATGGACGGCCGAGGGGCCTATCTCCGCCCGGCGCTCCCACCACAACATATGCGGCATAATCGTACACAGGCGCGGCGGACGATCGTCGTCACTCGCGCGCGCGCTACGGCAAATTGACGGGAGACAGGTGACAGGTGAACGGGGTTTCGGGAGACAGGATACAGGGCGGTGGTGAGTTGAATCACCGAGCGTGGCGATTCGAACGGAACGCGAGAGCAGGGAGAGAGCGAGGGCGGCATAGGACAAGACTCAGAGACCATGCGGTGGGCCGCGCGGAGATGATTGACGATACACAATAGACGACGAAACTTGCGAGCGAGAGGCGCGTGTGTAGTACCCCGGACGAGCGCCGGGCACAATCTATGGAGATCTGGGAGGACAGTGGGCGATCAAAAACTTGTCACTGGGCCGGGTCCGCTGTCGACGACCGAGTAGCAAGCCTGACGAGACGAGACGAGGCGAGACAATCAAAAGTCGCCCTGGAGACAGTACCCGGGGGCATAGTCGTAGCCACAGCCCAAGCTGTGCGCGTAGGCGCCCCACGGGTGAGGCGACTGCACGGCACCGAGCGCGCCCGCCCCAAACGGGCTGGTCCAGTCGCCAAACGCCGCGCACGCCGCCGCGTCAAACGACTTCTGCATGACGCCCGGCGACCCGGGCTCATCGCGAGCGTAATCAAAACCGTTGGGGAACGGGGCGATGACGGGCGAGCCTTGGTACGGCAAGGGACTCCCCGCCCAGCCTTCGAGCGAGGAGTACGAAGAGGGCGAGGGCGCGTATGCGTCGCCCATCAGGTCCGAGATGCACGTCGGGCTTCCGATCTCGGACTCGCAGGGCCAGCCGTACGAGAGCGGGGGCGTCGCGGGCGAGAGTGCGGGCGTGTCCATCCCGTCCAGGTCGGGGTCGGCCGCGGGGGGCGGAGGGCTTGAGCACGCGCTGCCAGCGACATTGAGCGTGTACACCTGCGTGCAAATGCGGCCAGAAGGGCGGACGCCACAGAGTTAAGCGAGCGTCCAAACGTGGGATCGTGATGCACTCACGTCATGGGCCCCCGTCCCGCCGTCAGCACTCCGCGGATGAAGAAAGGCGAGAGGGTCTGCCACACCTGCGTCGAACGCCTGCGCGGGAGGCACGCTGTCGCCGGCCACCTGCCCTGCGGCCTCGCGTGGGGGACTGCCACCGTCAGGGCCGGCATGCACCAGTTCGCCGCGCGGGCCTGCGAAGCCTCCGAGGCTGCTCGCGCGAGCGAAGTAAGGAGGCCCTGCGCAGACTGAGTCACGACGCTGTGCGTTAATCCGCTGCAGGCCCGGCGACGACGCGCGCGCACGGGGGGCAGGCGCGGAGGAAGATCGCTTGAACATCGCGGTGAGCGGGACTTTGAAACGACCGTCCGTGGGGGGCGCGGCCCCAAACTCTTCAGGTTGGGGCTCTCTGCGATGAAGCTGACGGGTGCCGTACTGGGACTCTGCATCGTGTCTGCGACGTGTTCCTTGACATCCTCGGCCGTGTCGACGCGTTCTTCGACCTGTGCCTGGGTCACGGACACGCCCACGGCCTCCTCCTTGGGCTTGCGTCCGCGGTCGAGCTCGCAGTCATACTGCTCAATAGCCGCCGCTAGATCCGTGCCGGTCTTGCCTGCGACGAGCAAATCTGCGATCTTGGTGCACCTCTTCTCGCGACTGCGTTCCTCTTTCTCGGACTGCCCCCTTCCCTTCCGATTGCCTCTCTTGCGCGGGCCGTCCTTTACCTTGGCGAGCGCATTCGCCGCGGGCTTGAAGCGCCAGTCTGGATACTTCTTGCGGTGCTCGGCCAGGGCGACCACAGCCTGCGCTTCCCACACCTTGCGCTCCTCGCGTGGAAGGGCTTTCCAGTACTTGCCTGTGATGCGGAACGCGTAAGACACGCCGTTTACGCGTGTTCGAGGGACGTACCGATGATCTTGGACAATGCACTGTGGTTGCCCTCAATCGCGCCGGGAATGTGTTGGGCGCGGATGAACGAGGAGCGGAAGAGAATGAAGGCGTTGGGCGGGCGAGGGATGTACGACGCATCGCGCTTTTTTGCGTGCGAGGGACGTGCGGGACCGAGAGCGGGCGTTCCCGGCGGGGACATGACACTCATTGGAGGTGCAACGACCTCTGCGCCAGGCTCATAGGTCGTCACTTCGTTGTTCCATATCATATGGTTTGTTTCTGCCGCGAAGGTGTACACGAGCGGAGGGAGGGGATTGTCCACGAGCGGTGGCATGCCATCTGCAGCAGTGGTCAGCTCTGCGCCACCAGGGCGCGTGTATGCACCTGACGAGGAAGCAGTACGCACCGTCATCGTCGGCATCGTTGAAGACCACGTCGTCAGGGCGGTCGGGAGACATTGGTGAGGATACAATCAATGCAGTGGGTGTGCAGGAGGAAGAGAAGAGGAGAGACGCCGGGGAGGAAGTGAACGAGGGATCAGTCACGGTCGGGCGTAGAGCGTCGAGCCCAAACATTCACTGCCTTTATTCTCTTCTAGGCAACTCACGCACCCCGTCTCGTTTTCGCGCCGGGAGCTGTCCCGTCCGCAGCGGGAACTGGCGTGTCCTCCCTCAGGCCGTCGAGTGCCAAACTCTCTCCCGGAAAGGCGAGGTTCCGCATCCAGCTGCCGGGCGAGTGGCAATGACGACCGCGCGCCGGCACTCGAACAGCAGAAGGCCAGTCTAACGCAACGCCGCGCGGAATAACCCACAACCAAGCTTCATCGACCTCTCTCTCCCCTTCTCGCATCGATCGCACATGCCCGCCCCGCCCAGTTCCCCCGTGACCGGCCGGCGGGGCTGGGAGCTCCGCAACCCTATCGTCTCCCATCACCCGGCCAACAGCCCATCCAGAGCGAAAACACACACACTCACCTCGACAGCCTGCGACTCCGTCCGTGCACGCCCGACCGGCCGCGGTGCACAGCCTAAGGGCCAAATACCGGGATATCGATGTGGCCTCCTGAACGCGGTCGTCTGACAGTCCGCTGCTCCGCCACCACGCTGCAGCCGCTATCGCAGAAAATCGCGGATGTTCTATCGCTCGTTCCCCGTCATCGCCCGCTGACGGTCGCGAGCCTCGAGGCGCTGGCTTTCGGCAGGAGTCGTGATCCTGAGCGAGACAGATTGGGACACTTGCAAAGCACAAAGTTCAACCAACCTCTCCAGCCGATTGCTGTACACGCTGTAACCCGCCAGGACCCCGGAGGACCTCCGGAGTGCGGTCCGAATTTGCGGGGTTTCTCGCATTTTTTAGAGCTCGTTCGGACACTTTTTGTCTGGAAAAAATTCAGGAAATACTTGATGCTGGTCAGCACACAGTATACTACTCATATTTGTCCAAGAAACTAATCCAAATGTCGAGTCATCGATGAGCTGTGTGCTCAACATTGCGGCGAGTATCCGGGGGATGATCGAGTAGTCAAGCGCCCATTCCCATAATGAGTCCACCGCCGCCGCTTGCAATGTTGCGACTTTCTCTGAATTGTTTTGGTAAATCGTCTCATGCCGCCCAAAGTACATCACCATCTGGTTCCTGCTCATTTCCTCAGCCTACTCCGCTTATGCGCTGTGATATTACACCCGAACCTGCGGTCTGTGCACACCATCACTCAGAGCCTGTGGCTAATTCCGACGACCACTACCACCGAAATGGGAGCAATCTGTACCTCACGCTCACACGACACCGGCTCAGTCCACGTTTGTTCGGAATCCTATGCTGACTCCCTACAGGTACCCGTGCGTGCCGTCACCCAGCCAATCTCCTCGGCTCTTCTTATGCCCATGCCATCATGTGCAGGCTGCAGGGCCGACGACGGACATAACTCCTGACTCCCCTCGCTTCTGCTCGCGCGGATGCTTGGAAACCACACGGGACGCGAGAACTGTGGCTGCGGACGCGCAAAGACGCTGCTCCGGCTACTAGCCCGCTGATTTACCTCACTCCGCCGCAGCTTTCCCTGACTTGTCCGGGACCTCAAGGCCTCACGCCCGGCGGCGTGCGCAAAGGTGTGGCTTTATCCTTCCCTGGCACCGCTACCAGTCGGCGGCACCTCTGCCGGCGCTGCGTCTCGGGCGGCCATCCCCCGCTCGTGCCACACCGCGCCAGCTGCACCCCGCCTTTCAAAATCCGGTCCGGAGCGAAAGAGCGCGCCCACGAGTAAACGGCCGCACTGTCTCCAACCATCGTCCCGAGGCTCGGGGCCGTCTGATACTCAACGCACATGGCCCCGCGGTGCACCGCCCCCGACGCCGCACGCCGTCCGGCAAGTTCGTCGCATTGCCCGCAGAAGTCCGGCTGCCGCCACCTGGCGGCACGGCCTGGTCATCCGACGCGGACCCTCCGGCACGCGTCCTTTTCTCGCGACGAGGCGTGACCAGGTAAGCTCCGGACGCGCTGGACGTCGGACGTGCGTGCGGCGATGCTGAGGACGTACACATCGCCCAGGCCCGCCGCACGCGCAGAGCCTGATTTTGACGAACGGAGGTGGATCGCAAGTACTGGGGTTGAAACGCGGTACACCCCGCAAGGCGCCGTCGCCAGGAGACGCGCCAGTTTCAAGCACAGCGGCGATCCAGCGTGAGTGCGGGGGCGCGCTCGCGGTGTCGCCTCCGTGCTGCGCCATGCGCGAGGTGCTGTAACGAGTACGTACGATGTTCCGCGGGAGCGCGCTGCGCGTACTGAGGAATCAGGCTGCTACGTACCTGACCTGCGATGCAGCCCCAGCCAGTCATCGACCCATCTCGCAGAAGCACTCCGACGCACGTATTCCGAGCCGTCCGACGCAGAGGTCATGGCATCGGGCCCACCACCGACTCGGAAGTGCGGTGTCGTCGACGTCCGCATGCGCGGAAGGTGGACGTAGTGCGCTGGCGCTTCGCCCGTCCGCCGTTCGCCTCAATCACAGGCAGCAGTCTGACGGATGCAGGAACATCGGACCGACCCCCCGGGTGCCCATGTGCACCAGAAGCGCCTGGTGGATTGTCGGCCCAAATCCAGGAGAGTTCAGCATAGGTCCGCGTCGTACTCAAGCGCAGAACAGGACACATAGAACTCCATCTGTAACCTGCGCCTCTCGTCCTCAGCGCCACAGCGCGCCCGACTTTCGCCACTGCAAGACCCTGCTCGAACGCCTCGGGACGCCCGCATCCACTGCGCTCCTGCGTTCTGGCAAGAACATGCCCCGGCCGCAGGGAAATGAGGGTCTCGAGCCTCCTTCGCCCGTGGCACCTGCCATACGCTTCTCGTCTTTCCGTGCTTCCCTGGAATGCTGGTGATCCGGAATAGACACTACGTCTTCCCTCGGTCTTGCGAGTACTGCTGCCGACGTCGGCGGTCAAGCCTCGACCGGCCTCAAGCGGTGTACTCAACGCCTGGCGCTTCGGGCGACAGACGGCCCCTTCATGACTTCATGGCTTGAGCTCCGTTGGCGCTTCTGATCCTCGACTGCACGCGAGAACCTAACCTGTCTTATTGTCTTCATCCTGGCTGGCGGCTCCGTGGCTCAGGGCTATTCGACGCCACGACTGTTTCCTGGAACTGTGATTTCCGTATCCTGGGTAGATGTTACATTGGGGGTGTTGCGTACAGGCTGATGGGATTGAGGTTGCAGTGCAGGAGAGCATATCGAAGATGTCAGAGCAGGCGCAGGCAGCGAGAACAGAGACAAGCGATTTCAACCGATGAACAAACGATCCTCCCAAGTGAGATGCCGGCTGTGGCGTAGCGCGTGTGGCATGTGCACGCCCGCCGCCCGCGCTACTACGGCGGCGGGCCCACGAAGAGCATGAAGCCCTCCCCATCCGGCGCAGGGGCAAGGCCCCGGAAACAGATGTTGTCCCCGAGGTAGTCGACCCTGCGCAGCCCGTCGTCGCGCGGGCACCGCCTGCCGCCGATTACGAGCTCGACGCGGCGCGCGTACGCGCGGAGCGCCATCCGCTGGCGCTCACGCGACAGCCGGCGCCACTCGCCCTCGGTCACGAACTCCTCAAAGTTGGCGACGAGCGCGTCGAGCACGTCCCGCACCTGCACCGGCAGCGCCGCGTGGTGCGCGAGCGCGGTCACCGGCCACCAGAACGCCGGCTGCGGGTCGCCCGCGAGCGCGGTGATGCGCAGGCCGGGCGCGCCCGGGTGCGTCGCCGGCTGCGCCCCGTTCGGACCGTCGGCGTGGAAGGGCGCGCGCTCGCCGTGGTTGTGCAGCGCGCCGGGGGCGGGCGCGGGGTTGAGCTGCACGTCCGCCGCGCGCAGGCGCAGGTCGAAGTGCAGCGCGGGCGGACCTTCGGCGCGGTGCACGAGCCACGGGTTCAGCTGCAGCTCCCCCGGCAGCGGCGCGTACGTCGCCGGCGGCGTTGGCCACAGCTCGGGGCGCGGCGGCAGGCAGGGGTGCCGCGCGCGCGGGATCCAGTTCTCGGGGTGCGTGCCCCCGTCCGCCTCGTGCAGGCTCGCGAACATCACCTCCACCTCCGGCGGGCTCAGTTCGCGCGGCACGTCCGGCGGTGCTGTTGTGGCAGAATGCAACGCAGACGGGCTCTGATCAGTCCTTGGCGGCTGTGTGCGAGATGTAGTAGCGCGAGTACACACTGGCATTATTCACCGTGATCTCCCAGGGCCGGCCGATGTGCGGCCGCGCCCAGTACCCGTACGCCCTCCACTCCGCCGGGGAGATCTCGCGCCTCGCAAGGGCCGTTGCGCCCGGGCGTCCCTCGTCTAATTGTCCCGCCGTGGCACCGTCCTCAGCCTCGTCCGCCACGGCGACTATGCGGCTTCCCCCTGCGTTGCGCATTACGTCAGTACGTCGATCCTGACTTGGCGCGAGAGAGCAAGAGGCAGCGCGACCCACTAAACAGCGTCTTCGGCAGCAGGCACGAGAGCCTGAGCCACGACGGCGGCCGCGCAGGCCTGGCGGGCCCATCGGCAGGCTCATCTCCGGCTGGGCCCCTTCGCGTTCTCTGCTTCCGCCCAGTGCTAACTGCGCTTCTCGTCGAGCTTGAGCGAGACGATTCGCCTTCCGTGCCCGCACGTCGCCCGCCGTCGAGTTCGGCCGGCGAGGCCTGTGGAGAGGGCACCCATCGCCATCTAGGATCGACCCAGTGCCCCCTCGTAGACTGGTTCGCGGGCCATGCCAGCGCGCCTCCTCGGGCCATCGATGTCCTCCGTTTGCCCTTTTTGATGCTATATTGTCTACTTGTCTGTTTGGTCCGTGTCCTTGGCTGATGCGGCGCCAGGGGCGGGGTACACAGCGGGTCGTGACGGGCCCTAGTATGTAGGCAGTCGGACGCAGCGGCAGGCGTCAGGGTGGGTGGCGGCAGGGCATTGCGCGCTGCGCGGTCGAGGGGGTGGCTGGATCCTTGCCTGAGTTATCGGCTGTATCAGCGTGCACGCTACCTCGCGCCGTGCATGCGCTGCAAGGCGCTGCATGGTGGGAATTACGGGAGGCGCTCTTGTACCCGAAATGGATTGCCTTCTCTGTCCCGCCTTGTCCTTCGCTAAGTGATCCTCCTCTGTGCTCATGGCAATAGACGAGATTGACGGGATGCGCATTGCTGTGCATTCGATTCGGTGTGTGCCAGGTGCGTCTCTTGTGGTAGCGTTGTGGACGAAGGATTAAGAGTTCGTGTGGTTGGGATATTGCACGTGACCGTGGTGTTTCGAGTGACGCGACGCGTGTATGCTGCACGCGTCGTACGCGCGACTCAGTGCGTCATTCAATTGCGGTGTGGATCTTGCATGTGCCATACAGCAAAATTACTGACACATTCGCAGCTGTCCTTGACTAAACTGTCCTGAACTCGTCATCAAGAAATCGACAAGAAGCTATGCTACAGGCTTTAGTATGCTACACATCCAAGAAAACCGTAAAAATACCGCGGTGACAGAGTGCGTAGGTTCTTTGGACCTACTCCTCCGTCTTCACTGTAGGCATGTCCGCGCCCAGGGCCACCTGTTCCTCCGCAGCATCGACTTTGGTCCCCAATTCTTCCTCCTTGTACCCGTTCCTCTCCTTTAGCCACTTCTTCAGCACGCACTCGCCCTTCCCGCCGCCGCTGCTCTTGCAGCCCTTACAGCGTCTTCCGTGCCCGACCATGAGTACATGAAGGCCGTACTTGAGTCCGTCCGGAATTGTCAGGTCGAGGTGAGCCTGCGCTGTGACACGATCCGCCTTCTGCGGCACCCACCCCAGCAGGCGCGATAGCCGGAAGACGTGCGTGTCGACGGGGAACGACGAGCGGCCGAGGCAGAAGAGGAGCACGCAGGACGCGGTCTTGGGGCCGACGCCGTCGTAGGACACGAGCTCCTGCATGGCCTCCTCGTCGGACACCTTCGAGCCGCTGCCACCCTCCTTCGCCTTGCCCTTCACGTCCGGCTCGGGGGCGGTAGCTAGATGCTGCAGCGAGTACTGGCCGTGCCGCGCATGCACCTCGGCCAGTATATTCTGGATGACGGCCGCCTTCTTGTTCGCGAGGCCGCCCGTTCTGATCGCGTCGACGACGTCCGCCCTCTTGGCCTCCGCGACGGCCGCAAAGTTGTTGCGCCCGAACGCGGCGTCGAGTCCGCGCTTGGCGGCGGTCGAATTGCGCGAGGACGTGTTCTGGCTGAGGATGGTGCCGACCAGGGACTCGAGCACGTTCGGCACGCTCCCGCAGGTGCGCGCAGAGTCGTTCGCCGCGGACGGGCGCCGGGGCCGCGCGGCGAGGTCTGGGTGGGTCGACGCGAGCAGGGCGTGCATTTCTGCGGCCTCGGCAGGTGTTGGATGTGGGAAGTCGGGAAAGGGGGAGGCGACTGAGTGCGAGGCTAGAAGCTTTAACTTTTTGGCTTTGTGTGGAGAGGCCGGTGTGTCTGCGGCCTCTCTGAAAGGAGGCGTGGTTGAGCGTGGACGCTTTATTTTCGGGGGCATTTCGTCTGAACTAGCGGATGCCTGCGGATCCAGAGGGTGGTTGACCATCAAGTGTTGGGCTAGCTACGAAGTTCGCCCGCTCTCTCCCAAGGCAAGGATGCAGTAGACGACGGAGCCGCGCAAGCTGGTGGCTGAGGCGCCCCTGGATTTTTCCTCCAGACACGTGGCATTTGCTTCCGCGTGCCTTGTTATGGCAACTGCGCTTTCTAACCGCCATAATAGCTGCCGGGTCAATCTCGATCGTTGACCCAACACTAGGGGTACACGACGTCACTGGATGGGCGCTTCTCGCGAGTTACAGCTTACCCGCGTTCCACGACCTCCTCCGTCTACTCCCTTGCAATTGCGCCGTCGGCTTGCCCTGCAGTCTTGCAGCGTTCCCGTGAGCGCCTCCTTGAATTTACATTGAATGCCAGCATGTGCCATGCCTCTTTTCTACGTGAATACTCACTTACGTACCTGCCGGCTGTAAGACGCTTCGCAGCTGCTACGTCAATGCGATCTGCACGGCTTTCGGACGGTTAGCCTCGCGTCCCCTCATGCTGACCTTCTCCCTTCCTGCAGGAACTCTCCCTGTACCCCTTACGCCGGAGATATGTCAACTCGCTACGTCCCCCGTCATCCGCCGCGTACCGTTACGTGATCGGGTACACACGGCCTCTAGCAGAGCAGCAGGAACGCATCAGCGAGTATCTACGCGCGATCGCACCCCGTGCTCAACGGTGTGGTCATCCCCGCCTCCCGTGCGTCCGCCGCAGGTGTGGCCAATGCGCAAGCCGACCCGCCCTGTTCAGGAAATGAACGGCTAGCACGCGCAGATGCCCGGATCACTGCTGTCTCTCGCGGCTGATCCGTCGCTGGCGCATGGCCGTCGTGCAGATAGGCACAACGCCGCGGACGGACACCCCTCTTGGAGTGTAATGTCTCACCTCGCGACATACGCTCGCCCGGCGGCGTCTTCCGAACATCCGTGTTCCGTACAGGTTGGACACCTTCTGCGCTCGCAGCCCGCATGAAAGACGAAACGCGTGAAGTGGCTCTTCTGGCTCCCTCGGCATCGCGGCAATATACTCATCCCTCCAGCCTCCGTGGTGAACTTGGTGAAGACCACCTACTGATCAGTGCATGGAATGCGCTATGTACAGGGTGCGTTGTACTAGCTGGGGCTGCCGACGGCGGTGGCTGACGATTATCGGTGATCGCCATCACGCTCAATGCATATGATTCCATTACAGTTCAACCGCGAGGGCTCGCGATGGCGATGCAGGCAGCGTAGTACTGTAGGTTTGTTTGGGCCATACTGCCGCGGACGCAGTTTATGCCGCTTGAGGCCTCATGTCTTGCTCGCTGACCCGCGCACGGCCTCCGCTATCCCCCGCCATCACCCCGTATGAACGCATCTCGCGTCCCGTGCGGCGGCAGCGCCCATCGACGCGGTGATGCTCCCAGGATCAGGCAGGTGTGCGCGCGACCCCCTGTGATATGTCAAAAAACGTCGCATATTGCGGCCCAGCTGCAATCGCGGCGGACATGCGCAAACGCATGGTGAGACACACGGCCGGGCCGCATCGATGTGCGCACGGAGCTCCTGCACGATATTCCTCAACGAGCGAGCACACACCGAGCTCGCTCGCGCGCCGGCACCCCGCCGGAGGCACTATCGCTCCCATCAGCCCCTCCAAAGTGAGTTAACGCAAGGCGGCGGGGACGTGCCCGCCTCACATGCCCGCGTCCGCGTTCGTGCCCGTCGCGGGTCCGAGGGGGAGAGCGCTGCACGGTGCGTCATCATATGATCCCCGCCGCGCGATGCGATACGGGATATTAGATAGAGTGTAGCTTGGACGTCCGCCACAAGGGCGCCCCGGCGCGCAACGTTGCTCGCTAGGCGGGGCGGAGGGGCAACGTGCCCCGCAGCGCACCGTCCGTCGCCGTCCGTAAACGCGTTAGCATTGATCAGTTGCTAGGTGGATGCGTCAATGATACTCGGAACGGACGCAGGGCCAGGTGGTCGCGTCTTCCGAGTTCCGAGCCCGCGTATCCTGCTAGCCTGCCCTCCGCCCAGGTGGAGGAGAACGTGCACGCTTCCGGGCTGTCTGCTACAGTGGTGTATGATACACAGCCCTGTTCGTACGCGGTGTCGACTAGCGACACTCGACGGCCCGGGCTGATTACTTACGGAGTCGGGCGTTCCGTCGGGTGCAGGCGCGTGAGACGGCGTTTTCGGGTGGCAGGGAATGACGACAGCACTTCGAATTCTGCTGCTGCGAACGGTCCATACAATGCACAACGCATGCGGTGCGCGCGAAGTGTACGTAGCACGAGAGTTCTGCGGTGTCGAGGCCACACGTTAAGAACCCGCTGGGGAGTGAGATAGACGTGGTGTAGATTGAGCACGCCCGGGGCCATACGCGGCGCGGACGATCCGGCATCATGCATCCTGCCCCATGGCTGTGTGCGCACGCATCCGCGGGCAGTCTCCAAACGGCATGTTCAAGGCTGCCATATCCGTGCCACATCGCGGCGCAGGGCGCACGGGCACGCCTCGTCTGCCGTTCCGGGCGACCAAACAGCTGTCGGCTGGCATCCGCAACTCGCGAGTCTAATCGCAGTTCCATATCCGCGCGGGAGCGCTAGCGCTGATCCGGGCGGTCGACGGGGTGGACTCCCTGTCCACGCTCGGACTCTGACCCGCATGGGCCCCCGCGTAGACGTGGGCGGAGATGGTCCGGGATAGCAGCGGACGTCAGGGCGGCGTCCGGCACAGGCCCGCTGTTCCGGGCTGCGGTGGGGCAGGGTCACGCGCGACCGCGTCTTGTTGCGGCCGGGTGTCGCGGCGGCACAGGCGGGGGACCCTGCGTCGAGCAGAGGGGTGACGGAGAGGGGCGAGTCAACAGGGGGCGGGTGACGGGTGACGGGGCACCGCCGCGGAACCAAATGAGGCAAGGGGCGGGGAGCCTCCTTGAGCTGCAGGCTGCAGGCTGCAGGCAGGGGCGTCGTCGCGTCGATCTGCAACACGATCGAGACAAGCCCCCACCGAGCGCACTCTCCGGCCACTCACGCGCGAGTTGCCAAAACAGGCGCGCCTGGCGCCTCCGCAACGGTCGATTGCCGGGCCCCTGCCTCCCGAATCCGGGAAACGGGCGTGCTACCGTGCTATACGACTCGTACGTGTCCACCTGCGCGAAAATCCCCAGTGTGAGATAATCCGATATCCCTCCCCAGGCCACGCGATGAGTCAATCAGAATCCGTCCCGCTGCCCACCGCCCAGCCGGTTAGAGCCCGTTTACGAAACGGGCAGACACGAGGCGCTCGGTACGGGCAGTCGGTGCGCCTCTCGAGGCACGCCGTGCACGGCCCCGACACGCGTCGGGGAGCAGGCACATGCGCGCCCCCTTGGACATTGCCTGGGATGGGCCGAATGACTGGCAGAGAACAGCATCCGTCCCGGGCGGGTCGCGTTCGAACAGGGCGAGCGCCGCCTGCCCCGTCCCGCATCTGGTCGAGTTGACTCGGTGTGCGCGCGGGGACGGCCAGGCGAGCACGCGCGGGCGCGTGAACGGGGATTGCACGGGACTTTATCGAGTTTTCCATCGAGGCTGCAGATAACGGCATACGGGGACATATGCGACGGTGAGCACAGGACAATAGCATGATAGGTGCCGTGCGCTCGGGTACAGGAACCGTGGAAGCTGCAACAACAATAAGACGTTTGCGCCGAACCATGATGGCTTGAGAACGCGGGTCTGTTGACGGCTGTTTGGGGACGGAATGGAGCGACTGACCGTGCGCTGATTCGGGTTTAGGTCCCTTCGCTCGTCTGGATGGGGAACACAAAGGCGCGATCTCGAAAACCGATCTCGTGTTCAGCGAGCGCGGCTCCAGCACTGGCGGTCGGTCGCACCTTCCTTAGCTATAAAGATCTCTCCGTATTGTCTTTGCCCTCCGTCCGTCCTGTGCGCAATTGTTCTCCTCGGGGCCTCTGTGCCACCTCCCGCCTCCCGTCGCGCCGCCCCTGGAGCGCTCTATTATCCTGCCTCGAGGAAGCTTGCCTGCGTTTGCCAAACACCGCACCATCCTTTGCCTTCCACTAACGAGAACAATCATGCCTGCCTACCGCACTCGCGATGCCTCTGCGCACAGTAAGTAGACCTTTCCATCGCGTGCTGCACAGACGCAGACAGCGGAGTGCATTCCGTGCATTGACTGAACGAACCGCTCGCTGACTGACTGCGCGCGCAGACCTCGAAGTGACGACGGACGCACCACCTCCCCCGACGGTGTCCATCATTTCCCCCACGCCGCGCGCATTCACCTTCCCTATCACCGACACTCGCTTCCCGACGTCGCCGTCCAGTTCGCCCTTCGAGCCCACGTTAAAGTCCATTCCTTCGACACCCCCGCCCCTTCGCCCATTCTCGCCGACATCCTCGATCGGATCGGATTCCTCAATTTCAGTTCCCGAGTCTGTTCTCTCAGCATCCACTCTATCTTCACCTTCGGCGCCTGCATGCTCGCAGGCCTCGCATCGCCGGCGTAGATCGACGGCGAGCGATATCGGGGAGCGGCGACCGAAGAAGGGCGATGACGACTATATCAAGCGGCCGGAGAATGCGTTCATTCTCTTCAGGCGGCAGCGTTGCACTGAACGCCAGACGGCGCGCGAGGAGGAGGCGAGTGTGTCCGGTCCGGTAAAGAAGCAGCGCCAGGCGGACCTCTCAAAGACGATCTCCCAGCAATGGAAGAGCCTCTCCGCAGAGGATCGGCAATACTGGGAGAACCTCGCGAAGGAGAAGAAGAAGGAGCACGAGAAGATGTACCCCAACTACGTCTACCGTCCGCAGCGCAACAAGGACAAGAAGACGAAGAAGGGCAAGGGCCGCCGGGAGGGCGATCAGGACACCGACGCGGAGAGCTTTTCGTTCCTGGTCCCCGTGTCGTCGCCCTCGCGCAGCCCCCATCGTGATTACGCCGCGGGTGGACACGGACCCGGCCACGGTCGTCGCGCCGTCTCCGCGCCCACCCCGCCGCCCGCGTTCCAGGCGATCCAGCTGCCCACCGTCTGGATGCCGTCGTGCCCCGGCTCACCGACCCTCGTTCCGAGGATCAGCGGCCGGACTCCAGCACCCGTCGCGAACATCCCCCCGCCGACAGAGTCCGCGCCACTGACAACCTTCGATTACGCACCTAATGACCAACTCTTCACGGCTAGTCACGAAGTTATTGACATGTTCCCGTACAACAACCAGGTGCGTGTTTTGTGCGCGCATGCTCAGATGCGAACCCCTGCTGATGGTCACCGATCCGCTAGCAATCGAACGGGACGTACCGGGGCATGTATATGCTGCCCGAGGGCATCATTGGCGGTCCCCTACTTCACGCCCTCAGCATCCCCCGCGATTCCGCGATGTCTTCGAACATGATGTCGCCTACCGAATCGATCACGTCCACGCTCGTGTCGCCGTCGGAGTACGCTTCACCGCCAGAGTCCTCGTACGGATCGAGCATCTCCAGCATCTCCTCCACGGGGGCGCAGGCTCCCTTCACACCCGAGGAAGCGCTCCGCATGATGTCCTTGGGCATTCCGAACCAGGAGGATGTCCCGGAGAATGTGGACAGCGACGCAGACGTGAGCGAGATACCGATGACGTACGGGTTTTGGCCGCCGCCGGAGACGATATGGGCGAACATGGAGACCCTGATGAACGACGATTTCAACCTCGGCTCGATCCCGCCCGTCGAGCTCGGGCTCGCGCAGTTCGACACCGTCCAGCCGTCCGCGACGTGCTCCGCCTCGTCCTCATCGAGCACACTCCGGCCCGAGCCCGAGTACGACGCACGGGAGGAGTACGCGCCGCACATGTCGGAAGAGCACGACTTTCACGACGCCACGCCGGGGCTGGACCGCTATTCGGGCGTGTTCGCTGCACACGACAGCATGAACTGGTGATGACCGCGTCGGCTCGCGCAGGCGTGGGTCGACGCGCACGGACACTGTACTAAAATTATTGGATCCGTCTCCCCTGGGTCTTGCAGCGCCTCCCGGCTTTGCGGAGGATGCTCGTGTATATTCTCTGTTCCCGACGCACCCTGTAGTTTTATCAGCCCTTTCTGCCCACCGCCACTGTGTAACACCCTGCCTTTCTCCTGCTGTCCCCGCTGCATATTATGGTCCTCACGCATCGCCACTCACGCCGTAGCATTATTTGCATACCCCCCCTACCCCTCCCCTGTCCATGCCCCCACGACGCGTTCAATACCCCCACCGCCACGACCCCCCACACCTCACTATCGTCCCGTCACCGTCGGACACCCCTTACCCCCCCTGTTCATTTATCACATTATTTGCGCTTACCGTGTCAGCTGTATTCATACACACAGAATGCAAGCCAGCGCATAGATGAGAGCGAGTCTTCGCGTGATGTTCGTGTTGGCTTTTGTCGGCGTCAGTGACGCGTCGAGGTTGGGAGCGACGCCGCCACGTGTGTTCGCAGGTCAGTTGCCCATGCAGATCAACGCCATCGAGCGAGGTTGAGACGTGCAGGAGTGTGAGATGTGGACATAGGCAGTGAAAGAGCGATAGTGGGTGAAGGAGAGGTGAGAGCCTCGAGGACGCGGTGAGACTTGGGGACGGTTACCACAACGCTCGGCCATTGCCGCGCGCCAGTCGCGCACCTTTGTACTTGCGGCTCAGACAAAGAGCCTTTGTTCTCCATTCTGCACCCCGTGGCCACACATGTACAAGCAACGTCCGAGCATGGCCCATATCCAGCGATCCATAACGTGTGTGCAGCAATGCATCAATACAGCTAGAATACAGTACACGAACAAACACGATCCGTACTAGTGGAGCTGCCTTGAAAATACAAACGTATCGTGATTATGCTGCCAGAACGTCGTCTCCGGGCGTACACCAGCAGGCCGTACGGGTACGGGGTATCCAGGAAGAGCAGGGCAAGGGGTGAGTGGTATCGCGAAACAGACATGAAGGGCGAAGTCGCGAACGAAGTGCAGAATCAATCAAAGGAAGTATGTGAGACACCAGACAACATATGCGAGACCTAGCAAGCCCATCTTCGGAACGGCCAATTGCAGCGCTCCCGAGTCATCAAAGAGAGGTACCGCGGCCCCGATCGTCTGGTTAACGCAGTTAACGAGGGTGGTGTCGATGTTGGAGGGGAGCGGGATCGGCGGCAAGCTGGTGTCGTTCGACAGTGCGTTCGTATTGTTGTACCCATCGAGGGTGAGCACGACGCTGCTGGCCCGGTAGTACTGGATCGCCTGCTCGGGCTTCGGATCCGTAGCGGAGCCACTGAACGAGACGCCCTGCGTTGAGGAGTTGGAAGCCAGAGTGCAGTTCGCTTTGATAGAACTGAGCAGGGAGGTCACGGTGCTGTTGTCCGCGACGATGTGCAGGGTCGTGTTGGTGGAGCTGGAGACGACCGAACCCTGCGTCAACGGGCCCCCTGGGCGCGACTCGTTCTTCGGGTCGCCATACTGGAGGAGATGGAAGTCAGCTCCGTGGTCGCAACACGCCTACTCGCTGCTCACCTCATGGTCGTGCAGGTATGCGGCGCCATAGCCAAGGCCGCCACCCCATACCAATGGCCAGAAGACGAACGGAAAGCCTCTGCCAGCAACACTTCCGGAGGCAAGCCCAGGATAACCACTGCCATACGCTCTGCGCGGCCATCGTAAGTCAATATACCAGACGCTCGTTCAATCCGACTAAAACACGTACTGGTTCCCAAAGACGTTACCGCGCGTCCCCCCGCCACTCTGGCGTCCCGCAAAGGGTTGGCCGGCAGGAATCGAGCTAACCTTCGTGCTTCCCGAGCCATACGACGTCGCGCTGGAACGGCCGTTCGTTGATCCCGACACGGGGACGGAAGAGCCTCTGCCTCCCGAGCTCGACCCAGAGCTGCCGGAAGTGTCACAATGTGGTTAGCGCCTGCCCCGCCCTGACGCTTCTCAGTGTTCAGCGGTGATGGGACTAACCTTCCAGTGCTCCCTCCAGAGCCGGACTTGCCTCCCCCAGAGCCCCCCTTCCCCCGCCGCCACCACCCCCGCCTCCACGTCCGCCGCCTCCAAGACGCGGGTATAGGTGTTGACCAAGGTTGGAGAGGACAGGAACGTACATGTCGTCAAAGCAGGTGCGTGGAAATGTGGGGTGCGAGAACGAGCGGTCCTGGGGTATATATACTCAGGCTCAGGGTGAGAGCTTGTCCACACTGGTGGCGATCTCGGCAGAGGTGGTGTGCGGGAGCGTCCCAAAGGCGGAGAGGCGGTACCACATGCACAGCCACACCCACGGTCACCGACTGCCGCCAAGCGCCCGTGGCGGCAGGCGGCTTGGGCTCAGATTCTGTCATCCTGACGCGGCTCAAAACGCTTTTGCGCCACTAAAACTCTCCCCATTCAGTGGGAGTAAAATACAAGGCAAGAAGTCAAACCCCTCGTAGAGGCTTCTAGCGGTCTTGGGCCCCAACGAGCTATACGAGTGGGTTACGCAGCAGCAACTTCGAGTGCTTACTCGTCAAGGGTTCGTAAAATGACACTTTGCCATTCTGTATACGCCAGAATAGACGCAGCTTTCTGGATAGCAGTGAAAGCAAGACGTTTCCGACAAGGCGGCTGTGAACGGCGCCCAAGTCGGTGGCCGACACAGTGCCGAAAAGTAGCGCGATCCGTATACCGTGACCGGCCCCCTGTCCGATCGCCACCGGGTTTATGGATATAGTGCACCGCCTTGATATCTACGTCAAGCGGCATCCTCTGTGAGCAGTAGTCGCCGTCGAAGATAGGAATTCATCCGTATATGTGTTTCCTGGATAGATGTAGGGTCGTGTAGAAATATGGCTCCCGGATACTCGGCTGTTCACCGACGCGTGCAAGAATGCTTCTGCTTGTGCTCGGCCCATCCCTCCTTCTGACAATTTGGCGTGCGAAAAAACACGCGCCCGTCGCACGTACCTGTGCACAGGAGGATATGTCAGCAACTGTCACCGCGTGAGCGCAACCGGTGTGGGGATCTCGCGCGATCGCAGGTCCTAGTAGTATCCGGACACAGCTACAGGATCGACTCTGCGACTCGGAGTTATCCTCGTATCACTCGCCATCCTAGCCACGTGTAGGCCAGCCACAGGTCTCTGAGAGAACATCAGCCTCGCACCGCCGCATTTCTTCCAGAACCCGACCGTGCCACAGACATAGCACGTCTGCCACGGTCCGAGCTGCGCCCCGCGGCGTTCGTCCTCCCAATCGACCTCCTCGAACAGGGCACCAGAGCTGCCAAACATCGCCGTAGTTCTTCGTGAGGCCCGCCTTTCCCGTCGGGACCCAGTCTGTGTTCGTGTACCCGCCGAAGAGGTACATCCGACCCGTGGCGGGGTCCGTAAGCAGCTGGCCCTGCGCGCGGTACATCGGGAAGCTGCCCGTAATGACCTGTCGCCAGCGCGGCGTGCACCCGCCGGCCTGGTCGAGCACGAACGTGTCTGCGAAGTAGTTGAACCCGAAGCACGTCAAGAACGCCTCGACGTAGTACGGCAACGCAGGGCTATCCCCCCCCCCCCAAACATTACCGTCTGCCGGATCGACGAATTCTGTGCCCAGAAAGAGGAAGGCGGGGTCAGCATCGCGGCTAGTCATCTGCGGAGTTGAGCGGGAAGGGGGGCGGACATACGTAGCAGACGGAGACCTCCGCGCGCGGGCAGGGGACGTTCCCGGCCACGCGCTCGCGCTGCCAGCGCGCCCCCGCAATGTCCCAGGACCAGCAGTCGGCGTGCACGAACCCCTCGGTAGATGCGAACTCCTTCTCGAATATCACCGCCGCCTGGCGGTCCACCATGCCGCACATGACGGGAATCTTGTCCTCTCGTCCGTCGACCCAGCTCGCGAGGTCCTAGCGCACGCGCGGCGTGTCGTACTGCGGCAGCAGCGGCTCGCTGTCGTGCGTGGCCGACAGATGCCGCCACGTCTTCGTGCCGAGGTCCAGCGCAGCGAAGAAGTCGCACCCGATCGGCCGCTTGTACTTGCCCTCGAAGACGTACAGCTTCTTGCGGACGATGTGCGTCACGTAGTCCGTGAGGTTCCCGGTGTACGGCCATGACTTGCGCTTGCCCCGCCTGTTGACGAACTGGGTCTGGATGTGCCCCCAGCGTTCTTTGTCGAAGTCAAAGTAGTCGATGGTGGAGGATCCGCGGAAGAGGTACGCCTTGTTCTCGTGTACTGCCATTTGGCAATTCAGGAAGGACGCTCTGTAGGAAGTAAGTTCACGCCAGCCGTGCATCCTGATAAAATCGAGGCACCAGACGTCGCGGTACACTTCGAAGGTACCGCTGCGCTATCCTCCGCAGAAATACAGTCGACCTAGGAGACGTGTTTAGGTTCACTATCAGCCAAAGTGCGTGTCCATACTCTTGTGGATAACGCAGGCATGTGAAGTAACCCTCGACGAGTCAACCCACTTGAACTTCTGCCATGAGCCGCGCACTTGCAGCTCGGGGTCCGTTATTTCCATCGACCGGTAGATCGACACATCGGGGTGGCGGAACTGTGAGAAGGTTTGGATGCAGTCCGCATCCAATACTTCCCGGCGCAAGGCCCGCTCGTCGATCTGGGATGGGAGTGTCTTGAGGAGGTCATTGCCCAAGTTGCACCACTACGCCGCCATGCCGGTATTGCCCAGCTTGAGCTGGAGGTGAATGTCAGATGCGATGCACAGACCGAGCAGGTATTGGCGGTGAAACTCCAGGCATGGTGGAGAGGAATAGAAAAACTCCCAGTCTGAGGAAAAGGTAAGCTGTCAGGCTACCGAAAATAAGCTGGAAGGGAGACACCAAAGATGGGCGGGGCGGTGAACCGAGCATTGTGATGCAACACGTCAACTTCTGCTGCCCAATCCAAAGCCTAGGGATGTCTACTGATGATGCACGCTCAACCACAGTGAAAGAGGCTACCTTGGACAGTTCGCCGGCCCCGTACAGAGCTTGTGCCGCTTAAGTCATGGCGGTGAGACACTCGTCCATTGGGCAGTTCATGTACACGGCATTCTTCACGCCGCCGCCGTTGGCATGCTCAAGTGGGACTTTCAGTTGGGATCCGACAAGAAGGGCCATGGCTTCCGCGAACACGGGCCATGCACTTCTGATTTTGTTTTCCTTCGCCAGCCCTTCGGGACGCGTAAGCGTCAGCTTACACTCTGCCTCGCGATACCTGCGCTCTGTACAACAATGATGTGAGCTTTAATCCGTTGACGAGTGCACAACAGTCTACATACCCTGTAAACTGAGCTGTTGAAGGTATTCAGCAAATGCAGCCTCCAACTCGGGACTGTTCACGATGTCAGTCTTTTTATTCTTGGCCATCTCGAGACTCTAATATGTGGCTGGTTGGGAACCCTCGGTGAGCCAATGCATACTTGGTTTGAGAAAAAGAATAAACAGGGTCGAGTCTCACCGTCACTGGTCTAGCGATGATCTGAACGAGTGCTGAACGGCCTCAAGCTCGGCGGCGGATACCGCGGCTGCTAAGCTCAGCCACGTGCCGAGATGGCGAGCATTGGACAAACCACACAGTCCTTTGTTCTGTGGGCATGGTGTGTTCTCTGTCAGATAGATAGAACGGCGCTGTTGCATATTGGCGAGACATGATGATCACCGTCGTGGACGTTCTTTCCAAAACGGTGGTTGCGGAAATGTTGGGATACCAGTGTGTGCCACGGGCGTCTATGCGGAACGCATCATAACGGCGCAGTGTCCCAGCGTCGTCCAGCAGCCACCGCAGTTCCCTCTCTCTATCCCTCCAGCACCACCCTCGTCGTCTGCCCCAGCAGTTGGCAGAGATTTCATCTGACGAACTCGCGAGAATATGGCCGTTCCTCGCCACAACTACGACCCGCGCCGGGTGTGCATCAACCCCTTCCCTCATATCTCCCTCGGGAAGCACAGGCGTACCATCGGCATCTACCTCGCAGGCGGCCTCGTACGTCCTCACATTGCTTGGTTTGTAGTCTGGAAAACTCATGCGACCCCGTACTGCAGTTTGCGCTGGCGAACTGGACGTTCCTCGACGCCGCGATCCTCTCCGCGCACGCACACTCGCCCATCGGCGAGCCGGAGCGGCCGCCCCCAGTTCATGTCACCTTCCTTGACTGGCTCCCGGGCCTCTGCTCCCTCTTTGGCATGCTTGTCATCAACCTCATCGACAAGGACCGCGTGCAGGGGCATGAGGACTTTGGCGACTCTCGCGCGGTGTGGCGCGCTCGCCTCTTCCTCTTCATCGGGTTCGCATTGATGGCGGGGGGACTGGCTGGCAGTGTGGTACGTCTCACGATGATACCGCCATGCATGCACCCATTGGGGAACATGTGGGTGTGACATGCACCGCGATACTGACATATTCTCACCCCAGACCGTGCTCGTGCTCAAGTATATCCTCCATCGTTACGCCGAGCAGTATACCTACTACGGTTACGCCAACGTATCCCAGAACGTTGCGCTAATGCTCTCCGCCATCGTACTCTGGATCTCACAAAGCGTCAGCACTGAGTACGAGTATACGCTATCTATTTAGTCAGTATTTGTTGTGTTGTTCTAGCCCTGTCGCTGCGGACGAGGATACGAGTACATGTATCAGTGGATGTTGATATTGGAGTGGTTGCACGCGCTTCGACAGTAGTCCGTGCTTCAGCACAGAAGAGTAAGCTTCACCACGACAGCACCACATAGTGTACACGGGACGAGTGGGTGGTGCATAGCCCTAGGTCTGCATTGGGTGTCATGTGGAAAGCGTACAAACGATAGCATATGATCTCAGGAGCCCACCCATCGGCTCCCGGTGTCCTCTCGCCAGGGAAGACCTGCCCCCATCCGCCTGTCCCATCTTCAAAGTACAACAACGGCTGGGCCGCGGACGCTCATGCAATGAGGGTGGACGCCGTAGCAGAGTCGTACTTGAATGTCGGGGGGATCTGCTGCTTCGTCTTGTAGTAACGCGCGAGACGGTGGATACGAGACTCGATGAGAATGAGGCGGAACTTCGAGTCCTTGTCCTTGCGGTTCGTCTCGAGGTGCTTGCGCACGGCGACCGCCTTTTTGATGAGGTGCCAGAGATCCTCGGGGATCTGGGGGGCAAGGCCTGTCCATGCTTGTGATGAGCCGGCAGTCCAAGGACCAACTCCCTCACAGCAGGCTTGGGCGTCAGGCGTAGGCATGGGGCTTACCGTTGGACTTGAGGATACGGAGAATCTTGTTGCCCGTCACGAAGCGGACCTGGGGGATACCGTGCGCATCACGGAGAGTGACACCGATCTGCGAGGGAGTGAGACCCTTGCGCGCGAGCTTCGTGATGTGCTCGACGACGTCGTCGGGGGTCGTCTTCAGCCACGAAGGGGGAGTGCGGCGGTAGGGGAGGGCAGAGGACGAAATGCCCTTTCCGGGAGCGTGCATGCGACCCATGGTGACTCTGGCGGACACGGTCAGCACTTGCTCGGACAACCAACAGCACAGCGTGCTCGATGTACTCACTATTTGTGAGTCGGCGGGGGAGTCTTGAGGTCTTGTCGTCGTCGTCCGTGCCGTTGGGCTCAGCTCGGGTCTTCGAAATTGCTCGGGGGTACAGCCACGTGCTCCGAAGATGGGTGGCTGATGGGACTATACAGTTGCAAACCTTGTCGCGCCACCCGCCACAGGCGTTGGCCGTGTTTGTGCGCACGCCTCAAGCTATCCGACACCGAGCGCAAGACTATCTCGTCGTCGTCGTCGCCGTCGCCGAGATACCGCCAACCACGCCCGCAGGTACGTCTACGCTGCGCGTCCAAAAATTGCCACAACTAACGTGGATACTCCGATTGTAGCATGAAGCTCAACATCGCCAGTGAGTCCAGATAGTACTGCGAACATGGTGAGGGAGATTCTGACCAGGGCGATCTACTTAGACCCCGCAACCGGGGCTCAAAAGACCATTGACTACGATGAGGAGCGCAAGTAGTGCGTATACTCGCGTGTCTCCGTGTGCACCCACTCATGTTCTGACTCCCAAACTAAGCCGTATCTTCTACGAGAAGCGCATCTCGCAGGAGGTTCCCGGCGACTCTCTCGGCGACGAGTGGAAGGGCTACATCTTCCGCATCACTGGCGGCAACGATAAGCAGGGTTTCCCCATGAAGCAGGGTGTCCTCCTCCCCCATCGTGTACGCCTCCTCCTCTCGGACGGCCACTCGTGCTACCGCCCCCGCCGCACCGGTGAGCGCAAGCGCAAGTCCGTCCGCGGCTGTATCGTCGGCCCCGACATTGCCGTCCTTTCCCTCGTCATCGTCAAGCAGGGCGAGAACGACATCCCCGGCTTGACCGACAACGTCCTCCCCAAGCGCCTTGGCCCCAAGCGCGCGACGAAGATCCGCAAGTTCTTCAGCCTGTCCAAGGAGGACGATGTTCGCAAGTACGTCGTACGGAGAGAAGTCAAGAGCCAGAAGAAGGAGAACGCGAAGCCCTACACCAAGGCGTGCGTATTGTTTCCGTTACTCCTTCGTATACAACCCCGTTGACCGTGGATATCAGTCCCAAAATCCAGCGTCTGGTTACACCCCTCCGCCTCCAGCGCCGCCGCCACCTCCGCTCACTCAAGGGTCGCCGGATCACGCGCCAGAAGGAGCAGAAGGCGGAGTACGACGCCCTCCTTTCCAAGCGCATTGCCGAGAAGAAGGAGAAGGTCGCCGCTGTCAAGGCGTCGCACAAGAAGTACGTGTGCTCTGCATCGTTCCGAAGGGTAGCCAGATTGACAATGATCCTCTGTTCAGGGCTGCTGCCACCACGGCATAAAAACTTCTACTGGGTGTGCTTGCTCGTCCTATGCGGTCGCTTGTTGTATGTTCTACATCCATGTCCCTTGCTCTCCTCCATCTCCCACTGCAATCACATGCATACGACATATGATGGATGCTCTGTATCCGGTCTGTGGGGTGCATCGGCATGTTGCACATCAGCTCGTTGCTTCTGTGCGTGGTATGGATCGGTGCGGGGTTGGCGACGCATGTGCGAGTTCCCTAGTGGGCATGCTTGGATAGGCGACTGCGTCGTTCAATATTGCAGCATGGAGATGAGTCAATTTTTCTCTATGAGAGAATACGGTTCCATGGGGTCCTGCATGAATCATGTCATGATCACATAGCATCGCAAGCATTGAAGATTCATTTCAGGCTACTCGGCCGCCTTGGAGGGCAGTAATAGCACTTGAGCTGCGTAGTCGCGCAAGCTTGAATCTCTTGGTGAGGTGTACTGCTCGAGTCTTCACCAGAAGGTACTAGAGTAGTAGGGAATGGTAAGGTTTGCCGGCAACTGGGTGAGGACATCGAAGCGTTTCCTGCACCAGCGGTGCATTCCCTGCGATATTCCACCATAACGCTCCGTTGAGCTGTAGTATAACTCAGTGCCATACGGGGTCTTTAGGAGAACGGAAGAAAACAGCCGAGTTTCCCGACGAAGCACGGTGCTCCGAGAACAGTACGATCAGGCTTACAGTGACTCTTCTCGCAGTTACAGATTGCACGCGCCAACACTAGTTCAAAAGACCATTTTACGCGGTACTAGCCTACGACACATTGACTGTGACATGCACGTATTAGCCACAAGGGCGATCTTCCTATGGGGGCGTTTATCCAGTAAGTCATCCTCCTCGGAGCACCTTCGCGGCCATCCGCCCAGACTAGGGGTGGAGAAGAGTAGCCCTCTAGGAGCTAGGGAGATACAGCAGACGCGGACGGGGTATGAACTGTAGAGAAGGTAGAGACCGAGACCGAGAGCCCATGAGACCGAAGCAGCGAACGAATGAGACAGTGTGCGAAGGGAGGCTCGCTCCCCGCGCTCCGGGGACAAGGGGAGGAACGAACCGCCGTCAACGACGTATCGTCGGGGTATGTAGAGGGACACGCCAGCCACTCAGAAGAGATCTGAGTGGGCGTGCGCCCGACCGAAGTGGCGCGCCTTGTGACCGCGCCGGTTGTGCACCGGGGCTGCCGGCCCCGTGTGCTGGAACACAGAGAGCGCCATGTGCCCGCCGCACACGGTGCCGGCGTCGCCGGTGCATGCCATGTCGCACTGCGCGGCGGCGAGCGGCGCGCCGCCGCCGTTGACGAACGCGCGCCCGCAGTAGCACTCGCGCGCGTACTCGAGCCCGGCGAGCGTGTGGCCCAGCGCGGCGCAGTGCGCGACGCACGCGCCGACGGTCATCTGCTCGCTCGTGAACGCGTCGACGTTGAGAGTGCGCGCGGGCACGTCGGCTGCGCAGCCTGCCGCGCTCCAGCCCGAGGGCAGGCCGGGGGCGGCCGTCGAGTTTGAGCCGGAGGGGACGCTCGAGGACGCGCTCGGTTGGGCGGCGCTCGTGGAGCTGCTGATGATGCTGCTCGAGGAGCTGCTGATGATACTGCTCGAGGAGGCGGACGGGACGGCGCTGGACACCGGGATGAGAACGTGCGAAGCCGCTGAGCTAGTGGTGCCGGCGGAGGACGCAGACGTGGTGCCCGCGGCTGATGTGTGTGCAGGGGTGGCGGAGGAGGAGATGGAAGAGGCCGTGTTAGCCGATGATACTGGACGAGGGGCGGCAGACGATACAGACGAGGCGGATGACGAGGGCGCAGATGCGCCGGGGTTGCCGGTGCTCAGGAGGGACAACTTCGCAGCGCCTCCGCAAATCTCGTAGTCTGTGAACGAAGTACTATCAGGACCCGAGTGAAGCGAGATGGAAAGTAAACGGCATACTGTTTCCCGCGCAGTGGTTGTTGCACTGGTCCCAAGCCAAAAGGTTCGTCGACGCGCCATTCTTGACAGAGTTATCGCAATAGCATTCGTCGCTGAACTCGACGCCGGCGAGCTTGTATCCTTGGCTGCCACAGTACGACGCACACATCGCCTTCGTCATGTTAGCGTTCTTCATCGTCAGCGCCGGAAGCGCGCGCCCACTCGTGCCTTCAGCGATGCAGCCGAGCTCGGTCCACCCGCTCGGGAGCGGCTGTTGCGCAGGGACGATATCCGGGTTGGACGCCTGTGGGCAGGGCCCAGCAGGCTTGCCATTGTAGATCGGGTTGCAGCCGGGGAGAGCGGAGATGGGCGCAGTGAGGCCGATGTCCTCGTTGACGATGCTCGTCTCGAGCACACACGCGTCCGCCGCAGCCTGATCGAACTTGGCCGCGAGCGCAGGGCAGTCCATGACGTTCCCGTTTGCATTCGTGCACGTGTCGATCGCCTCCTGGAGGAGGTCGATGTCCCATCCGTTCTGGAAGTCGCCGTGGTGGCCGAGCCCGGTCGTGTCGCCGTTGGCAAGGACCCAGGACCCGGCGCCCCAATATGGGAACTGGTCGACGGAGACGAGCATTTCGTAGAAGAGCGAGACGAGGTGGACCGGGTGCGAGTCCGGACAGTCGCCGGAGTTGTAGTTCTGGATCGGGTACGCCATGTGCGACTTGTGGTCGGCAGAGTCGAGGTTAACGCCGTCCCAGCAGGGGGGAAGAAGACCTGCGCGCGCATGCCATCGGGGCAGCTGTGCTCGAAAAAGTCAGGACGCTCGGCCCAGGCAGGGTCGCTACCGTGACTGCCACTGTAGTCTTCAACCAATATCACTATTAGCAACAGACAACTCTTCGTGCAGGACAACATAACTTACCCAAGCAGACATAGCTGACGGCTTGATCAGCAAAGTTGGAAGCATTGTAGGTACGCCTGGTCGTGTCGCCTGCGAGCATCTGAGAAAGAACAAATCTGTGAGACACGATGTGGGGAAGCCCGACCCATAGATTGACCCACCTTCAATCCCTTCGGGAACGCATGGATCTTCTCATTCTTCGGTCCGTTGCGAACAAGATAGTAGATGTTGAAGGTCGTCGCTATAAAACATGGTTGTCAGTCGTACTCGATGTTCTCTCGGCTCAGAATAGGAAGAGGGAGAGCGGTGGAGATGCCGCGCAACGCCGCATGCAATGACAGCATGCCGCCTAGTAAAGTGCGGATCACATGCATCCCACAGACATCGTAGCGAACGTGAGTGTCGATAAAAGGCACCCGCTATGCGAAATGGAACAATACTCAATCCCGCAGAGATAAGTAGCACAAGCCTTGCAGGTTGCATGGAACAGCCTCCCGCCGGAGGGGAAGTGAGTAAGTTGGCGCTTGAGCGCAATGTTAACCCCTTCCCCGCTCGACGCCTGCACTCACATGCAAGCGCGTGGCCCAAGACGGGCAAATGCCACCAAGACGAAGATTCTCAGCCAAAGCTGTGCAGGGACTCAGGAGAGCAGTGCCGCAGCTTTGCAACACACGAGCCGCGCATGCCAAGTGCAAGATACGCACGTATGGGCGTCAGCTTCTTCGTCTGTTGATCTTGATGGTACATTTGTTCCTGATCAGAGAGGTACCGCATCAGCGCAACCGCCAAAAATCTATGCAGACGGGAGGTTCACTAACCGACCAGTAGTTGCTCTTGTCCGGCTGCACGGGAATCGTCGTGCACTTGGACTGGACGAGATCGTCCGGGTCGTAGGTGTTCTTGAACCCACTCGCGCCGACGATGGCGTGGACATGAGTGCCAAGCTGGGCGAACAACGTGCATGAGCGTATGCAATGACATCTCAACCAATTAACAGACATACGGCACCGGGGTTGACGATCGAATCGAGACGCGTCTGCGCGATGAGCTTGCTGCCACCGAAGATCCAGTGCTCTGCGTTTGCGACCGCGGCAAGCGCAGCAAGGGACACGAGCTTGGAGAACATTGTAAGGACTGGTCCGGGTCAACGAATGAGCGTGTGTGGGTTCGGTGAAGGAGGGGGAGAGGTGTCGGGCTCGGGACTGGGGGAACAGGGGAGGAGAGAGGGAGGAGAGCCTCGCACGCCAGCGATGGAGGACAGCGGAACCGCGGAGGGTTTTTGTTGGAGGGATGGCATCCACTGCGCACTTTAAACGCCCCGTGCAGCGAAGCCGCGCAATGGACGCACGCTGATGGATCTCAACCGCGATCTTTCATCGAGCACTCCCACCATCAGCTTGCCCCGGAATAGCCAGTCTCGCGGGTGCTCGTGGCGGTCGTCTCCGGTCTCGACGCGCGGATTCGGCGCAGGCTTCATACGGCACTGCCGGACGCGGCGCACACGCGGTTGCAGCCTGTCATTGGCGTGAAACACACATTGAACACGGGCACGGCGTTCCTATTCTATACATACAGAGAGCGGGGAGTTGCATTGGCGCCTGTCTCGGAGTTGAGAGCGAGGACAGAGGCCGGCGATAAGCTCCTTCGTGGCATGCACACGCGGCCGCTGGGGACATCTTCCGCACCAGCGTCGTGCATCCCGTCTACTGCCCTGTCAGTGTTGCCGTTCTCGACGTCCTGGCAACCTGGACCACCACTTCTCGAACGTCGAGGGCAGCGTGAACAGGTCCGGCGAGGCGCCAAGGCACACGTCCCTATATAACATCACGGAACATCAGCGTCTGGGATAATTGAACGGTCGAAACCCCAGGCACAGGCCAATTGGCGAGCGACTTCGATACACACTTGCCAGTATGTATGTCCGCCAGGATCGCAGTCTACAGTCAACGCATTCTCGCTCATTGCGCCTCTCGATTCTTGCCTTGATTCTCACATACCTCTGCTATGTCTGATACCTGTCAGGAATTGATTGACCGATAGAAGTTATCTATACATTCAAGTCTTCCCGAATCATAGACGCGGAGGCGGGTCCCTACGCGAATGACGACACCCGCGAGTCGCGTCGGACCTGGTCGGTAGCGATGGTTACTCGCATCTCGGCCAGGGAGATGGATCATCGGCCTCGATTCGTTGCCGAGCCCAGATTGCAGATTGACCCCTGCATCCTTGAGTTCTTATCTGAAAACACTTACATGCATAGCCCTTTCAGGCGATTTCAACCCCCTAGACTGTGCAGTGGCAGTGATGGCCAGTGTACTTGCATGTAGGGCAGACAGTGAATATGCAGAGACAACTGGCGCGCGTCTCCCTAGCCAATGGTCGATGAAGATTGGATGTGTTCGCTGCCCAGGGTGCTGAGTGATGTCCAACAGTCCCTATGAAAGGTGAGACGCAACCGGCCATGATCTTCCGCGGGCTAGCCCTGACAGACTCAAGCCGAAGCGTCAGAAGTTATGCGCGTATCTTGACAGGTGTGACAAACACGCACACCTCCACCGTGTCCGGCAACGTCTGGCGCCCACAATTTTTGCCATGGGTCGTCGATCTCACCCACTCAGCGGAGCACACGTTCACAGAATTTTCTCAAAATTTGATGCAATCTCACCAATCCTACAACAACTCTATGCCGGTGAAACGGCGGAGCCAACGTGCAAGAGCAAGAGACGCGCTATCGTGCTTCGCGCGCGCCGCAGCGCCTCCCTTGCACATCGCCCCAGGCACGCACCTCTGGCCCTGGAGATACGTACGACCACCGTTCTCCCACACCGTACCACCCCGGCTGCTTCTTCATGAATTTTTTGCGCTGGCCTCCTCAGGCCTTGCCCTCCGCGAGGGCCTCCTTGGCGGTCTTCTTGCCCTCGACGATGGCGCTGACGGAGCGAAGCGCGTGGGTGAAGTCCTCGAAGACAATGTGCGGGATGTTCTCCCGGCGGCAGTACGCGGCGAGGTCGTTGTCCCCGCCCGGCTTCTCCTTCACGTACAGCACGTCGGCGTGGCGCGCGGCGGACATGTCTGGTTCCCATCAAACGAAGGTAAGCTGCGGTGCGGTCGGTGACGGGGGCGAGGGTGAAACGTACCAGAGACGCCGTCACCGAAGAAGAATACGGTAGGGGGGTCCGGGAGGTCGCGGTAGGGCAGAATCGCTTGGCTCTTGTCGTGTCCGAAGCCACTGTGTCGTGTGCATTATCACGTCAGTATCCCCTTACCCTTAGACAGGACGCTTGGGACCTGCCTGGTCGGATGACGGTACTTGATCTCCCACTTGCCGTCAGGTTGGATGTCGACTTCGTTCGACACGATTTCGATCTCCTTGGAGGCTTCTTCGCCGATGAGCTTGGAGAGGACTGCACGGATGAGGGGCGCCATGCCGCTACAAGATGATACCAATCAGCGGCTGCACCGTGATGTGACGGGAGCGGGAGGTTCACACCTGGATATGATGACGATCGGGATGTCGTGCTCTTTGCAGTAGCGGTAAAAGTCCTTGAAACCAACATCGAGGGAGATGTCTGAAAATACGAGAATCAGGCAACATGAGGACAGAGCGAAGTTTCGGGACTCACTCTGCTTCAGTACCTCCTTGCACTCATCGAATGTGTGTCCGTTGGCAGAAACACTTTGCAGCATTTCCCGGAATGCATCACTGTATGCAAGTTATAAGTAGTGATTGAGAGAATCGAGGCAGATAAACAAACCGGAAGGTGGTCTTCCCCGACAGAATGTCGAGATTTCCCTGTCGCCGCTTCTCGGGCCCAAACCCGAGATTGTCGGTCATGTCTGGTGCATGGTGAGTGTTTCGTTCCAGCTCTTAACCGAACACCAGGGAGAATAAGAACACAGAGCCTATCCATTCTATCAAGTCTCATGAAGAGGCGTGGCTTGTGTTGCGAACACTATGTATGCATCTGCGCATCTTCTTCGCGTCGTGCCCGCCAGACGCCTGATATGTACGCCGGCCTATCTCCGTCTGATTCATGAGACCTTCACATGTCAAGTGTTGGGCAAGCATTGACATCGGCATCGCAACACTGGCGGAGTGTGTATGACGTGCAGTACAAAGCGAAGGACTTACAATCATTGGAATCGCGATTGGTAATCGTCCCGTCCCTGTGGCATCGTCGCGATCAGCCTGGGCTCTCCCGGTATACGCACACCAAAGGAGCTATAGGGAGAAGAATGGCGCACGAGGGGACGAACCAACCAGTCGGAGAGGACAACGAATTTCTTGTCCTTGTGAATCGGGGGGTACGGGAGCGTGCTCTTGGGCGCGGAGTCCGATGCGTTCGAGGCCATGTCTTCTCGATCTAGCAGGTCTGTAAGCCACAGATCACGTTTCGCAAGCGTTAGCAAAATCAGGCTGTCTTAACTTACATCTTATGCCTTGGATGCGGTG
Source organism: Trametes elegans (assembly GCA_022606155.1). Classification (NCBI taxonomy): domain Eukaryota; kingdom Fungi; phylum Basidiomycota; class Agaricomycetes; order Polyporales; family Polyporaceae; genus Trametes; species Trametes elegans. Next base: position 149,398 of record JABYQO010000027.1, on the reverse strand, counting down.
ATGTCTAGAACGGATGGGGACCGAGGTGGGGGAAGAGAGCTGAGTCGTTGTCGATGGTGTCGGCGTGCACGGCACAGCTGCAGGCGTAGAGCTCCGTTCATCTAATCTTCCTATGATGCCACTGGATCTAATCTAATCTCCCAACGATGTGCATTTGTGTTCGATCGGCTCGAGGAATCGTCCGCCCTCGCCTTCACTCTATCCACATAGTACACAGCGCAATCGTTCAGTCTACGAAGCCCCTTCCAACGCATTTGGTGCCCTGCCTGCGTAAAACTGGTGATTGGCGACCGCAGTTCCGAGTTGTGAGCGGAACCCGAGCAAGGATGGCAAAGAAGAAGAGCGGGAAGGACGTCTCGAAAGCCTCCGCAAAGGCAGCCAAGAAAGCGAAGGCCGCGCAGAAGATTGAGCGCAAGGAGAAGAAGAAGGTGTCCAAGACGAAGGATGAGTTCGACGACGACGATCAGGACCTCGAGAGCATCCTTGACAAGGTGAGTTCCCCTCTTCTCAGTTTCCGGCCGGAACGGCAGCGAACATCACGCCGGTCTAGTAGATCCAAAGGGAATGGGAGGAGGCGCACAAGGTCACCGAGGAACTTGTCGAAGGGCCACCTAGTCGACGCGCGAACGCGACCCTCACCCCCTGTCCGAACGGCAACCACCTTTGGTGCATCGGAGGAGAGTTCTTCAGCGATGACGGGAAAGCTGTGAGTCTTACGATCATGTCTTATGCGAGCAGCTGTTCACAGGCATTGCGCTGCAGCACTTCTATAGTGATGTTTACCGGTACTCGCCCGAGAAGGTACGTCTCTCTTGCTCCGCCTATGTTCCCGTACAGTCCGTAACGTCCCTGCAGAACGAATGGCGGAAATTCGTATCACCTACTTGCCCCGGTCCGCGCTCAGCCCATGCGGTCGTAGCGAGTCCAGCAGGCGGCGGGAAGCTCTACCTTTTCGGTATGTCACGCAGACGTATACCAGGTGCTCAGCTCACCCGGAAATTGCGTAGGCGGCGAGTTCTCGTCACTTTACCAGAACTCGTTCCATCACTACCGAGATTTCTGGTGTTTTGACATCTCGACACATACATGGGAGCGCATCGACACGAAGGTTCGCCCAACAGCGCGGTCAGGACATCGGTGCGGATCCGCAGATCGCTCACGATCGGAGTGTGTCACTCAACGGTTTATGCATCCAGAATGGCCACGTGGAAGCAGTACATCGTGCTATTCGGCGGTTTCTATGACCCTGGCATCAAGAGTAAGCATCAGACGATGTGCGTGTGGTTGGCAGCAGCTGAACATGTGTGGTAGCGAACTATCTGAACGACCTCTGGTTATTTGATACCCAAGAGTACAAATGGAGGCAGGTTGAATTCAAGGAGAACGAGCGGAAACCATCGTAAGCAAACAATTACATGACCGAAGATGAGCACCCTTCCATCTATATGCGTCAGACCTCGAAGTGGATTCTCGTTCTTGTCTACACCTGAAGGAATTCTTTTGCATGGTGGGTGTATGAGCCTCATCAAGTGTAGAGCAATACCCATGTGGGCGCTTCAGGCGGTTACTGTAAGGAATACGTCAAGGGCAGTCGGCCCATTGGTGTCATGCTTGACGATACCTGGTTCCTGCGGTATGTATTACCGATTCTTCGCTTGAGCCTGCATACCTACATAGCATATCACAGGATGACCTTGAACACTGAGACGCCAACAACGGGGAAATCCAGTGCTGACCCACTCACACTCAAGTGGGAGAAGCGGAAGAAGCCGTCCACCGCATACGCCCCATCCCTGCGCTCGGGTTGCACAATGGCGCTGTGGTCCGCAAAGAACATGGGCATTCTGTTTGGCGGCGTCACGGACGAGGACACGAGCGAGGAGACCATGGAGAGCGTGTTCCACAACGATCTGTGCGTTCCTGCATCAGAATAAGCGATGTCTGTACTGCAGGACCTCACTTTGTGTGTCGTGCAGCTTTGGCTACCAGATCGCTGGGAATGGAAAGTGGCTGTCCATGAACCTCAGACGACCGAAGAAAAAGGGCGGCGCACAGAAGAAGAAAGCGCCGGTACAACCCACACGACCGGATCCGGACGAGGAGGAAGACAGCGACGAGGAGGCTGGAAGCGATGAAGAGACAGTGGTAAGTCACTTCATCGTGCAATCTCAAGGGGACAGTTTCTTAGGCGATCTGTGTAGGTTAACGATAAGCCCCGGAAACCGTCAAAACCACAATCGACGAAACGGCCGAACGATGCGGCGGACGATGAGATCGATCCAGACGACCCGATTCTGACAGTACCCCGACCACGGTACAACGCCATGCTCGCCGTCCTCCGAAATACGCTATACATGTATGTCCCAGTGGGGTCTCGCATTTCCCTCGTATCATGGAGTCACCGTGTACTCATACGAACCTCACACTGTCAGATACGGCGGGATATTTGAACGAGGTGCGCGCGAGTACACGCTCGACGATTTCTACGCGCTGCCACTCGACAAGCTCGACCGGTACGTATGCATGAAAGCATCGGAGATCGTCATCGCGGAGGGCGACGACGCGAGCAGCGAAGAGGACGATGATGATGGTGAGGATGACGATGGAGACGACGATGATACCGCGGACGAGCGCGAGGAGATTGAGAGCGTCACGGTCGTCGGGGAGGACGAGACGAAAGAGGTGGAAGTACTAGAGACCATCGAGGAGGAGAAGGTCAGTCCGCCATGTCCAAGCAATCTCCAAACCAAAATCTGATCGGGGACGGATCCCACAGGATTCGTTGCGTGTACAGGCGACGGCGTTCATGGGTGTGGCGAAGGACTCGACGCGCTCTGACGAAGATGTGGTCAGCACGCCTCTGCCTGGAGAGACGCTTGCAATGTTCTACGCGCGTTCTCGTGCGTCTACTCTTTTGCCCGTGTATTCTAACAGTATTCTGATCCGCTCCTGTAGGCGAGTACTGGGCGCAGAAGGCGTACGGCTCCAGCGATTCGCGGGGCAAGCAGCTCCGACGAGACGGCTTCACGCTCGCTGAGGAGCGCTATGGTGCGTTGGCATACAGTGGTTCGGCGAACAATGTGCTGATGTGGCTTTCACAGCAACGTATAAACCCATTCTTGAAGAAGTTGAACGGATCCTAGCGGAGGCCGGACTAGACGAAGAGGAGATGCGGACGGGCGCGGCTGCTGGACCTCAAACCGCGAGCGGACAGAGTCGCAATCGGCGTTGATAGCCTTTGCGTAACGCAAAAAACAGGAGTCATAGTTCTGTATCAGATTCGAACTCATGTAGCTGTAGTGATATCCCCAAAACAGAACTTGTCCGGAGTTCACCATGCACGCGTTCACTGACAGCGACCGTCAGGTAGGCGCCCACACTTTGGAGTTACCCATGACGCCCTTCAACGCTCGGAAACCGCGACCTCTCTTGTACCTTCCTGCTCTGCGTGTACAACAACCTCCCTCAGCTGTCTCATAGGCGAAGGACATGTTCTCGCACGTCCTGAGGACCGTCGGCGCGCGCGCACGTCCTCACGTCGTCACCGCGTTCAGCCTCGGCGGCTTCTTCCTCAACCCATCAAGACACTCCTCGTCGACCGCGTACCTCCTGCGAACACCGCCAGCGTCCGCACCCCGCGAGGTGCCTACACCGCTCGTGTTTGTTTCCTCTAGTGGCTGGGACGCGAAGTCGCGAGATGGGTCAGTTGCGGATGTTGCCTTTCTGCCGACAGGGAACGATGAGCTGAGTGAGGTCGTGCAGGATGAGCACGTACGCGTCATGGTACGCGGAACGGGGATACACCTGTCTTGAGATCGACCTCGCGAAACCTAGGGATGTGGCTACATCGGAAGCCCTCATGAAACACTATGAATCTGGTGAGTATGCACTATCTGAGCAGTACCGATATGTTCTGCATTTGTGGCACTGGCTGCACCATACGATGCCGGTCGACGAGAATGCACCAGTACAGTCCGGATGTGCGAATCGATGGAGCATTACTTGCGCGACGTGATGAGACTCACATTCGTCCCCAGAACTCGCCTCGCACATCCGCACGCTCGCGATCCCTTTCGCGCCCGTCATCGTCTCGCGCGCAGGCAGCACGCTCATCGCACAGACGTACATCTCCTCGCACCCCGCGACCGGCCTGCTGCTCATCTCTCCGCCTCCTTCCAACGCCGTTGCGCCGCCAGGGCTCCTCCCCACTCCGTTGCCCGAGTTCGACTTTGAGCCGCGCTTCCCGTGCGCGGTCATGTGCACGCAGCGCGAGCAGGGCGCGCTTGAGGAAAACCGCCTTTGGCGCGATCCTGACGTACACAAGATTGTCGTGGAGGACGAGCGGGCGGTCGTTGGCCAGGAGGGCGTCGTCAAGATTGAGCAGTGGCTGGACGAAATCGGGGTTTGAACCACATGCCAGTGCGCGCGGCATCGGTCGAGAGGCATGATCGGCACTACGGCCCTGGTGGTATGTGCGCATTGCTATGTGGTTTGGAGATCAGGACTTGTACATTAGAGCCACTGCTTTCAACGTTAGGCTGCGCAGTGTTGTCGAGGATAACCATCACATACAAGGTCAAGCTGGTCAAAGCACTTTGTACGCTCTTTGGCCTTTCTGACAGTAATTCCTTAGACAGAGGTGGCAGTATTGATGAGCAACGATCAAGTCCGTTGTCAGTATATACCCACCGAGTAAAGGCAATGAGCGGACGAGGGCGTATAGGTCTGCGGTTCACACCGTGCTCGGAGCAAGGGACAATAGCATTGAGAGGCAGGAGACTCGTCGAATTGTACAGACAAGCCAATGCAAATTGCCGCGCGTCGTAAACCACTGCAGCCATCCCGATATTTCCCCGCTAGTGGTCCCGCACGTCAGTCAGTGGCACGGGAGTGCGGTGTGGTGGTGGTGGTTGGAACGGGGACGTCGTCCGTATTCGCGACCGGCGGTAGAGGGGGCGGCAGCATGTCCGACGCGGTCGGAGTGTGGACGGCGTCGGGCAATGAGGGTGTGCTCGTGCTGGACACGTAGAGGGCCGAGCCGACCGCGTCGGTGTTCGGGGGAGGGGGGACGACGCCGGTTACGCTCGGTGTAGCGGCCGCGGAGGGGATGCTCATCACGGGCCCGGCGACGCTTAAGCTGTCTGTTGACACGATTGTGTCGACCGACGGGATGGGGGCTTCGCGTCTGGCGGGCACGGTGGGATGTATGGGGATGCCGACCTTGGGGATGGCGAGCGTCACGGTTGTCGACGGGAGGTCCGAGGTGACGGAGGGGACAGGAGGGATGTACGAGGCATACGGACGTTCAACGTCTGGAAGTGAGCAGTCAGTATTGCTATCCACAATGCTTGTAGGGGAGGGCCAGACGACTCACCGGCCTCAACGGGGAGCGAGTGCGAGTACGTAGCAAGGGCTAGCGTGACAAAGAAGGTGTACTTGGTGGCGAACATGCTGACCAGAGCAGAGGTTGAATTGAGAGCGAGGGGTAGTATGGATGAGGAGAGAACGCAGTAATGATGGTTCCCAGTGCGCGAAGTTGAGCTGCTTATATGCCTGCTCGCGCACATCCGATGCCCAGCACATCTTCACCAACGTCGCCCTTTTCTTACTGGCGATTCCTACTATCCGCATGTAGGACCGAGTGCGAGCTGCGGATCTTCTTGAGGCTGGAGTCGCTCCGCCCGGCGGAGTGGCTGTGCAGCGCAACCCCGTTATGGTAACTGACGCGGATCGACTTTCTGGACAGTCGGCGGTTGGCAGTTCGGGCGAAGTTCGAACGGTTGAAACGTCGGGTCGTCTCTCGCTTTACGGAAAACACGGATGTCAGTGACATGCTGAGGTTTTCTTTGAATATTCTCAGACATGGAGCTCCGATGCAAGTCTCCCGGGCCCGAGTTGCTGGCCGTAGACACGAGTGGACGTGCGTTCCCGCCGACCGTTGGGAGCGGGATCGGATATCACCTTCCTGACTGGGACAACAACCATTAGTAGAGTGTCCTTTCGTAATTTAAGAGGAGGTTATTTATGGAATGGCGCTGTTATTTTGGCGACCAACTGAAATCTGGGCATTCTTTAATTGCTGCACAAGCAGTATTTGCTGCTATCCCTGCAGTGGTGCATTGCTGACCTCGGCTCGGGGATACATATTCACCTCATGAAGCTCAATAGCGCCGCATTTATGCATTGCAACGTGCGCTCTTCGGCCATACGGTGCCTCGCTAGCACCCATCTCAAACAGCTCACATTGTACGGAGATTCCAGGTGGCGATTTCTGCACAATAATCCTGACTCGGAAGACTTCATGCATCACGACATATACAGAAAGGACGATTTGCACATCGCATTGAGAGGAAAGCGCGGCATTGGATACATGTGTGCCCTTGATCACATATACGAACTCCCAGGCTGGTACTCCGAGTGATCGTCCTCCGCCGGCTACTGGCTAGGCAGGGGTTTCGTGAGCGTCACGTCCGGGGTGGGCAGGTCCGTAGCAGACACGCTGACGGTCGACAGCGTTTCCGCCTTCGACGCCGGGACTGCGTGCGTCGCGCCGGTGTCTGGCGGGACCACGGGGATGGCCACATCCGGGAGGTAGACGACATCGACGGGGGCGACGGCGGCGAAGGGGTCCGCGCTGGGAAGGACGGGGACGGCAGGGGTGCTCGGGTTGGGAAGGACGGGCGCGCTGGATGTAGCGGGGGTGGTGGGGAGGCTGAGACTTGGGTTGGATGCGCTGTTGGTTGGCGCCGACGCGCCGACTGACGGGAGTGCGGTGTCTCGCTTGCCGTTCGGGGTAGGCGCAGCGGGCACGGTCGGCACGGAGGAAACAGTCGGTGCGCTCGGGGTGGAGAGGCCTGGGACGCTGGGGGTAGCGGGGGTGATGGACAGGCTCGTGGTAGGGATGGATGGGCTCCCGCTTGCTAGCGCCGTCCCGACGGACGGAATTGCGGTGTCGCGCTTGTCATTGGCGGTAGGCACAGCGGACGTCGTGGGGACGGAGAGAGCGGACGTCATGGCCTCGGTGGTGTACAGCGGGAGGGACGAGGTGACGGTAATGACTTGGGTATCGATCGAGGCGGAAGGACGGTCAACGTCTGGAGGTTAAATTCAGTACCTTGCACGTAAGATAGATGTGGCAGGGCAGACTTACCGGCCTCGACGGGAAGAGAATTGGAGCATGCAGCGAGAGCAAGCGTGACGAAGAGGGTGAACTTGGTGGTGAACATGCTGACCAGAGCAGAGGTTGGATAGGCAGTGAAGGCGGTGTGAATGCGAAGGGAGAGGATAGTGATGGCTGTCGGGGGCAAAAGGCCGAGGATTATATGCGTGCTGGAGGATATCCGACGCCCTACTTGAAACCAGAGGACTTTGTCTCGAATTTCGAGTGCCTCCAGCCATCTCCACCCAAAACTCGGGTATCGTCCAGGTTGCAGCGGTCAGAGAGGCCGCAATTGCGGACCCGCCTGGTCGATCCGCCATACTGCTCGGAGACCGACACCAGGTCTGTACTCCTGATGCGGTGGCCGACGAGGCTCGCTGCATCAGCCAGTCAGCCAAGGCTGGATTCGAATATCGGTCTGCCCGGATCCGACTTGCGATTTGGCGGTCCTTCGTTGCACTCCAATAGTTGACTTGTGACCCGCCATCTTGCACTTGATATCATGAAACAACGCCATGAGTGGAACGGCATGGCGGCTCGGATATATCGCGCTTACCAGATTTGTGAGTGCTGTTGAAGGAATTGGGCCCAGACACCGTGTGGGATAAGTCCGACTAGGCCGAAGAATCCGAACTCAACAGAAACGGTGCCTTCTTCGGCGGCGTCGGTGAGTCACCGCGCTCTCCAACACGGCTGACTTCAACACGAATGCTCGTTTGAATTGAGAATCCAAGGAGGAGACCATAATCATGACCTCCGCCCCTCTCTCACAGAGAAGGGACCATCGTACAGGGAAGTGTTGACGAAGATTTGATTTGAGGGTCAAACCTCAGAACGGCATGCCCCGTTCACACCAGTAGGGCGTGCATGGGCATACGATCTTCTCGAAAGGATGTTCTGTACGGGTAGGATATGTCGAGGACCTGATCAGTGTCGGTGCGAAGTGGTGCTAGATCACTTACAGATATCATGTAGTCGACGCAGCGCCGGCAGCACGCATGGTGTTCTTCCCAGTGTGGCTGTGACAAGCTCTCAATCTGAGAGGTTTGACATATTTCGGCAATGGGCGGTGACTAGCGCCGGGCCTCGAAAACGGTGGGCGCCTCAGTTCTTGGCCTTCAGCCTCAACGTTCAACTTGAGGGAGTCGCTGACCAGCCTGACTCGTACCATCTATCTATCATTTATATCCTCTTTGGAACAAAACGCGCCATAGCTACAACCGCTACCATAAGGATGCCACAACCTTTCCATGGTGACCTCGACAGGTTAGCCACGTATCAAAAACTCGGACCAGGTAGTGTTGACAATAGTCCAGTAGTACGAGGTATAGCACCAATTAAACTGCTCGTGTATGCTCTCTCATGCAAACATTTTTTTAGGGTCCGGGTCTCTGGAAATATGGAGATGGTTGGATGTCATGCGACCTCCGTGAGTGACAAGTGCGCGCGTGAGAGACGGCTTGACTGAACACCGCACTCGTGCCACACAACGTCATGTAGAGCTGCGTTCACATTGACTCGTCCTATACAACTAAGCATAACACAGAGAGAGGGAAGAGAGCCATTTTGAGCTTCTCCGAGCCGACTGGAGTCATTGAGTCCTGCCAAGTGATGTGGGATTAAGGGGGCACCGCCCATTCCCAGGCGGGAGTGCTTTCCCCCGCACGCGACGGCAAAGGCCATGTGGATCCGAGGCTGTCATACTGCTTTACTACTGAGCCTTCTTTGCTATCTATAGCTACCATATCCTGCCGGCGCGATCGGATTGGCGACGTCAACCCAATTTCTCAATACGGTGAGCGCGCGGACAAGCTTCGGTGCACACCCGGCAACCATATAAGCCGGAGGCCATGGAAGACATCGTCAGACACCTCCCTTCGCCAGCTACCTTCAACCATGGCGTTCACAGAGGACCCTGCGACTGTCTTGTACACTTGCGTGGCTGCCTTTGCCGCAGTGTGTGCGTTTCGATGGTGGTCAGACCCCGTTAGTGCTGCCGTCTACCGTGTGTGCCTCATGTTGACACCTTCACAGCTGCGTGTCATCCCCACAGTAGGCGGTTCATCGCTTCCTCTGCTATCGTACATCGCGGCGGCGAGGTTTGTGCGTCATGGCAAAGAATTGATACAGGAAGGTTACCAGAAGGTAGGTTGCCACTCTACAGTACAAAAACACAAACCCCCAACTCACGGTCTATCCCGCGTAGTACCACGGATCGGCATTCAAGGTCGCGATGCTGGACCAATGGCTCGTCGTCGTGAGCGGCCCTAAGATCATCGAGGACCTACGGAAGCGTCCGGATGAAGAGGTCTCGTTCACGGAGGCAGCGGCTGAATTTACGCAGACGAAGTACACGTGTGGAAAGGAGATACAGACGGATCCCTACCACGTTGAGATCATTCGCGACAAGCTCACGCGCACACTACCCACGATATTTCCGGACGTGATCGACGAGCTACAGGTCGCCACCCAGGAGTACCTCCCTACTGATGGCAAGGGTTCGTGACTGCAATCTTCTCGCGCATGAACTGGCAGCTGATGTGTGGTTCAACGCAGAATGGCACGGTGTTGTAGTAGTGGATGCAATGCGTCAGATTGTCGCGCGCGCCAGCGGCCGTGTCTTCGTCGGATTGCCTCTATGTATGTTTTGGTTCCCTCGCATTTTCAGAATCCCAGTAACATCAACAAATGATGTTCTGCATTCTACAGGCCGGGACCGCACCTACCTCGATGTCTCAATCGACTTCACATTGAGCGTCGTGAAGGATCGTGCCACGATCAACCTCTTTCCCAAGTTACTGAAGCCGTCAGTCATTCTTGTTGTTGTTACGAGTGGTTAACACTAATATGCTCCACCATGCATACAGTATAGTCGGTCGTCTCGTGAGCAACTGTGCCAACAGCGTACGACGCGCTTCTCCGCTTTTGCGCCCGATCATCGAGGAGCGGCGACAACACTTAGCAGAGTACGGTGACGACTGGTCAGACAAACCTGTGAGCTATGAAGTCATGCGACCGTGTCATGCCCGCACCACTGACCGAGGCGTGACTGTACGAACAGAACGACATGCTGCAGTGGATCATGGACGAAGCGCTCGCACGGAAGCACTCGAATGTTCAGATCATCCAGCGCCTTCTCCTGCTCAACTTCGCGGCGATCCATACCTCATCCAACGTACGATCCTCTTTGCTCTGTGACGAAGTCGCGCTGATACTCCCGGGTCCGTAGAGCGTCACCTACGCGATATTCCACCTCGCCGAACGTCCCGAATACGTGCAACCGCTCAGGGAGGAGATAGAGCTTATCATTAAGGAGGACGGCTGGACCAAGGCCGCGATGGCCAAGATGTGGAAGCTCGACAGCTTCATGAAAGAGTCGCAGCGCTACAACGGCATAACCATCAGTGCGGATTGCTCTCCTTCACTCCTATTGTCCGTGTGAATCAAGGGACTGACGAGCTGCCTCGCCCCACAGTATCGGTGATGCGCAAGACTCAGAAGGACATCACGCTCATCGACGGCACATTCATTCCGCGCGGAACGCTCGTCGCTGCGGACGCGTACAACCTGCACCACGACGACGCGGTGTATGCGAACGCGGACGAGTTTGACCCGTGGCGCTTTGCACGCATGCGCACGGCCGAGGGTGAGGGGACGAAGCACCAATACGTCAACACCTCCGTCGAGTACGTCCCGTTCGGGCACGGGAAGCACGCGTGGTACGTCGTGCTCCGCATGCCAAAATGCGGTGTTTATGAAAACTGGTGCTGACGCGATATGGCACACGTACGCAGCCCCGGGCGGTTCTTCGCGGCCAACGAACTGAAGGCACTCTTTGCTTACCTTGTACTCAACTACGACATGAAGCTCGGCGGGGACGGCAAGCGTCCCGAGAACGTGTGCCTGGCACACTCGATGTTCCCCGCGCCCGGCAAGGAAGTACTCTTCAGGAAACGCCAAGCTGTGTGAAGTTATCTCATTCTGATGATGGTGTGTGCTTCGATTGTGAGGCGCCGTTGTACTTCTAAAGTCACTTATCGCTGTCTGTGCGGTAGTCGCATCGCTGTATAGTATTGTGTCAGTGTTCGGAAAAGCAGGGTTTTCCTGCATCCTCGCGAAGTCTTGAAACAGTGTCGGTTGAGCGAGGCACACGATCCAAGTCGGGATCCGTATCAGTTTTCAAGCGGTCTCATGGCACATCAGTGGGCTTGCACTGCCTCGTTAACCATCGTCATCCACTGTCTCGACTCAACCGTCGTTAGTTGCCGCTCAACCTCCGACCTCTCGAACCGTGAGTGTCGAGACGTGTGAATTGGTCCAGCACTGCAGGACAGATATGGATCGTTCGCGTACCATGATCCATTGTCCACCAGACAGGGCTTGCTCGCCGATCTGTCTCGTCTCTCCAACCCTTCTCCCGCTTGTTCTAGGGTAACTGGAACACACCACCAGCATCGTGCATCATCTCCACAGTTCAAACACCGACCCGACGTTCTCACAATCTGTACCCCGCTAGCTAAGCTTCAAAGCCGGCAGCATGTCCCTTCCCAACACACAACATGTGAGCACAGCCGGACTCGGATGCGACAGGTCGGGCGGGGTCCTCGGGCAGACTTCGAGCTGGACGGGCACTATCGCTCCAACAGGCAAGATCCGCAGCGGCATCATCAGGCCCGCGGGCTTCTCTTACGCGACAATATCTCACAAGAGGTTCATCACTTCTGTTGCTTTGACTTATATCAAAGACGGGCGCCGCCCGTGCGCGGAGCTGGTTCTCTCCCCTCGCCGCCATCATTGCCCATTCGATTCATGGAGGGCACAGCGCCGCTGTGGTACTCGTTAGCAGCAGTCTCCGTCGTGTTCGTCGTGCTGCGATGGCGTGCCCACCCGGTATGTCTTCATTCAGACTTATGCACTTACGGCCGGAGCGAGCTGAGCGCGTATGGACGCCTGACGCAGCTGCGCGCGATCCCCACGGTGGGCGGCCCGTCGCTGCCCCTGCTGTCCTACCTCGGGGTGAAGAACTTCATCCTCCACGGGGAGGACGTCCTCCACGAGGGATACCACAAGGTCTGTGCTCGCATATGCTGGAGGACACGCCGACGCGCTGAACACCGTTTGCGAGCAGCACTATGGGTCGGCGTTCAAGGTGGCCTTGCTCGACCAGTGGCTCGTCGTCGTCGCCGGGCCCGAGATGGTCGCGGACGTGCGCACGCGTCCGGACTCGGAGCTTTCGCACACCGAGGGCGCATCGGAGGTATGCATGACAGGGGGGATCTATTCAAGATACTTGCGCACTGACTCGCCGGTACTCGCTGCAGTTCACCCATCTTAGGCTCACCCTGAACCGAGCCATTGACGACGATCCGTACCACATACCACTTGTAAGGGAAACTCTGACGGGCAGTTTGTCAACGGTTCTGCCCGACGTCGTTGATGAAATTCAAGTCGCGACGCAGGAACGTATTCCGGTGTTTGACGACGGTAAGCCAGGGCGTCCGAATCTCTAAACAAAGCAGTAAGACCGACCCACTTATTCCTTCGATCTGTAGGATGGACAAGCATTGACGCGAACGAACTGATGCGGCAAGTCGTCTCCCGCACGAGTAACCGGGTCTTTATGGGGTGCCCATGTGTATGTCTACTGCATTCACCGATTCTCCCCAGACAGCTATGATGCTTGTACTAATCCGCTCACTATTGATTCCTCAGGTCGCAATCAGAAGTACCTCGACCTCGGGATTAACTTTGTCAAGGCTCTCATCAAGGACCAAATCATTGTTAGCCTCTTCCCAAGGTTCATCAGGCCGTGAGCTCGTTTACTTCAACTGTATTCTCTCGCTTTGGGTATCAATGAGACTTGTCTGCAGTATCATAGGGCGTCTGGTGAATCATTGCAGGCGTAGCGTGCGCGGTACCACCGTGCTCCTTGATCCGCTCATCAACGAGCGGCGGCGGCAGATGGAAGAGAACGGGGAAGATTGGGCCGAAAAACCTGCACGTCGGTCATCGTCTGCGTTGCAGCACGTACTGACAAGACTGCAACTTTGCTTCAACAGAACGATATGCTGCAATGGATCATGAACGAGGCCCTCCCGCGGGGAAGCTCCAACGCCGAGATCGTCGAGCGCATCCTCATCCTCAACCTCGCCGCAATCCACACCTCGTCGATCGTACGCCTCACCTCCCACAGCGATGTCCTCCCGTGTGCTCACGGTTGCCTGCCACCGTCCAGATTGCCACCCACGCTCTGTACCATCTCGCCGCACACACCGAGTATGCACAAGCTCTGAGAGAGGAGATAGCGCCCATTGTGGAGGCTGAAGGCTGGACGAGGGATGCGCTGGGCAAGATGTGGAAACTCGACAGCCTACTGAGGGAGACGCTGCGGTACGACGGCGTCAACACCGGTGCGTCCTCCCCTGCCCATCCTCCTGTTCTCAGGGGTCCGACGCGTGTGTTCTTCCCTGAAACGTAGTATCGATTATGCGCAAAGCGATGATGGACGTCACCCTCGCGGACGGCACGTTCCTCCCGCGCGGGACGCTCCTCGTCGCAGACGCGTACCACATGCACCACGACCCCGCGCTGTCTGCCGATACCGACGCGGACGCTTTCGACCCCTTCCGCTTCGCGCGGATGCGCACCACCAATGAGGCTGGGGCGCGGCTACAGGCAGTCAGCACTTCCGTCCAGTACATCCCGTTTAGCCACGGGAGACACGCCTGGTGAGCAGTGCGCAGCCCGTTGGAGTGCTGTGGGACACAGGCTTCCTAGCATAGTTTGCTGAAAGCGTCACGCAACAGTCCCGGGCGGTTTTTTGCGGCGGAGATGCTGAAGCTGATACTTGCACACATTGTGCTCAAGTACGATGTGAAGTTTGGCGAGAATGGGGGACGCCCTGCAAACGTGTACTGGGCGCAGGCTGTCCTTCCCGCGCCCGACGCACGGATATTGTTCAGAAAACGTGGGTAACCCGCTTAGCTGCTTTATAAGGTCTGTACGCATACCTGCAGGGGACTAGATAGAGGTTACGACTCGATGCGAACGAATGTACCCACTTGCGTACTGAATGCACGACGCGTGTCCGGTAGCACGTGATCGCGTGTGTTCGGGCCGTTCCGGCATTTGCGACAGACGCCCGGCCGATTGTGGCCGGGACGCCGCACGTGCGAGGCTTCCTCGCATCTCGAAGTTCAAGTCGTCAAGCATGTTAGCGGTCACAAACTGTACAGATCAGGTCGCACCGAAACTTATGTAACTGTACGGCACCCGGGAAGTCGGTGTCGTCTCCCACGTGGCCGAGTACCCTCGCTTCGACCGGTCTCTGAGCTTCTTCTCCTTTTTCGGAATCGCTGCTGGCCAATTCCGCCCTCCGCTCTGGGTCTGCGTTCCGTTTGTGGGTGGCGTCATCTCCGCTTCCCGTGTCTCGGCCCGCTTTCGCAACGAGACGCTGCCGGCCTCGGGGACTGCAGTTACTGGACTCCCTTGTCTCTCGCGTCTCGTGACTTTCCGCTTCGGGTATCGTTTCGCGTTCAGGAACTCAGGGGGGGTCTAGATCACGCTCGAGCTTCTTGACCCTTTGCATGCGGCAACACAGGCCCTCACAAACCAGCAGACGTGCGGAACCTGCGATGCTAACCATTGACAAAGAACTGCACTTCGTGTTCCTTGAACAGCCTCAGCTCGATGTTGACCGCATCCACGTAATTGCGGATCCCATCCAGGTAGAAGTCTATTATCGCTACGTCGATCCACGGCACCGCGCTCCGCTCAAGCTGTGCATAGACCCTCTGCGCGTCCGCGGCGCGGGCCGCGGTCTTGTACTCCGCGTAGCTCGCGTCGAAGTCAGGAGAGTGCGTATCGCAGCAGATCCGGGCAGATGGCGGGAGCGGTGCGAGGCATCGCGGCCCGTCGGGCGTGCGGAGGGTCTTGCACATGCGCCTCGGCGTGCTGGGCATAGTGTCGTACCGACTTGAGGTCCGGCCCTCGTGCAACGGAAGAAGACGAGGAGAGACCGAACGAGGCCTGCACATGCGTACTCCCTCGGTATCGGGTGTGCACGTGGGGGATCCACGTCGCAGTTGAAATTGACGTGCTCTCCAACCCAGTCGCCTCGCCCGGCGAGATTGGAACATTGCTGTCCCGTTCTGCGATTGAGTTCTCTCTACTGACATCCAACGTAACTGAGACTGTGATTGGCTAGTTGCAGGTCTGCACATCGTTGCCAGAGACCTAGATGGAATATCAGACACGGCTCCCCATCCCCATCCGTGCTGGCCAGAGTGTTGCATAGCGGTCTGGGCAAAGAGCGATCCACGTCGGATGCCAGATTAGGACCAAGTCGGCATCGGCGTTCGCACAGCCACCCCGCCATTGGGCGGATCGACCGGGCGGAATTGCGACTCTGACCTCTGCTCCTTGGTGGATCAGCGATATTCCGCCCAGGAGCTGAGGAACTGCGAGAAATGAGACCCGAGTCTCCCGAGTCCAAGTATGACGGCGGATATGCGCGAGCACTTATATCAACCTCAGCCTTTCGACCTCAACAGCCATCACCATCGTCCTCCCCTACCTTCGCATTCACACCACCTTCACCGCCTATCCAACCTCTGCTCTGGTCAGCATGTTTACCACCAAGTACACCATCTTCGTCACGCTCGCTCTTGCTGCGTGCTCTAACTCTCTTCCCGTTGGTGCGGGTTAGTTGACAATCTCCCGTTCTTCACTGTATAACGTGCTGAACACATCATGCAGATGTTGAACGTCCCTCCACCTCGGTTGATACCCTCCAAAACATCACCGTCACCTCGAACCTCTCCCTGTACACCACTGAGGCCGTGACGTCCACCTCCGGCATCCCCGCCGTACCCGCTGTTCCCACCACGAACGGCAAGCGCGACACTGCCCTCCCATCCATCGGCACGACGCTTCCCACCGAGAACGCTCCCATCCCTACCCCGAGTCTTCCCACCACCCCCGCTGCACCCAGCGCGGCCAGTCCATCCACCACTCTCTCCATTCCGGGCGCACCGGCCGTTCCCTCCATCCCCCACGCGACCCCCTCCGCCGCCGCGGCGCACGTCGACGTGTCCGTGGACCTCCCGCCCGTGCCCGTGAACGCGGGTATACCCATGGCTCCGCCGGACACCGGCGCGACCGACGCCATCCCCGCGGCAATGGTGACCACCCTGGCGACGCTCAGCGTGTCCACCGCCAGGCTCCCGACCCCGGACGCGACCGTCTCGGTCCCCGACGCCAAGGCCCCGACGACGACGACGACGACGCAATCGGGGTCCCACCCATCGGGCACGCCCAAGCCCGCGATCGGCCCCGGCCGAGTCAGCAGCCAGCAGGTGATGGTTCGGACGGGGGTGGCGAGGAGTGAGGCCTTCTGATTCGACTCGCGTGTTTGGCCCATGGACGCCGGCAGACATGTACCTATGCACACGGGTTGCCAATTTGACCTGTTCTACCAACGATGGCTGACTGCCCTCATGGAGCCTGGACGACTTGCGACAACAACGATATAGATACACGGTTGGAGGCACGCTACCAGCAACGGGTAGTGTCAAATATTAC
Organism: Trametes elegans; assembly: GCA_022606155.1. Classification (NCBI taxonomy): domain Eukaryota; kingdom Fungi; phylum Basidiomycota; class Agaricomycetes; order Polyporales; family Polyporaceae; genus Trametes; species Trametes elegans. The sequence continues at coordinate 132,657 of JABYQO010000027.1, read as the reverse complement.
ACGGCAGGACAACCTCGGCGCGAAGAATGAACGCTATTGGAGACACTACGAGTGAGTTTCGATGGTAAATCCAGTTACGTGAGGATGGTGTGGCCCACTTCGCGCTGACAGCCAAACTCATCCAACGAATCGTACAAGCAAATACGCAGTGACGGCGGTCTGTGCGCCGTGCATCGTCAGTAAAGTTGTGCCCTTTGACGTGCAGACTCCCTCACCAATACCAAGAGCGAGAATGCATAGCGGCACATCCGCCCCACACGTGCACGCGGCGCGGCAGCGTTTTGCATTTCAACGTCCACAAACCGGCGATGAGGCAGAACAGTGTGCGGGGGACGGACGTGGACAGGCCTGGAAGCGTACGGCAGGGCCGGTGCACGCCCACCGAGGTAGCCCGAACCCGCCACGGTCTGTGACCGAACGACTGGCCCGCGGAGGAGAGGCTCGGTCTCGCACGCGACAGGCGGCACCGGCTGGAATAGCGCGCGTTCCGTCGCAAGGCGGCGCGCGTTCTCCTGCGCCCGCTGTCGAGCGGCTTGTACAGCTACCTCCGCCTTCGCGTGTCCTTCGGCCACTCTCAGTGCTTCCGCTACCATGCGTGTGCGTTCGTGCTCTCGGCGCCTCACAGCGTCGTCGATGCGTCTCGGCTCGGCATCTGCCTGTGAGGGCGCCTGCATACCCGTCTTGCAGCTTTGCTGTGTGCGTGCGCTGGCATCGAGGGCAGCCTGGCAGCGCCGCAGCTGAACGAGCACCACTTCGCTCTCTGCTTTCTTCTGGCGCAGAGTGTCCATCCACTTAGCGTGACCCACATCCTCTGCGCAAGCTGAGCCTACGCGTTCCTTTGGAGGAGAAGAGGGCTCACGTTCGGCGATGAACCGCACTCGATGCCTCTCGCGCGCAGCAATCTCCGCGTCGATGGCCGACACGTACTCCCGCCTGACCGAAACCGCCGCGCTGACTGTGTGCTTGTTCCAATGGGCCGTGCTCGTCCAGTCCGGTTCAGCAGCTACACGGGCCTCTAGCTCCCGGACTCGCTCAGAGTCCGCCTTGTACGCGAGGTAGAGGGAAGTGTGCTGGTTCCGGTGCTCTTGACAGAGCCGCGGGCCCTCTCCTCGGCCCCAGCGGAGACACGGTCGCTCGGCTGCAGTGGTGATCACTTGACACCTGCTTTCTGGGGGCGCGACCCGTCCAGGGCCGCTCTGCGTACGCTGCTGCTGGCGGGGAGGCATCAGTGAATCCCCCGAGAGGAATGTGGAGGACGATGGACGAGTGTAAGAGAGCGCCCGGTTCGCATTTCGCGCGCTGACGTCGCGAGGCAAGCGTGCGTGCGTCCTAAACGGGCAGTCTTCTGCACCCGCTCAACGAAGCCTACAGCGCTGTGGCGACCAGAGGTAGCGCCCATGGTAGACGAACGTAACTGGCAGATTACCGTGACCCGCCGGATGTCGTCCCGACTATCTCCAGCAAGACAAAAACACTGTGTTCGTGATGGCAGGCTTGACCCTGGGACGAACAGAACGAAGCGGCGATCCCGTACCGGTGTACAAACAGCGAGTCCTGTCTTTTACGTTCTAGTAGTCCACGATCTCCAGCGGTAAAGGATGGAACATACTGTAGATGAAAGGACCGGTCTTGAATGATAGAGACGCGCTGAAAGCCCGGGAAGGGGTTCCGGAATGCTAGCGTGCCATACGCAACCCGTATGCATGACTGCTGCTCATATAGGGCTGTCGGTAGAGACACGTTAGCTGTTCAAGCACTGGCTCTCAGTTTCCTTTTCGAATCGGCGATAAAAGTCTGAGGCGCCAGCTGGTTGCAACGACGTTCAATGGGTTAAACGCCGCCGCCTCTTCCAATGGTTGCGGGAAGCAGGGTCAAGCCCGGCTCGCCGTTTGCGAAAGTACGGCTTGCCGTCGTGGCGTCTGCGCAATCGCTCGTGCTCAGTGTCCGCGCGCCGTGCGCACGGACAGCGACCGGAGAGGGCGCGCACGGCAGCACTCGCACCATGGGACGGAAAAAACACCGTGGGCATTGAACCTCGACGGACAATAGCGACGCTCGCGCACCGCAAGCTACACATGTGTGAGCTTGCGAGGTCTTCAGGGCCTCCTTGCAAAGTGGGGAGAACGCGGCGGAGCCTGGTGCTGCTCCGCCAGGGAGGTCCGATAAGACGGGTGGGACGATATGATGGACGAGCGCCGCTGTGGACAAACGGGAGGTCTTTTGCACTTGGGGTGCATAGTACGCCGCACACCTTTTCCACATGTGGGGTGGGGCGGTGCAGAAAAATATCGCATGTATGTCGCAGCCTTCCTGACGGTCCAACCGACGTGGAGACTGTGGCAGGAACAGGGGCAATTCCAATGCCACAGCGCCCCGTCCCGTTCTGTGGACGTGAGCGTCATGAACGGAAAGACTTCAAACATGAGCATAGTAATACGGCTGTCCATGCCAGCGAGTACTCGTACAGGACGTTCGGATGATGTACAATGGGTATCTCACGCTAGACTCAACTCAAGGCAATGCGACTCGGACTGAGCCGCATCGGAGGTTCAGCGGCCCTTCGACTCCAACGCGCCCAGCCCCGCAGCCAGTCCTGTGACCATCGACGTCCCGAGCTGCGAGCCCAGGCCATCGGTGGGCACAAAGACCGCCTTCGACCCGAACGCCTGCACGCGCGCGACCTCTGTCCTGCGAAGCTCCATCTCCCGGGCGAAGTGGTCGACGACTGCCGCATCCGCGACCGCGCGGAGGCGGACCGCCTCTGCCTCCGCCTCCGCCGCGAGCCGCGTGGCCTTAGCCTGCGCCTCGGCCTCGATCTGCAGCTTCTTCGCCTGCGCCTCTGCGGCGGCGACGATTGCATACGCCTCCGCGTCCGCTTTCGTCTGTGCAGGGATCACACGTCAAACGCGTGAAAGAGAGCATGTCCCAGGCGCGGACTCACGTTCTGCGCGCGAGCCTTGATACGGGCGACAGAGAGAGCGCCCTCCTCCTGCTTGATCTTGTTACTATTCTCGCGGTCCACGTTCTGCGGCGAATCTGTGAGTTCTGCCGTACTGTGCGGGAGACTCGAGGACTGACCGCCGCTTCCACCTGCGCCTGCAGCGCGCGGGTGGTGAGCTTATCCATGGTGGACGCAATGTCTCCTGCAGGGCCTCTTAGTCATACACGACCAGCTCAAAGTATGATTCGTACCCTTAAATTGTCGGTCGATGACCGCTGTATACATTCGATAAGCCTTGACCGGTCGCGGGACAACATGGGAGTGACATACCGAGGTCCTTCATGATGATGCCATACTCGAGTGCCGCAAGGTGGAGATCATCCATGGCGCGTGTCCTCAACGCATCCAGGAACGCCGAAGAAGCGTCGCTCCCGTCATCAAGGTTGTCCGGGCCCAGCGAACGTTGCTTCACCATCGAACTGTAATCGACTGCACGGCTACTATGAGGACCTTGTGCCCGATGAGACGTGTGAGCTGCGCCGGACTCACGGTGGGCGACTATCTGAGTCAGTATGGACTGCGTCTTGTCCCTGGAAAAACAGTGCAATGAGCATGTTGCGCGTAGGGGCGCGAGGACGCGTGTTACAGACCTGAGGGCGTCATAAGGGGTGTTGTATCCATGTGTAGTTAATTTGAGCGGCTCAGTGAGTTGCCACTTGAGGTAGATAGTGAGGCTGACGGGGACCTGATCCCGAGTGAAGCTGCCAGACAGAAGCAGAAGAACATTGAGTCGAGCCGTGCGCGCGATGCCATGGCCATGAATTAGACGCACATGTCCTTGGTTGGCATCTCGATTTGGTTCTCGCCAAGAGTGAAAAGCCCGCGAAGGGTCACGTTCGGGGAGGTGATGTAGTGCTGCCCCGCAGGTAGCAGTTCCAGGTCGTCCCCCTTCTGCAAGATCGCGCAGTTGTTGGCAGGAATGTTAAGGCTGGTGGACGAGCACGACGGGCCGTGAGTTCGTGCGGGACACGCTTGATAGGCACAAACGTACAATAGAGCAACGACGTAATCCTGCTTCGCACCTGTACCGGTACGGCTCTTCATTGTTACCTCGTGGGACCTGCGGATAGAATGCTTGGTGAGACACAGCGATGGTTGGTGCACCGTAAGGGTCATCACCATCCGAGCGTCACACCCGTGATCCTGTCCTTCACCACCGTGGGCAGGTGTGTCTGGTCCACGATCGACAACACGTTGTATGTGCCCTCAATCGCGTACGCAACGAATCCCGAGTTCTTGACCACGAAGACGTGGTTCTGGGGGTCCGATACTACCGCAGCCTGAGGCAACATCAGCGCCTCGACGTGCGACGCCGCTTAGAGATTCTGGTCCGCACCTGGTTCTGAGAGACTTGAACGACGGTGAGTCCTCCAAACTCTATGACAGTGTCGGACACTAGGCGGGGTTGATTAGCAAACCTTACCTTGACAGGTAACCAGAACGAAGATACAAACGTACATCCGCATGTGCCCGCCCAAGTGCGCGCCCACCAGTTGCGCAGCGGCATCCCCGGGTACCGTCCGGGTCGCGTGAGAATGCTGGGTAGACCACCATGGTTGATCAGGCCGATTTGCCCGGGAGTAACTTCCCTTCCAATCCAATCTGTCGGTTTCTGTAGTTCAACACGATCAGTAGATAGCACTCATGTATCCGCCGCCGACGCGCTGACCTTCCTAGAGAGCACATGCCCACGGCCAGACTGTAGACCAGTACGAGGTATTAGCAGGACACTGTAGGCGGGGGTAAGAGAGCCCTACGTTCTTAAGCTGCGCGTCGAGTTTCTGCAGCGCAGCGATGAGGCCGTTCGTGCCGATCTTGACGAAGAACGGGCGTTCCTCCTCCATGTAGTCAACCGCGGTGCCAAAGTTGGCCACGCTCGCCTTGGGCGCCGGCTTCAGCGGCTCTTCGATGCGGCTCAAGCCCTTCCTGGTGCCATTCGCTGCGGAAGGGTACGCCGAGGTGGGTCCGTCGACGACCGTCGTTCCTTCGCCGCTGCTGGACATCTCGTGCAGTAGGGGATGTGGCGTAGGTGGGAGCTCAACCTAGGGGAAAGGCGGACGAGCGAATCGTTGCGTGGGGAAGACAAGCATCGCGCGCACGCGAGTCTTATAATGGTGCAAACACCCAGGGGCGGCACTGCCTCGACGTCACCTGACCCCTCAGGCCGGTGTACTCTGCGAACCTAGGAGGCTCTCGCCGGCCTCGGCAGCGACGCAAGGCGACAAACATGCCGAGGGAAGCGGCTGGGTCTGACTCTGAAGACGTTGACAGCTGGTCGCAGTTCGAGCGTCGCTTAGCGCTATAGTGGCGCACCGCAATAACTACCATTCCCATATCGAGCGACGTGCACGCGCCGAACGCATGCCGGCACAAACAACTCGTCAGGCACCGCGCGCGGTCATCGGCTTGGGTGGTTGAGAGCACCGCCTGCTGGGATGCTAAGAACGCAGAGACGCACGTTCGAACGCGGAATGCGCGATGCCAGCATAGCACTGATCGGACATCCATTCGGAACTCGTCGGTGGCGTATCTCGCGCCTGCACGGGTCCCGCCGGTACAAGCGCATTGAGCAACGAGGACCGTGGGTCCGCTGGCAGTGCATTATGAGACAAACGCAGGGTGCTATGACTTGTATCCACTCACAAGCGTGCTTGACGCATCTCTAGTACGTGGCGCCGATAGCGTGCAAGTGCCGCGCAGGAGCGTCCCATATACAGTGACATTGCAACCGGAATAACGAACCTCCTACGCGAGAACAGCCCATAAGTCTACGGGAGCGCGTTGGGCGCTACGAGTCAACTTCCATGCTCATACTCGCATCCTCCGACGGCTTCTCCTCGCCGGCGGGACGCTCGGATGCAGGCGCACCGCTATCGGCTGCAACCGGTGCGCCGATGGGAGGTGCGAAATGTCCTGCAGTATCCTGAGGTGATATGGGCGACTGCCCAGCGATCGGGGAGCGTGTGTCTGGCGAGCGCGACTTCTTGCCCTCCCTCAATTCGCGGAGAGCACGAGCTGAAGGGTTGAAGTAGCCGCACTTGGGGCAGACATACTCTGTTACGCGGTGTCAGTGTCAATGCCTCCATCAATGAGGAGAGGGCACTGACGAGCATCTTCCCACATGCTCTCTTTGACAAGGCCATTGTGCGCAAAGCATTTCTGGCAAATCAGCGCATACCGCGACGCGGCGCCTGCCGTGGACGCGTCGTCATCTCCCAAGATAGCGTCAGCGAGCTTGTCAAACCACTGCTTGCGTGGTGGCGGAAGAGGTCTCTGTGGGGATGCTATGGTCCGTGCATGAGTATCGACATAACGTTGGTGTTCGGGGCACCAGACATACGCGAGAGTTGTTGGTGAAGACCGGGTGACATGGTTCGGATAGCAGGCGTCTGAGGAGGCACTGCGAGGTTGCGTTGAGGGGTTTGGGGCACGGAGCCCGAACCTTGCGGTTGACCTTGGGGTGCACCTTGTGGGGGAACTCTGCGACGCAGGCCAGCCGGCGAGTCAGGCGGAGTAGGACCTGGGCCGCCTTCGTACCGCTCGATTAGGTTCCGCATAGAATAGTAGTTTGTCTTCTGCTTGACCTCCTCAATCTTCTCCCGCTGCTGCTTGCGCAGATTCACGAGTGCTTTTTCTGCAGGACACAAATTCAGGGCCGCGCGGTGAGTAACCGCGCTTGCGACGCACCTTCGGCATCCCCGATGCGCGTGTACCACATTTGCACAATCCTCCGTATAAACAAAATGCTGATTGTCCCAACCACGTCAGTCATGAACGAGCGAGAATCAGATGAGGGCACGTACACGATTGGTGCCACATAGACGGGCACAGCCTCCACCGCCCTCTCAAACTGGCTATTCCGCGCATGTGTCGTGAGGGTTGGGAGAAAGTCCTTATACCACATGCTGGTGTAGACGATCCATAGCAAGAGCGCGTAGACGGAGAACAGGAGTATCGCACGGCGTTCGCGCAGACGTATCTCAGACAGGTGCGTCTGCCGTTTCTGAATGTCCCTCGCAAGCGCAGCGAGAGCCTGTTCGAAGTCTTCGGGTTCCTTCTGCAGCGCGTGGCCAGCGCATAGATACGGGGGTCAATGGCTAGAGATTGAAAGGCCAATTCGCGACGCACCTTTTTGAACCACCCGCTGAGGATGCCCATCTTGCGAAGCAAGATATATGCTATCTCCGCGTAAAAATAGTTAAACCAAGACCGGACTAGAATACAGCAGCAGTAAAGAGTGGCGGCGAGAGCGATGAGATGGACGTTGTATGAGTTCAAGTGGCTTTCACCTGAGCAAGCGCCCGGGGACGTCACGACTCTCCGCACCACGTGAGGGACGCGTCGCAGACGCGTGTCAGGCGCCTAACACCATCTCCTCGTGTTCGACTACCACCAACACCGTGAAGAGTCAACAAGAACGTGTCGACTTGGCTCGACCGCTGAATCACGCGTAATTTACATAAAAAGTTGCTAAGACCATAACCCGCAACTGCACCTTCACATTACTGGTCTTTACCTCCGTCCTCAATTCGCACCTCCATGGGCCCCTTCTCGTTCTCCTGCACTACCTCGACGTCACGCGCGATCCGCCTCCGCTCAACCGTTTGTTCTCCATGACTGCTCCATACGCCACCTGTGACGCCACCTTTCTCGAAGATATGGTCTACATCTTCCAACTCGAGGCCCTCCGTCTCAGGGAAGTAAAGGTACACGAGAGGCACCCAGAGCGCGTTGAAGATCGCGAAGATGATGAACACGCGGCAGCTTATGTTTGCGATTGCCGGCGGCGTCATTTCTACTACCGCAAAGACACACATCCAGTTGAAGAACGAGGAGATCGCCGAGCCTCGTGCGCGGATCCGGGTTGTCGTGATCTGGGAACGCGCATGAATACCTCACCCCTCTCACATTCGAAGTGTTGCTCACCTCTGCTGGATATAGCCATGGCTGCAGTTGAATGTGTCAGAGATGAGTCTGCATGATGATACTGAGAATCACTCACGATAGGCAGGAATCCGATCCCAAAGAATAGCTGGAAGATGAACTCCATTGCCGTCGCACCGTACGCCGCGCTTTTCGTCCCCACAGGGAGCAAGATGGAAGCGACGATGGAGCACAGAGATAGTCCCGTGGCAGAAGTCATCAACAACCCTCGTCTCCCAAAGCGATCGATAGTCTGAACATGTCCTTCTGTGGTTGCGTCGAAAGCTGTCGCAAATTGAACGCACCCATAGCGGTATGAAGGACGTTACCATGTATGTGACTGCGGTGAAGCCGCCAAGTAACAATGACAGATTCCTCGACAGACCCATCGTGTTCTGATAAACGACCGGCGCGAGATAGCTGCGAACGTGCATTAGTATTCACCGGATTACAACTTGAGACGTCTCAGCCACGTACTTGATCATGTTCGCCCTAACCGCTTGTCTGTCAGTCACATCACTCGCTGGCGATGCGCGCGTAAGTTGTACGTACCCAGTAAACTGCTGCATCACATTGACGCCGATGCACAGGCATATCCGCCTGAAGTTCCCCAGTGGCCCGCCTTGGAGCAGCTCGCGATAGCGGAACGGCCCTCCCGCGCATTCCTGCGCCAATGACACCTCGATCTCCTTGCGCTTGGCGACGACGTCCGGGTCGTTCGGTGAGTCGCGGTCCTCGAGCTGCGCGAGGATGTGCGCGCCTTCGTCCTCGCGGCCGTGCGCCATGTACCATCGTGGGCTGTCTGGGAGGACAAGGACTTGCAGCAGGAGGCAGAGCGCGAACAACGCCTGGAATCCTGTGACCACGGGGGCCGTGAGTCGACTGCGTAGACCAGCAAACAAATGACGAGAGCAATACCGACAGGCAACCTCCATTGAGCAGGCCCGTTTACGAACAACATGCCGTAGTCGAGCCAGTAGGCCTGTTTCTCGCCTATCAGCACTAGTGCTATCATTTACTATGTGACGACCACTCACGATGACGAGGCCAATGATCGTTACGGTCGAGTTCAAGCATACCAGGGCACCGCGCACCATCCCTCCGCATGTTTCGCTCTGGTACACAGGGATGGACGAGGAATTAAAGCCGTTTCCCTAGAACCGCTTTTGTGAGTCCCGCAGTACTGGCCGTGATGAGAGAGGCTCACGATCCCAGTGACGATCCGTCCTACGTACAGTTGAGCCAACGTGGTTGAGCTCGTCAAGATTGCCTTTGAAAGTGCAGCTAGGCGTGAGCACCCACAATTTTTCGTGCCATGTACGCTGGGACGTACAGTGCCTACGAGCATTGTTGTCGCACCCGCCATGATCATTCGTTTGCGGCCGATGCTTTCTCCCCACAGGAAAGTGATCAAACTGCCGACCGCGCAGCCAATGTCCTATAATAGGTCAGGAACCACTCCCTCCGCAATAAATCCGACATACATAGATCACCACCTGGTTTGCCGTGGGCGTGTAATGCAGTCTACTAAAACAAGTACACTCACTATGGTCCCCTGGGTCGTAGGGTCAGGACGTCCGAAGTCTTCATCACACTGGTTATCTGCACCAATCTAGCAGGTCGGTGAGGCCTTCGTCCCATGCCGGCTCCAGCGACAAAGCTATGCACGATGCCAGACATGACCCCCTGGTCGTACCCAAGCAGGAGGAAGCCTTGACAGCAACATGCTATATCGTACCGCAGGCATACATGACCGACGCACGTCAACTGCCAAACTGTGTCGATCCTTTGACGCGAACTGCCCAACTCACCCGTGATAGCCGAAACGAGGTACTTGCCTCTCAGAGGTGCGATCCACATATCTCAGCGCTTGATCTCTTCGCTCCTCTCACTGCCTCCGTGCCGGGTGCAACAGGACGATTTGACAAGCACAGACAGTCGACCAGCCAGAGATATCTCGGGACCACGCGTACCCCGCACTCCTCCGCTGCCCCGTGGGGTACGAGGTATATACCCCGCGGGGCAACGACGCTCATCACGTACAGGCAGAGCCCACGTGAAGACTTACGTTCCACTACGAACCGCGATTTTGCGCGGCGGCCCGGACAACATCAGTGCATGCGTGAGGACTTGATATGCGTTGTGTCAGATGGCCTCCGCGATTATCCAGTCTGTAGGTGACCTTTGGTAGGATGGGAGAAGACGATGAGCACGTAGCAGATACGTGGGACCATCAGTCAAATGATGGAAGCTTTTTCAGAATGCCGGCGGAGGTCACTGGCATAACGAGGCACCGGCATGGGACATGGGTACCCGATGATGTCTTTCCTTGCAGGTGGGGCACATGTCAGGAATCATCCCATGACTTCAGTGCTATGTGAGTCCAGTTGACCCGATGTTTCCCCAAGTGAGGAAGAGCTCACCTGCAAAGCTTGAAGTACGTGGCAATCGCGCCTCCGGGTACAGCCCCTTTTCGGGGAGCGTCAAACACCCTTCGTCTGAGCATGCCTCCTACAGTATCCTCACCCTGCCCATGGCGTTGAAACCTCGAGCCTGTGACCGGGCGCGTTGAGCACACAAACGTACCTGTCGGGTGGTGGGTCGCTGGTTTCAGGTAACTCACGCAGCCTGGCCATCCTTGCCGAGCAACACGCAGAACGCGGAACGCCCGCAACGGGGAGTTGTGTACACTGCTCATCAATTCGGCGACAACTTCCCCCGAAGCGCGTGAGTATTCCTAAGCTAGACAAAACGGTTGTGGGTTCACTCCTGCGTACCAAGCCTGTCATAGGAACCAACGGCAGTTGGTCAGCGGGCGTACATTCATCCCGAGGCAAGTTTCACTGGATATGACTATAACCGGCACAAACGTGTCTTCGAAGCACATCGCCGGGGGCATAGTGAGTTGAGCGGAGTGCAATATTATGTCTCTGAAGCACATGCCATTGTGGACCCGCGGAACACGGCGTCGGCCATTGAAGGAGAAGCATGCCGCCGAGCCCGCGCCGTGCGCGTATTTCGGTGACAATGGCCCACGGACAGGTATGGATGTCTCCATCCTTTGCGAACCAGTGCATTTCCGCTCACCCTGCTAGACATAGCGGCCACGATGACATCTGCTATCGGGCAGATACGTTTGGTGAGTTTCTAGAAGCCACACGTGATAGACAGGAACTAGGACTCTGACCGAGGCATCTCTGCAAGAAGCAGGACATCACTGTGAAGAACGTCGCCGTTGCGCAGTACATCAAAACTCCGCCTCCTTGTTACATTTATAGGCCGATGGAGGAGGTAATGAAACACAAAGAGCGGTGGAGCCATCAATAGCATTCGCCACCTCGAGCGGTCGACAACATACCTCCGCTCATCTATCACATTTGCTTCTTCGACCAGACACTGACGTGTGAGAGGTATAAACTCGCGCGCCAACGCGTATACTTGTTGTAAGCTCGCCCATAGAGTAGTCAGGACAGCGGAGGCCGCTGACAACTGCTAGATACGCTCATGATCAGGTACGTTCACTGCCGGCAATGACAGCGGTTCACCTCGGGTAAACTGTCCCAATAGCACTTTTCTTGGATTGTCTCGGTAGCGTTCACATCTGGCAAAGAAGCAGGGTGTCTCTATATACGTGCACAACTTTATACATCTGGCCTGCTTCTTACCATAACCCACCGCATTCACCGGGCATCACAAGAAGCTGAGAGACGAAGACCTGAAACAAAGGGAGGTAGAACTGGTCGGTATGAAATCAGGAAGCGATGAGTGGGAAGCCTCTGTCAATTGTCGCCCACGAATGACTCGGTCGACGGACACGGCGTAGTCGAACTCGGCATAGGATGAGCAGCGGTCCAAACGTTTATGGGCGCCCCGTCGACCCGTTGCTGAACCCCGTGCATGCTGTGACGCGATCCTGTTAAAGCGATGCCCCCCCCCACCTCCCAGCTGTGTGAATGCTCCTGCCAGTTCCCCATAATAAAGCACCTCTCCAGTATAATTGCCAACGCTTCGCACAACCCGGTCATGCCCACTCTAGACCTCCATGTCGCGTTTGTCTGGTCGGAGGAGGACCAGTCCCCTCTGGTGACGAGGACCGCTATCTGGACGTTGCTCCAGCCCACAGTGTCTCCGCTCCCCACGGGCACGCCCGTACGCCTGGTCTTCGACAGCAGGCAGCTGAAGGACCTCCGCTACGACGTGGATCGGGTACGGTTCGAAGGCGAGATCGCCGGCAGGCGTGCTTCAGTTGACTGGTTGGAGGAGATCGTGGTGCGCAACAACCTCCCCGGGCAGTACCTCACACTCGCCATCGTCCGTGCGCTACGGTCCCCCAACCAGCCCAGACACCACGACTTCGCCCAGGAGCTGTTCCGCCGTCTGCTGGTCCTGAACATAAAAGCCGAGAAGAAGCGCGCCAGGCGTGGCATTCCGAATGCGGACGTTCCCCGTAGGCCGCCTCGCCCAAGTCTCCGGGGAGTAGACCACAAGCCCCAGGACGGAGGTAGTAGCCATCCTTCCCCCATCGACATCAATGCTCCTGCCAGCTCGAGTCGCCACGGCGAGCCATGTGCGATGACGTCTTCCGCTCATCCGAACGACTCACGCCCGGGCCCGTCTCGCCTGCCTGGAGAGCCTGGTCACGGTGGGGACGATGTGCGTGAAGTAGCGGGCTTCCCGATGCTTCCCGGATCACTCAGCGGTGTATACTGGCCGAAGCAGCGCGACGCGAATGCTCAAAGCGCGGCTTGAAGGAAGGTACCTGCTCTTGTGTAAGTCGCCCTTCCTCGAATGAAGTTATCTCGTGGGTAGCCTGACTGACGACTTTGAATATGACGCAGCATGACCGCTCCATGGTATCTCCGACTGGTATACTGTCACCATATAGTAGACCCACCACGGTTTCTAGGAAAACGCATCGGTGAGCATGGTCATAAGGCCTGTTGAAGCGGGATAAGACTCACCAGGGCTTGCAGTGAGACTCCACAGGGCATTGATGTACAATAGGAACGTATATTACCCATCCCTCGCCAGGTAGCGTCTAACCCAGTAGCAAATATTCCACTTACAATGCATCATCCTTCTTCATAATCTCCTTGTCCTCTGGTGTCCTCTGATAGCGCTCGCGCTCGTGCTCACCTCGGTCGGTTCCGTGTGTCGTGTAGTCAATAATTGAATCAGGACGCGATCAGCGGAAATAATGAGATGCTGGAAACCTCTATCAGTTGGGAGCAGGCCCCTCACGGAGGACTCGAGCACCGTGTAGTCGGTTACGCCGTATACAAAATCAGCATGGTCTTCGTGAGCGCCCCGTCGCTTTGTATGAACGTCTTCGGGTATTGTCGCCAAGAACCCCGCTGCGGCTTTCTTGGTCATAATCAGGCAGGAGGCGGGCCCCGAGCAGCGCAATTCCTGCAACGAGCCTCTCCACACTCATTGCGAACTCCTTGCGCTGACCAGTCGTGCACACGCTAGACCTCCATGTCGCATTCGTTCTGTCGGAAGGCGACCAATCGCCTCTGGCGACGAGGACCGCTGTCCTGACGTTGCTGCAGCCCGTAGCCTCAGGGCTCCTTATGGGCACGGCGGTCCGCTTAGTCTTCGACGGCGAGCAGCTGCAGGAGCTCTGCTACCACCCAGACTGGGTGCGGTTCGAGGGCGATATTGCGGGCACGCGCGCCTCGGTAGACGGCTTCGACGAGATCATGATGCGGAACAACCTACCTGGGGAGTACCTCACGCTCGCCGTCGTCCGGTTCGCGCGGTCGCCCTTTCAGCCCAAGCACGACGACTTCGCCCAGGAGCTGTTCCGCCGGCTGTTGATCCTGTGGATGGAGATCGAGGAGGGGAGGCGCGGCCTTTACGGGTACCCGCCGTGCGTCGTGCGCGCTGGACCGCGCCGTTCAAGTCTTCGGCGCGTCCATCGCGCCCAACACGGACCCCGGCACCAGCGTTTTGACAATGCAATCTTGGCCTACCGGAGGGGCCCCTTATCACACATGTCGTCGTGACCGTGTCGACCCATTGCCACCGCGTTCCGCTTGTTCCAGTGGCTCGCGGCCGCCGCCCTTTCGCCCATCGGGTGATCTGGCACATGGTGGAAAGGGGGTCCAAGCAAGAGCAAAATTGGAGTGGTTGATGCAACCCCGGTCGCCGAGCGCAGTATTTCGGAGCACTGGTTACCCCGCTTGACTGTACCACCTGCCTGTACTGGGGGTACGCCGTTGTTCAATATCGCACTGGCCTGACTGACCTGGTTCGAAAGCAGCATGGCCACGCCATATATCTGTGGGACAAACCGCTCGTTGGTATATCCGCTTCGGACACTGTAACATGTCCCCATTTCGTACAACCTGCATAGTCTGGAGATTTCATGCGTTGGTGAGCGCAATCCACATCGTTCGAGGCGAACAAGGGCTTACCAGACCTTGCAATTTCGCAGAATGTAGCTGTTATAACATACGTGAAGCCCCTTAATGCGCCCCGACTATTCTTCCCCCGGGAGCGTCTTGCGCAGCAGCATATACTCGTCCCACAATGCATCCTCTTTCTCCTCGATTCTCTTGTCCTTCGTCAGAGCGAGGACCAGTTTGATATCCTGGAGGCCGTGACCGCCTTCGGCGCGCTTCACGTAGTCGTCAACGGTGGATAACCACTTGCGGGCGACGTCAGCCTGGTCGCCTTGGAGGATAGGCAGGCGGAACGCCCACAGTGGGCGGTCGGTTCCGTGCGTCACATAACCTAGCAAATGGCTGAGCAACGGACTCACCGAAACGTGAAGCTAAGCGTACCGAGGGGTCGCCCCTCCTCTGGTGTCCACGCAATCTCGTACCGCACCACCGGGTACCCCGCGCTCACCAGGTCGCGCGCGAGTAGCCGCACAGGAAGGTACACCTGCCCCTCAGAGAGGATCTTCCCAAGCACACGGACCACCTCTTCCGGCTCCGTCGGGTGCTGCCCGTACGCGTCAACCATCTTGCGCACCACGTCGTCCCTGTAGTACCGCTTGAGGTTGGCTTCGACGTCCGCCATGGTCGACACAGGGTGCGCGATCGAGTACAGATACCATTCTTCCGTGACCTCGCCCGCAACAACGGCCTGCACACCGTGCGCGGCCAGGCCGCGCGCGAGCCCGCCCGTGCGCTGCCAGGCCATCGCGTCCGAGTCACCTAACCAAGCCGAGTCCGCGCACCCTCGGAACGTGCCATACTCCACGCCGAGCGCGTCGTTGTCGATCGCGTGCGTGATCGCTGACCACGGCACCCGCACGGGGTCCCGGAGGGTGGTGAGGATGTCGGGCGCGGTGGGGTCCAAGAAGAGCGCGCGGCAGAACGCGGCAAACTGCGGGCGGAGCTCGGTAGCTGTCTTCGGCGTCGTGCTGAGGATACGCGTTAGCCCGGGTCCGTGCGGTGAGTATGCAGGGGGACTGACACGATAGCGTTAGATTGCAGAACCGCGGTGCGGAAGGGCGCCTTCTCCCCGTCTGGCAGACGCGATGCGTGGTGCAGGAGCTGGTGGACGGAGTGGGCCCCTAAAAGAGTGTACAGGGTGAGCCATTGGTGAATGTATGCTGACCGTCTTCGTACCTGCAGAAAGGCCCGTGATCTGAACATTGTCCGGGTCGCCTCCAAATGCGTTGATGTTGTCGCGGATCCAGAGGAGCGCGAGCCACTGGTCCTGGAACCCGAAGTTCCCGTCAATCCTGGGCTCGTCGCTTGCGAGGAAGCCGAATGCTGAGAGCCGGTAGCCGATGTTCACCCAAACCTCCGACCTCTCGGCCGAGACATACTGAGCTTGCGCGCTCAGGCCGTGCGGGGACCCGAACTGGAGGAACCTAAAAGCGGTCTCAAGGTGAAGACCGAACTGCGTGCGAAAATGCTGAGACGTACCCGCCGTGAATATATACCTTGACGGGGAAGTTGCCCTGCGCCGGGAAGGACGGAGGCGAAACGATGTTCACGAACAGTCTACGGCAGGCTCAGTCGAGTAGTAGACATGCAGCCTGAGGCGAATCTCACGGGTCTTCACTAGGTTTCCCAAGCCCAACCTTATCCTGATAGGGCATCCCTGCATGACACGAGTGAGCCAAAGGCACGGCTTCACGAGCATCACGAGTTCACACACCTGCAGTCTGCCCATCATTAGTGGGTTGCACGGCATCTAGATGCGAGTCGACACGGTCAGGGTTATATGCACAAAACTAAAGCGCTAGCTTGGAATACATTTGCTTTCCAAGATATACTCTTTGTCTTCATATTTGAAGTCAGATGGCAGCGGCACCGGGTCCTGGAACCTAACAGGTGGTAGCGCGTACGGGACCTCTATTAGAACATATCAGCAAACAATCGTTCTTTACTCGAATCGTGACAGAGACGCTGACCAAGGAATACTGCTGCGCCATTCGCTGCACGACGTCCATGGATGGAACCGTGTTGGGTTTCGACGGACACCTTTGCCGTGGACTGAGCTAGCTCCTCCTGCAGATGGACTTGAGCCATGATGGTCGAGATGAGAGAGCGAAGGCAAGGAGTGCTGTCGCTCTCTCAAGCCCGGGTGATCCTGGTGACCGAACTGTGCGTGCGATATGGACACCGGTGCCTGGTCCCGTGTTCAGTAGGTAGATATGGAAGCGTCCATGAGAACACGAGCCTACGGGAGTTATTCGCACGGTCCATGAACGATATACCGCCGGCGGTATCGAGCACTCTAGTTAGGGCCACGCGGATATCGCGGGCGATACGTCCACGCCTGTGCAGGATATGCATACTTGGGGGTGTGCTGCGGGTATATGCTGATGCCGCGGATGTTCGAACAGATGGGATACGCATACATTACTCCCACCACAAGTAACCAGTATCGTTGAGTCTGCAGCCGAGTGATACACCGGTGCAAAGGCTCACTGTTGGCTCATAAGACGATGTCGGAAAAGCGGCTCTCCGGTCAAAGGTAGTTGCTGGCATGATCAGTGTGCTGCAGACCGCACGCATGTTCAGGAGCGCGTGAAGTACTCTGAATGGCGCATTCAAGGAGCCCCGTGGGATCTCCGTGGTCCCGCGAAAAGACTGAGTGGGGTAGCAGACGGCCCCTGATTTCAAAAGTGTGGGGAAACGAACGAGGCATAGTGTCCTTTGGTGGTTGCTTCCGTGCTATGTGTAACTGGATCCGCGAACAGTAATGGAAATGGCTTGACGTGGATGGATGAGTTCAATGGCCTCCCATACGCAGATGGAGTTCCATGTTACTCACCACACAAAAGAACCTGACTTCGACACCCACCACGCTCTGAAGCGAGATAACGGGACGGCCCTCCGTTGTTCGTGCAGATGAAACAGACAGACGGGCGAGAGGAATCCACTGGAGCTACACCTGAATTGGATGAGGTAGAGAAAGCACTCGAGAAGCGGTGAAGAATCGCAGACGAAACAAGTCCGATCCCGCCGGTGGAGGCCAGACAGAGCCAGACGTGGAGAGATCCCGACGGTGGCCAAGCCAAGAGATTGAAGAACAGCCTGCGCGCGGCCTGTGATTTCGGGAAAATCAAGTGCTCGCACAAGAAGAACTGCCGAGCATCGCAAAACGAGTCGCGAGCTGTGCTGCACATGCAGCAAAGAAAGAGCACACGTCGGCGAGATGGCGAGCGTCGTCGGAAAGTGCGCGGACGGTCTCTGCCGAGTCGCCCGAGTCGACGATGGCCAAACGTGGACAATTCGGCCATCAAGCGCGCGCCCGGCATCTTAGATTCGGCGTCTGTGGCCACGAGGCGATCTCGAAATGCTCGAACCTCGAGAATCACATGCGCGGCTGCATGCCTCATAAAACGCAACTCGCGAGGACGCAGCTTATCTCACTTTTTGCACGACTCTCCTCTCCACTTCCACCATCTCTCACCATCACTTCATTGTCGCCAACAATGGCCACAGAAACACAGCAACCAGCACCCGCGCAGCAGCCCGAGCTCACCATCCTCTCCCGGGTGGGCTCGATCCCGCTTGTCGCGGACTCGTTGAACACTATCCATTCCACCCTCATCAACAACACCTACACCCGCACGCCTTACGCGACCGCGCAGGGAATTTCCAAATCCGCCCTCTCGTATGCGCAACCCCTCCAAAAGCGTCTTGCACCTATCATCACGAAGGCGGACGGGCTCGCGAACAAGAGCTTCGACGCGATCGAATCCCGCTACCCGTACCCCTTCCACACGCCCACCGAGGAGATCATCAAGGACCTCAAAGGACGCAGTGACGCCGCAAAGGACGTTGCGAACAAGACCATCGACGAGAAGGTCCGGAATCCTGCCTACCAGGTCGCACAAGGCATTGACCAGGTACGGCGTGTGCTCTCAAGCTGCAACCTAAACAACACGTGTGTATGCTAAATGACTCTCCGCAGAGGTTCGCGCCTATTGTCGACTACTTCGCAGTCGCCGTGAGCAAGTTCCATGCGAACGGTACCGCCGATAAGGCTCCCGAGGCGCCTGAGGCCCAGTACCAGTACCAGCGCGCATACTTCCTCACCAAGGAGCTCCGGGACCAGCTCTATACGTACTCAACCGAGCAGATCAACCAGATCAAGACGCAGAACGTGCTTGTTCAGCGCGCCTCCGCGACTGCGCACTCGCTCAGTGAGCTCGCGTCCACGAGCTACGACGCGGCACAATCTCGGGTACACGCGCTCAGCGACACGATGCTCGCCGAACTGCAGAAGGTCCAGGTGAGCCGCGGTCCGCTTGCGCCTAATTGGCTCCGTGCTCACGGGCTGTGTCACGATGTACAGGCTTCGACGGCGGCGCTCCCCGCGACGCTCCAGGCGTCGTTCCACGACGTCTCGGCAAACCTCTCGGCGACGATCAACGAGCTTTCGACCATCCTTACTTCGCCCGAGCCGCTCCCCGACAAGGTTCACAAGGTCCGGGATACTGTCAAGGAGCGTGTGCAACCGATCCTCGACACCGCGACGACGCGCGTGCAGGAGATCCTCGGCGCACTGAAGGCGCGAGTGTCGGAGGACAAGGAGGCAGTACACCAGAGCGCGACCACGACCAGTGGTGCGACGACGGTGAACGGCGTCACCGAGACCAACGGTCAAGCGTGAGGTCATGGGTGGTGTTGATTGATACCCCAGTCCTCCCCTGTTATGGCATCTCCCTCACTCCTTTATATCGTTCATGCCACTTTCTTAGCATCTCATCAGATTCACGACCCGCATAGACTGTCATTCCCTACCGTAGAGTATCTGTATTCTAGTAGTTACGTATGTATTGTTTGGATATTTCATTGGCTTTGTTCCCACTGTCGGGACCTGTGCCCTGTTCAATACCGAGCCAGATATCTCCAGATATGCATCCGAGCTCTCTGCTCTCACATTACGTGCTTACGACGTCTCAACGCACCCTGCCTACACCATCCGCTCAGTAGGATCGTCGTGATGGACGTGTTTAGTATGTACTCGGTATGTTTCCCGCTCCAGTCGAGGCACAGCGCAGCAAAGGGATTGAAATATACTGAACACCAGGACGAGACGAGACGAGATGATGAAGTCATGAGTAAAGAGATCTTATCTTATCTATATAGCTCGTTTACGTTTCGTAGGTCTGGGTAATGAGCGGCATCTCCGTCGTCTTGGCATGTAACGGCGACCTGCCTTTGCCCCAATTCTCTCTCGCGTCCGTAGAACACACTCAAACAACACCGCGACAACATACGAAGCGGCTCCGCGACGAAACCCATAACTTGAGACGGACAATGTCGCTCAGGAAGAGGCTCTCCGTGTCAAGCACAGGCACGCGGTGCGAATCTCCACTCATGTTCGCGACGACGCCGAACGCGGAGTCGGAGGAGTGGGTTACTGCGTGGAAGCAGGTTCTGGCAAAGGGTGTGTGGCGCGTAGCCTTGCTTGCTTCACGAAATGCTGATGCTCGGCGCTCAGACATCATTGATTCACCCGTCGAGGCTGTGGATGCTGAAGTGAGCGTAGAAGAGGCTTGCGAGGTGAGAGTTATCACGAAGGCAAGTCTTGAAACTCTACTGACAGTCTATATATTCTAGGTACTGCTGTCGAAGAACCTCCTTTGTCTGGCGGTGAAGACGCTACAAGGCCGCTCCCCACAATCTACCCCGTACTGTGGGCTGTTTGACGTCTGTCTAGTTGGCCATCATAACGCTATGGAACAGCGGCTGACCCGCCCATCGCAATACACAGTTTGCAGACGTCAACGCGTTCCTAACGCTTGCAGCGACGCGGCACAAGTTCAGCCTGGACGAGCTGCGCGAGAAGCCCCGGGTGCAAGAGATCCTCACCGCGGCGCGGGACGGCAAGGTGCCTGTCCACCTCGTTAGCAGTTCGTATAGTATAGTCAGTGTATTCGCCGTTTTGCTCATGATGCCTGCAGATCTGTCAGGGAAGAATCCTCTGGAGATCCTCCCGCATGACGCCGACATCGTCTCGCTGCTCAGCATCTTCTCCCGAGGTGCACACAGAGGTAGTAAACATCCTTCAGCAGCTTGTGGAATGTGCAGATTGACAAGCTGCGCACAGTGCTGGTCGAGGCGCCCCCGCCGTCTTCCGGCTACCTGGGAATGGTGTCCGATCGCGGGCTGCTCTCGTGGTTCACGACCTACGCGCAGAAGACCCCGACGCTGCTCCGATACCTATCAGTACCATTGGCGTCTCTCGCTCTGCCGTCGCTCTATCTCTATATGTCTGTCGTTGCCGCGAAGGCGAGCGACAGCGTGCTGAACGCGATGACGCTCATGAGCGACGAGGGCGTCAGTAGCGTGGCCGTGGTTGACGAGGAGACCGGGGGTCTTCTGAGCGCTGTCAGTGTGACAGATATTGGCAAGGTATGACAGGCTTATTCTGTACCTCCAGCATGATCATGCTCATACCTGGACTCCAGATCGTCGTCCCTGCGCAGAGCAACCAGATTCTCTCCATGCCGTTGAAGCAACTTGTCGCACAGATCAAGGTGAATAAGCCATGTGTACGGCATTCATCCTGGGGTAATACTCATCCCTTTGCAGGAACCCGATGGGTCCATGGACGGTGTTGACAAGTTCCCAGGTATGTGCATGGCACAGTCCGCAGTACTATTTGTACCTAACGTC
Organism: Trametes elegans; assembly: GCA_022606155.1. Taxonomy (NCBI): domain Eukaryota; kingdom Fungi; phylum Basidiomycota; class Agaricomycetes; order Polyporales; family Polyporaceae; genus Trametes; species Trametes elegans. The sequence continues at coordinate 111,630 of JABYQO010000027.1, read as the reverse complement.
ATGGCAGTGTACAGCGTATCTCCGAACAATACCCTGCTCTATACTATGCAGAAACTACTAGCCAGTAAGTGTCGTCGTACTGTGGGTATATATATTGTTGTATTGAAACATCCATCAGCCAACGCTCACCGAGTGTTTGTCACGGAGGAGTCACCAATGTCGAGTTCACCGTCTTTCAGCACCATGTCACCAACGAACCTTTGCGGCATAGTCTCCGTTGTCGATGGTACGCTGTGCTTCCCGCGTTGTACGTTCTCGATTGCTGATGCGACACAGTGCTTTCACTATTCGCCCGCATCGCCAGCGTGCCGGACGTCGATCCGACACGTATGCAGCGGCACCGCCGCGCGTCCTCGACATCCTCGAACGAGTCGTTCCGCTCGTCCGGGTCGTTTGCCGCGCGGTCGCGCTCGAGCAGCCGAACGAGTCTCCAGCGGCTCGGCTCCGTTGGAAGTCTTGAGGGGTTCCAGATGCGATGGGCAGAGCGAGTGCCAGCGCCCGAGCAGCAATAATGCGGGTCTGTAGAACCTACTCGGCCTCGTGCTATGGACGGAGAGGGGACAGTGAAGAAAGCGGGCCCTCTCCTGCGGCCGGTGGGCTGTTGACCATCCTCGTCCTGATGATTTGCGATGTATATTTGATGTGTTTTCCGGGTTTGGATTCCTGTAGCATTCCTTCGTATGGCTTCACCCTGTCTATGTGCTCTGTTATATGTATTTTACCTGCGGATCGTTCCGTCGTATATTAGTCCACCCCGTTGTGCAGATTGCACGTGAAGGCGCTTCGTTGATCGTCTTGTTGTTACTAGGGCCGTAAAGTACACAATGACCTAGCAGATGCACAGCATGAGGACATCAGAATCGTGAAAACACTGGCAAGTGTTTGGACATCAATGAGACAACGTCAGCATGGAAGAAAGCAGAGCAATACCGGACAGGACAGCAGATGGAGAGATTGTCGAAACTGCACTGAACGGTGCACAAAAACCATTGCACCTATGTGCATGAACAGTGGCTGGCAAAACTCGCAGAAGATGCGAGGATGCTACTAGCCACGGAGAAACGGAGCCAAGCTGGACGCCTCGGTGAGGCCCAGGTTGAGCTGCCATGTGTTGTTGGAGGCGTTGTGGGTGGTCCACAGGCCCCAATACTTGACCCTCTCGCCGAGGGTGTCGACGCGGCGCATGCCCTGGTTCCACTCCGCCGTGGGCACAGCAATGTGCGGCGCCTCTCTGCAGCGCGTACGGAACGCCTCGCCCCAGGCGTGCCACATGTCGGGATACCGCGCTTTGAGAGCATCGGCCTCATCCTGGCGGAGCGGCGTCTGGAAGAACTCGTACACCGCGCGCAGCATGTCGCCGACGGTCACCGCGCGCCCGGGCGGCTTGCGGATGTGGATGGGGCCAAACACGTTCTCCATCCCAGGCATCGCCGTGCCGTACACGATCTGCACCTCGTGCGTCGCGGGCTCGGTGAGCGGCTCGTCGAGCGCGCGCCCGGGCTTGACGAGCGTATGGTCCGGGAGGAGGCGCCGCGCGAGCTCGGGCGGGGTACGCACGTCCCACTTGAGCATGGGCACGTCCGGCTGGTACAGATTGAACATCACGTAGCCTGTCGGTTTCGGCCCGCGGTAGGACGTTTCGGTGAACCAGTTCAGGGGCACGGCGTGCATCGAGGGCTGGCTTGAGTGCCGCGAGGAGGGCGTAGGCATATTCGCGATGTGCCGATGAGGCGTCGGGTTCCCGAAGCGGTCCATCGCCCACTCCGTCTGAATGAGCGGTAAGCGCATCGCCGAATGCGACAGCTGAGGCGGTCTGTAGTCAGGCCCGGCTTGGGCAGCGATCGTGAAGCCTGACATCCGCGCTGCGGCAGCCGCATCCGCGTACTGCACGGGGAGATAATAATTGCGCGCGTCCTGCGGCGCGTTGGTAAGCGGCTCTACGCGAGGTACACCTTCAGGACGCCTCAAATTCCTCAGACTGGGGGTCCTCCCTCGGCCATTTGACTGACCGAGATTAGGGTACTGGTGGGGAAGGACATGGGGGTACTCTCGAAATGAATCAAAGGCCCCTGCGGGAGGGTGTCGTGCCGCCGGGTAGTATCCCGGCCCCCACTGGGGCCAGCTCAATGGATAACCAGCTTGGTGTGCCATGGGGTATCCCTGGCCCATAGACCAATTGTATGGATTACGCCATGGGTATCCACCGTGCCCTATAGCTGGAGGGATGACCCGTCGCGGTGCGGGGTCGGGGGGAAGACTAGGAAACAGTGCCCCGTCTCCCGGTGATATGTCAGGGATGACGGGGCCATCATACCACACCGGCGGTTGTGCCGAAGGCTGAGGCTGTTGTGGTAAGACCAGAGGGGCGCTGGGCGCTTGCCGTGAGGCTGGGGCTGGGGGTAGAATTGGCTCTGCAGACGCCCGCTGCGCATGCGAAGCACGAGGAGGTGATTGTGACTGCCTTGGAACCACCCGCGGAGGCACGGGTGGTTGTACAGTCTCAGCCACCTGCGTCGGCTGGGGCAACTGCGAGGTTTGCGTGTTTTGTTGGGATTGTGCAGGTACCTGTGACTCGTGGTTTACGGGTTGCTGACGGGCAGCATGCGTTTGTGAGTGCGTCTGAGGGAATTGCGCAGGCGGTGCTTGCCCCGCTGACGGTTCATGTGGTTCTCGCGGATAAGGGGTTTGTCGTCCCCGGATCCTAGTCGATGTTTGGGGCGGCTCCTGGAGCAGACACGGCTCAGCGCAAATATGGTTACCAGGATAAGGTCAAACCGTACTTGATCTTCCCGGGGAGGATTTGGCCATGGGGGTGAATAATCCCTATTCCTGCGCAACGTGCTGTCCCCAGGATCGGGTTCTGTCGGTCGACGTTTCAGAAAGCCCAGACGGATGAGCCGTAGGGAGCGTCGTAACGTACGCCTCGGGCCTACCCCTGACGAGGACTGCTCCTGGGCTCTGCTGTCTTGCTGTGAACCTTGCGGCAGACCCCCACGAGGCCGAGGGACAAACGACGGATCGGAAGCCGCAATGACAGGACAAGTCCTATAGTGACACTGCGGCAGGAAGCAGTGGCGACAGATTCCGTGATCTACTGGAACCTGCGGGAAGATGGTGACCGTGTGCTGCGGATTCCCCGTATGTTGGACATTGATAGGAACCTCCTGTGTAGGCTGCTGCACGGGTTGCTGCACTGGAGGAGATGGCCGCGCAGGCCCTTGCACGGATGAAGGTCCAGCCTGCTGCCGAGGTGATCGTGCAGGACGCGGTGGGGATGTGCGTTGAGCTGAAGCCTGAGGCGATGTTTGTGTCTGCGCATCGCTTCTCTGGAGTTGTGGGACTGTCTGCACCCCGTGAGCGGCCTGCGCTGAGCCGCTGGCTGTCAAATTGCACAAGCGATGTCAGTAAGCGTCAAGTGCGGTATCCGGAACACGATGTGGCGTACCAGAAGGCCCCGCCTGCGCATTCGCAGATGCATCTGCAGTGTCCGCTTGGCGGGGTTGGGCATTGGCCGCATCGGCTGTGGAAGTGGCGCGTCAGTTGACTGAGGCTAACTGCGCGAAGAGGGTAACTTAGTCGCACCTCCGGCAGGTACGACCCCGGACGATGGCGTGGGCATTCGGTGATCCGGCTCCGGCTGCACCACAAGCTCAGGTCTTCTTGATGGATATGCGGGCCTGGGGTGGTTCAGCCTACTGTTCGACGGGTGCGTCGACGGGTCGAGGGGCGGGCGAGGTAGCGGGTTGAATTCCGTGGTCCACATAGTGCGCGCAGCGTGAGGGGGGGCCGCCGGCAAGCTCGCACTCGCGGCCACCCCCGCCTCGCGATTAGGGCGATCTTGCGCGGGCGCTGGGGCCGCCTGGGCAGCGGTGTTTCCCAGAGCCTGCGCGTCTTGCGTGTTATCGATCCACGCGCGCACCGAATTCTGGTCAGCGGTCCTCAAGGGAGGGGCACTGCCTTGATCGGCGATCGCTGCAGACGGCGCGACTTCAAGGACCTGTGCTTGCGTGCCTTCTTCACCGCGCACGACCCGTATCGTGATTCTGACATCGAGCGGGGGGCTATGCCTGGTTGACCGTATAGGATGGGCCCCGTGAGGACGGCCGGCGTCTCTACGACCGAAGACGTGTTAGCGATATGTGGGAACAGCCACGGGTGTACGGTAAATGTGGCGTACCTGGGGCTTCTGGCCACGTTTTCGCTGGACGGCCCGATCGACATGGTCGAGCGGTCGTAGAACGGTCCCTCGCCTGAGTCGTGCGGAAGGCGACAGGCGTCGGAGGATTCGTGCAACCGAAGAACAACGGAGAGGAAACTGAGGTGAGCCCGTCGTTGTCGCGCGCATTCTTATGTACACTCCCGCTCGCGCACGAAACAGTGACCTTTTGTTTCGGAGGGACGAGTGTTCGTGTTCGAGCTGCCCGATCGAGGGTGCTTGTGGGGCGCACGGGCGAGCGCTGTGTCGCAGCAGGGAACTAGGTGCCAGTTTCCACGAGAGCGATGGACCCACAGAGAGGAGGACAATACACGGGAGGAAGCCATCACAGCCCAAAACAACAAGCCCGGCGAAGACAACGGCCTTGGCGCGAGACGCCCACACCAACTGACAACTTGATGTAATGCCACATAGATGATAGATCTTCACAATCCTTTTGGGGGAATGTGGGGCACCCAGAAGCACCAGCGCAACGTGGTCATAATCATCGCGGGATGGTGGTCTGCCTTCGAACATTGTGAGCGTCACCAAGGCTGAGCAGAGGAAGCAAGCCATGGGAGTATACATCCACCACGTTGTGAACTCACCACCCGAAAGGCCGTGCTTCCGAGAGATAATTGCAAAATGATCATGATCATCATATTGGACCGGGCCGGTACTCGCCAGTAAGAGTATTGGGCGCGAGCTAGCGGTCAGATCGTCGGCAGAGCTTGCAAGCATTGGAATATGTGCGTGGCAACAAACGCAGGCTACAAGGGGAAGACGTTAGGTTTGGTGTTTATGACCTCCCTTGTTCTCGCTCCTGTTGCGCCGAGGCTATTCTTCGTCGAAACCGACATCGATTACAGATGTTCGCTTGCTATGCAGTCGGAGAAGGTGCATATGTCGTGGGCGCCGAAATGATCGTGCTCCGCGTGCGAAGGGCGGCGCGAGTTTGATGAAATGACATAGTTGAGGGCGTCCGGTTGCAGAAGACCCCAGCCTTCCCCTGCATAGACAACCGAGCTCCGCCAAACGATATATTCCACAGAACCTAACAACAACACCATCGCCGGGGTCGGGGCCAGAGGCAGTGGTGGAGAAGGCCTAGACGGCAACTAACTCTTGGGTGCATCGGCTTTGCTGGTACCTTGAATGCCTGGAAGTTGTTCGGCACGATCACTGGGCTTCTGATATTTCGGATTCTGTTCTAGTCAGAATGTTTCGTTAGGCAAATTGTCTAGACAGGTTTGCCACGGAGAGTATAGACTGGCATGGGTTATTAATCGATAAACATGGTTCAAACTGCAGAGGCGCATCGTCAGGGAGCTCACATCATGCAGTGTTGCGACATAATTGACCAATTCCATAGACCAGAGACAGATACAGTGAATATAGTGCTCACGGCAGCCATATAGGTACTGTTCGTCAGGTAATTAGTTCATGAAGGCAAGACGCGGGCGGCAAGTGGACATTACTCTACCGTTAGCTGGAGTACTATCTCACGGGTCATTCCATGGAAGGCCTTCGCTATGATTCTATATCGGGGTGTTGCATGCACGCCTGTCTGCATCACTTGCCGGGGGACAAGCTCGTGAGATGGTATGGGAGAGGGGAATCCGACACAAGTACCTCACAAGGCGGGAATGTCAGGTAAAGCATCTACATCTCCACCGCTCGTTGCACTGTCCGCCTCTGCTGTGGCACGCCCACCCCTAAAGAGCCGGACTGGCTTCGGGCGCAGCTTCTCCGTCCGCTGCGTGCTGGGGATGAAAAACCCGTTGAAGCACGCCACGAGCGCCTTGCGTTCGCCCGACAAGGGGGACGGCTCGTCCGGCGGTGCGGAGATAACCTGGACGATCGCTTGCGTCTCGATGCTGTGGATCTCGATCGTGTTATTGGGCAGGAGCGTCGTGACATATGGGTAATCGAGCGCTGTGGGTTGCATCAAGTCAGCTGCACGCAGATCGAGGAATGTAAAGAGAAGTAGACGTACACACTGCCTCTGGATGGCTCGGCCACTCAAGCGTGCCACGCACAGGTTCGCCTTCCCCAGTGATAAAAACCCCGATAGTGCTCGCGCCGCTCCAAGACAGGATGAGAAACTCGTTATCACTGATGACTGTTATAGACGGCTTGACCGTGACGTCTGAGTCGATGGCTTGCGATATGGGCAGTAGGGGGATCAGGGATGCCTCCTGGAGGTCGATCACGTTGTAGTTTTCCCGGTCGGCTACGCATAGGTACCTCCCAGTTCTGCGCGCGAGCACGCCGCCGTTGGGCAACGGTATTTCCTGTCAAGACCATGCGTGAGCGTTTGTAGCCTGGGATGCGTGCCAAAACAGACCTTTTGGAAGAAAAGCCTCTCCCGGAGGCTGTAGAGAGAAATACTGCTCCGCTTGACGACGCAAAACTCGATCGGTTCGACTGGGATGGGAATGTCGTTGGCGAATTGTGGTGGGCGTTTGAGATGCTGCTCATCCACGGCAAACGTGATCACGTTCCGTATGGGCTTGATCAGGTTGAGGGGCACCATGTCCAGCGCAGGCAAGGTATAAAAGTGTATTTGGCGGTCTGTGGGGATCGAGTTAGGTGATTGTATGCATACATACTTGGCAGATTCGCATTGTACCGGATAGAACCAGCGCCCTCGATATACTCGGGGCTAACACAATCTCGTCGACCGGCTTCTCGTTGGGTATTGATTGTCGTGATAGAAGGGTATACGAGTCTGGCTGAATCATTGTCAGAAAGGACGGGAACCGACATTCGAAACACGTACTGCATCTGCGACATTAGCTTGTAAGGCGAAGCGAAGAAGCTCTCCGTTTGAACACCCGACATAGATCTCGGAACCTGTGAGAGACAATCAGTGGTTGAGTGGAACGATTAGGCTGACGCTCACCAATCGCCTGTGCGCAGCGAACAGTGACTGGTTGACCTGCGCTGCCTGACCCACAAGTTAGATGGTAGTGCAGGAACAGGAAGTCGAACTTACGACTCAAAACGTCTGTGAACTCTGACAGCAACGGCTGAAGTTGGTATGGAGGAACGTCGACGGGCTGCTGAGGGGCATAAGTCATGGCGAGGAGACGCGTCGTGTATTTTCAACGCAGTTAGAGTGCTATGTTACACATTTGGCTCAGTGTACTCAAGTAGTTGGGTAAATGAATTGTCCACGTACGCTCTGTCGAGAGTTGGCCAGTACGCGACAGCGTTCGGATGGGTAGAAGTTCAGTGAACTCTCGGACTCGTGACCAATGCTTGAGGTGTTATTCTGTGCTGTTTTCTCAGTTTCTTCGGAGGAATCGTACACAATTTCTGGATCACACCCACAGTGGTGTTCGCGACGCTGTGGCAGCGGCCTTGGAGGTTGGTGGAACGTGCCCTGCACAGCCGCGCACGGCAAGCACCCGGAAGTAGCCGATAATGGGCGCCTGCCGGTGTGCCGGTGATCAAGGTAGACGCCCAGCATACGCAGCTTCACCCACGACCAATCCACGACGCCCTCCTCGCGGTCCCCGCTGCCGTATCTCACCCTGGACCAACTTGCTGGATAATCTTGAATGAACCTGTAATGGCTACAATACAATACCCTAATTTTCCTCTGGCGAATGTATTGGTCCTAGGGTTGCACGCGGTGCAAGCACTACTCCCTTCGACACTCATCTCCCAAGCGGACGCGTTGCTGGATGCGCATAGACTGGAAGATGCAGCGGACCTGGCGGAACAGCACCGGAAGAAGCTGCAGTCGATGCTGAATGTGGATAGACATGAAGTGAGAGAGACGCGCCTTGCTGGGGCGATCTATACTGACTGTATACCGCAGCTGGACGAACTTCGCTACGTGAACCAAAGGCTAGGCTTCCAATGCTTCCAAGAGACATTGTTTGAAGATGCGGGGAACCGCCTGTATGAAGGTGAACTCGACCCGCGCGTACTGATCAGCTACTATCCTGAGTTGCGCGGTGACCTCTTTCGGGAGGACGAGTCCGTGGACGTCATGGCGGGCGTCGCGGAGCATATGCCCGCGGAGGACTCGGTGGACGACATCAGTGAGTGTCCCTCCCGTCGCGCCTTGGTTGGATAATATTTGTGCATATGCTTCCCTGTGTGCCCCGCGCGCTCTTCCTGTCTCGCCGCCCCGCCATTCACCCCCTATTGACTTTTGTTGCCCCCACCGCCGCCCGTCCCGCTGCCATGCCCCGTCGGGACTGACTAGTTGCCGCAAACCTAGTCAGGAACTACTCCCCGCACCTTGCACCGAACACGCGAGAGGCGGCGCCGACGGTCGAGCTACGCAATATTCTCAGCATGACCGCGCGTGACATGCTCGAGTCGTACCTTCGGAAGTGGAGGCGGAAACTCGCTGTTGAGCCCGTGACGCCACAGTCCCAAGCTGTGCGGATGGTATATGCGCTTCCCCCATTCATCGTGGTGTGTGTTTGACTTGGAATAGGTCGTCGACACAGTCCTTGCGAAACTACACGTCAATACTGGCAAACTGCCTGAACTCTACGCCCTCATTGACCAACCGAATGCCCTTGTGCTGTCTGAGCTGGAGACCACGCTCGTCAAATTCAAACTCTTCAGCGCGCTTTGCAAGCTGTACCAGCAACGTGGCGACGACGCGAAACTGCTCGAGACATGGTCCAAGTGAGTCAGAAACGCAGACCCGCGCCTTTGAAACCACTGATGTAGTCCTGACAGGCTCGTTGAGGGGGAGTGGACAGACCCGGAGATTCAAGACCCATTAACCCAGATGCTCGACTTACTGAGCGACAAGAAAGACCGTGCGCTCGTCCAGCATTGGATGCCGTGGTTGGTCAAGAGGGGCCCCGAGCGAGCTCTGAAGGTATGAGTCTATCCTCGCGGTCAAACACATTTATCGACAAATTCGCCAGCTGCTCTTGTCTACATTACCTGCGAAACGCAGACCAGAGGACGACCGTTTGCTTTTGGAAGACATCCGGTCAGCCAACCCTGATGCGGGGGCGCAGCTATTGGAACATCTCGTCGTTCACCGACGAAGTACAGTGCGTACGCGCCAAGTCGGGGGAGGGCCTGTGATGTTTACAATGTTGCGCAGGACCCGGATCTGCACACTCAATTAGCAACCACATATGCAGACCAAGTATTGGTCTGTCTCGCGGAGGAGTCAACATCCAAACTCTGGCGAGCCAAAGGTGGGCAGCTCTAAACCGCGTCTGGTCCCGGCAACGGACGTTGCTAATTTGGCGTCAGTTTCGTCATACACATCCGGGCGCTCCGACACCCCATTCGTCTCCTACTTCGCCACGACAACGCCGGATTCGGAACATAAACGTATCCGGCTAAAGACGATACTGTTCCTGCAAGGGTCCACGCTATATGACCCCGAAACCATCCGCACGCGCCTGTCACCTCACGCAAAGCTCCTGAAGCTCGAGCTCGCGATCCTGGAGGGCAAGGTCCGCCCGTCTGCTACTCTTGCTTCGTCGGAGGCTAACTACATGCAACCATGCAGCTGGGCAACCACCGCTCCGCGCTCTCAATACTCGTCCACGACCTGCACGACTCCACGTCGGCAGAGGCGTACTGCACGCTCGGTGGAGAGGTCGTCCCCGCGAAGACGGCACAGACAATTGGCGAACGTGCGGGGCTCCAGGCGTGGGCCACGCTCGTCACTCCCCTGGCCGCACCCGGAAAACCGGCCAGGCCGAGCGCACCGCCGCTCAAGAAGACGAAGACGGTCGACGAGGAGGTGAAGAAGGATTTGGTAATGATTCTCTTGGAAGTGTACATGAGTGGCGGGTATGTGCTACTGTTGAAATGGGATCTGTGGTCGGTGCTTACTGGGTGGTTACAGAGAGTCAACAGCGGATCGTACGGCACAGCTGCTGAACTCGCAAGCCATGAACCTTGACGTCGTAGACGTGAGCCGTACGCCGATCATATGCTGATTCATCTGTCACTGACCCTTTTGTCCAGGTCATCTCGATGATCCCTCCAGAATGGCCGCTCCGTATCCTTTCGACGTTCGTCACGCGCTCACTGCGGCGTACGCTGCACGCGCACCATGAAGGGCAGATCATCAAGGCGATCAGCCAGGGCCAGAACCTCGTCGTTGCGGACCAGACCTGGGAGGTCGTCCGCGAGGAGGGCGCCGTCGTCGAGGAGCCTCTCGAAGAAGACGAAGACCCCATCGGGGAGAAGCTTGGCCTTGAACTCGGGGAACGCGTGCAGCGCGAGCCCGCGTCGTTCAACGAGAAGGTCGCGCTGCACGCGGTGGACTTCGACTCGGGCGCGGGAGACGAGGAGGGCGACGGCGGTGTTGTGGACATCACCGTCACGCCTCAGGAGGACGGTTTGGCTGGTTCGAAACCTGGTTCGGACGCGGAATCTGGGACATGATCATGTTCACGTCGACGCGAGTTTTGGTTGCTTTTAGCTTGCCAGTTGGATGGTATATGTGCTATACGATACATTTCTTGTACACTGCGCTGCGGGACAACTTCACCGGTTGAACGGGATCGCGCCCTTCCTGTACACTCACACTTGAAACCCTACGCCGCCTTGGCGGCCTCCTGCTGCGCCTCCGCCTCCGCCCGGATGACCGCCTCCGCCGCCTCGAGCGCCTTCTCGAAGCCCTTCAGGAGCGTGTCGGTGTCCTCCATGCCGACGCTGACGCGCACGAGGTTGCGCTCGACGCCCCACGCCGCGGCCCAGTCGAGCTCCGCGTAGTGCGCGAGGATCGTGTACGGGCACGCGAGCGTGAAGTTCGTGCCGAGGCTCGGGCCCTTCATGCATGGGAGCGCGTCGAAAAACGCCTCCGACGCCGCGTCGCTCGCGAACGTGAGCGAGAACAGCCCGCCGAACCCGCCCGCGGCGCGCCCGTCCGACCCGCGCACGCGGCAACGCTCGTAGTGGGCCGCAGTGGACCACTTTGGGTAGTATACGTCCTTGATGGCGGCGTTCGCGGGGGGAGTGGGGTCCGCGAGGGAACGCGAGCGGAGGAAGGTGCAGACGGCGAGCGCGTTGGCGTCGATGGTGTGGATGCGCCGCCGGAAGTCGCGCGAGTTGCGCTCCATGTAGATCGCGTCCTCGTCGAAGTACGAGTCCTCGAAGTTCGCGGCCATGTGCGCCTTCAGCGCCGCGTAATGACGGCCCTGAGGATTCAGCACGAGGCTGGGGAAAGTAGAATGAGCCAATTGCAAACAACTGATTTCAAGCAGTGCGCACCTGCCCCCCATGACGTTCGCGTCGCCGCTAAAGACCTTGCTGAGACTACTGACGACGATGTCCGCGCACGGCAGGACCTCCACGTTGACGAAGTTGCCAATCGTCTCATCAATGACGATGAGGAAATCGTACTTGTCTGCTAGCTTGCGCAGGCGAGGCAGGTCCGCGGAACGCAGGAGCGGGTTTGACGGGAACTCGGTGAACAGCGAGAGTATAGGTGGGTTAGTAGAGGTTTCGGACTCCTTCTCCAGCAGCTTCTCCAGCTCGTCAATGTCCGCATCAAGGCCATTCCCGAGGAAGTGGCAGCCGGGTCCCCACTTCTCGAGGATCTTAAGAGTATCAGTGTAGGGGAAACTGCATGCTTGTTCAGTTCGGCACCAGGCGAATGCATCGGAACCGACCTACCCAAAACAGACGCTCTTCGCAACGGGTCTTGCGCCCAAAGCGAGCTGGTGTGCACTCCAAATGGCGGACATGCCGGTGGAATATAAGAACACGTCGTCTTCTGTGACGCCCTCGACGCCTCTCGTGCTCGGGCCGAGCTCTGTCTCTTGCGCTCCGGCCGTCTCCCAGTCGTTCGGCGTATCTCTTACCAAAACACCAGCGATGCGGCGGCGCAGGGCGCGCTTCGCCGCGGCAGCCGCCTCGAGAGGCAGATTGCGCCCATAACGTTCTTCGAGGTAGTTCACGAGGTCCTTGTTGAACAGCTCGCTCGACTGCTCCGCAATACTGCCTCCATAACGCACGGATGGTACGATGGGCGACGTGGATGGTGACTTGCCAAAACTCTTCGCAGAGTAGTGTCGGTTCCCCGGCTTGACTGGGGGCCGAGTGGACTGAGGAGGGGGAGCTATGGGGCTACTGGATTCCTCATGGAGCATAGAGAGACACCGTTCAGCAAGACGAGAGGATATGCAAAGGCCAGTATGCTGCCAAAACTGCTTCGCAAGGGGAAACTGATCGCCAGGGAAGAGCACGATGTGGAGCTCAACGCAGGGTGTGGATGTCTCTTCGTCCTCGGGACAGATCGTGAACTGCACCAAACGGACCGGGACGGGGGTTCCTGCCTTGGTCGAGCGGTCGATCATGAAGGCGCGGCATTGTTCTGCAATTTTGCGCGTCGGACAGAGGAGCGAGCGTTCGCCTTGCACACCGAATTTCGCCTCACATATCCTGGCTAGCTATACAGATTCAGTATTCGTTCAAATCGTAACCCTGGAACAAAACAAGGCGGGAATTGAGGAGAGCGAAAGGCACTGAAGATGCACCACTTAGGTTGAACGAACAGCACCCTGCATAACTCTGCACACACACCTCGCCTGTACAACAGTCATGGCGCAGATAGCACTCGTTGCATGAGAGCACCACTGGAACGCTGAGGCGTTTACAGGCGTTGCAGACAATTCAATGAGGCTCGCTCTTCATGCACAACCTACCGGAATCGCATTCGCACTCTACAACATACATCAAACTTTTCTCGGACCGTAGAGCGACTCATCTAGGGGCATGATGCGAACAATTGTCTCAGAGAGCATTCAAGGGTCTAGTGTCCTCATACATTCACCAGCACAATGCAGGTTGGAAAGCCATACTCCTTGACGGCGGATCTCCTTGCTGGACGTACAAATCTACATGTACCACGGGATGGTCGCGTGCATCGGGAAAGCACACTTTTCCCACCCGCTTTAGACGGAAGGCCGCCTCGTCTTGCGGGATCCTCTCACCAATGAACTCAACCAATGCATTTTCCGATCCTCGTCCCGGGTCCGAACTGAGCTTTGCCTCGACAATGCGAACTCACCTTCTGGGTGCTCAGGTGAATGAAGAATCGGGGATAGCCAGAGACCATGGCATCCACGACCCGCTTTTCACCCTCTTCGTATCCGACATTGTCTCTCCAGGTTGGTAGAGACACAGATATGGCATGCGGAGTGAAGGGAGGGATGGACATCCCCAAAGTGTGTTGCTGGTCATTTTGTAGCGTCGTGGTGGTGCTCATCGCGGTGGATCGTAAGTCTGCGATTTCTTCTACAAACTTGGTGCAATACTTCCTGCTGTTTCCGTCGCGGTTATTGATGTTTGATCCCAGGGACGGTGGTATAGACGCCGTTTCAAGCTGGACAGATGAGGGAGAGAAAGCAGGAACGCCGCCGCGGCGAAAGTCGCGGCACGAGTCAAATTCAGCGCGCATCTAATCTAATCTCGTTCTCCCCATGAATGCGGCATCTAATCTTATCGACCCTGAATGACGCCAGTGCGCTGCCAGTGCCGCAGGAGGACAACCGCTTGCCACACATCCTCCAGCCAACTTAACTGCAACCCATCACTTGTCCTCCTCATTCTCGTCGTTCCCTCTGCGCTGCCACATTCTTGTCTCTTCTGAACATATATTGACTGGAATGGAAAATGGAGCGGTGAAGGCCGCTGATACTCAGGTAGACTGGCAGGCCGTACGCGCTCAGAGTCTTCGACCGCATGGATTCGGGGATGAACGCGTTCGCTTGTGGTATGTTCCCCGAATGTATTTCCCTGAACTGCCCTACACTCAAGTTATACCGCAGGCCTCGGCTTCTTTACCTTGATGAGCACGACCTGCAGAATCTGTCTGTAGCCACCGAAGCATCTGTGGCCACATCGGAAGACGTGTACACAGAGTCCGCACCAGAAGGTCAGAGTCCGAACAGCGAGAAACCACATCAGGACGAACGGCAGATAGCGCTGGACACGGACCGTAGCTTTGTACTGTACCCAGTAGGTGAACAAAGCTCACCCTTCGGCATGGTGCTCGGCTCACGACCACGGACCGTGTGTAGAGGATTCGGCTGGCCGCGAGAGGCTCCAAGCCGGTTTGAACCGTCTCATTGTGTCTGTTTTCAGACGGAGGCCACGGCTGCATTATTTCCAGGTGCGCGCGACCCGCCAAGCCCTGAAGGATGAGAGGTTCACGACTGTGCATCAGGGATACCATGACATCGTTTCCGTGCTCTTTCTCACCTTGCCCAAGGAGTTACACATTCCGGTGACCGAGAAGATGAGCCTACACAGGGTGCGCGACTCAATGGGAACGACGCTCGAGCCTGTAGTGGGGCTACTTCGGTAAGATGTTTTCGCAAAGTTACTATGCGGTACTGACCACCCCCACAGAATACTGAAGAAGCTACTACATCTCGCTGACGAGAAGTTCGCGGAAACACTAGAGCGGTTTGTCCAGTCATTAATCGGTTTGGAACCATCCTAACGGCCTAGTAGAGCAGCGCCGCTCCCGTACTACGCCCTCTCCAACCTATTGACGCTATTCTCACATGACATACCCACACTCCCTCTAATCCAGCATATATTCGATTACTTGCTTAGCCGCCCTCCAATCGCGGTCGTATACCTGGCCGCCGCGGTAAGTCACTCTCATACACACTAGGGGATCGCCTGTCTGACATCGCACCTGAAAGCTCACCTTGACACGACGAGAGGAGGTCAAACTCCTGGAAGACGAAGGCGAAGACGGGATGATGCATTCTCTGCTCACGGGGCTTCCAGACCTGTACGAAGAAGATCCCATAGTGTCGAAAGAGGAACCTCCAACGACTGCGACACTTGCAGAGGATCCCATGCTCCTGGCAAATGCAGAAGCCGCCGATTCTCCCGAAACTCCAGCTGTGGAAGCTTCTACGAATTCTCTCGCCTCAGACGACAACAATGGCTTTGAAGAGACTTTTGCGCCGACGCCTGCCGATCCTGAAGTAGCTGAATCTATTGCGGAGCAGGCCTCCGAACTCGCTGCAGTTGTTCCCGACCAGGAAGCAGCCCTTGACAACCTACCACGGCCCGATGGGGAGCCTGCAGACGAAGTGGGCACTGCGTCGGCTGCGCAACATACAGGTATCCCTCCCTCCGAGCCAGAAGAGGTCCCTTCTCCGCAGCCCCAAGCAGAGGTCAAAGTGGAACCGGAAGAGCCCGCCTTATCCGAGAAAGTCATCCCCTCGCGCTCAGCGTCCCCCGAGCCACTCGAGCCCGCGCGCCTGCGCCGCCCCCGCGTCTCGATGACCGCACTCCTCACACACGCAGACAAGCTCTACGCGCGCTTCCCGCCAGAGCACCCCGGCATCGCCGTGTCGCGCGTCATGGGCCCGCAGAGCGCGATGTGCACCTGGTCCGAGCGCCGCGCGGATCTCCCCGATGACGACGAGGCGGAGCTGATGGTCACGCGCCCCGAGCTCGTCGTCCTCCCGTATGTCGAGCCCGACGATGACGACGAGGAGCTCGTGTCCGACGCGGACTCTTTCCGCGGGAAGGACGCGGGTAAGGGGGCGAGCGAGAAGGAGAGGCGGCGGAGGCGGCTGCGCAAGCCGCGCCGCCGCCTGACGGACGTCATCGTCCGGCGCAAGACGATGGTCGCGGGAGCGGTGCTCGTGCTCGGGGTCGCGATGGCGGTGTACGGGTTCAATGCGGGCCTGCCCGGGGCTGGAGGCGGTCACCATCGGAGCGGGTTTGGGAGGGAGTGGAGGAAGGTGGGCAAGTTCCTCGGGGGAGCGTTCGTGGGCGCGGGCGAGAGGGTGCTCGAAGGCATCCGGCATGGACTGCAATAGCATACATACTCACCGACATCAGACTTGAAAGTTGGATCGCATCTATGTGCCGATATTGATGCACCCTGCTCATACTGATATGCTGATTATACTGAAGCAGATTGCAGAGGCTTGGATTACTTGGTAACGGAGAGGTACATTGGCATGCGCGGGTATCGGTCCCATACAGAGCAGCGTACAAACGACAGTACAGATCAAAGCTAGCTACACACGAGATAAATAGGTGCAAGAGTCGATATCGGGAGGATCCACCGTGAACCCGCACGCCGGGGACGACGCTCGAAGCACGTCAGAGACCGATTTTCCGGGTCTTGATCTCCCAGAGGCCGTCCCTGCCCTTCTGGATGCCCTCCATGACGACCTTGCCCATGAGGAAGTCGACCCTGCGCACGCCGCGGTTGCGCTCCTCCGCGCTCGTGCAGCGCTCCGCCCACGCCGCCGCGATCTGGTCGCGGAGGTCGTTGCTCATCTCGTTGTTGTAAAAGTCGCCGAACACGATCGGCGTCATCATACACATGTGGATCGCGCTGAAGACGTCGAAGAGCGTCACGCCCGCCGGGTTCGTGCCGAGGTCGACGTCGATGTACCACGGGAGCTGCGCGTGGAAGAGGCGCATGTGCGGCAGCGGCGGCTCGCACGCGAACCGCGTCAGGTCCCAGCGCGAGAGCGGGTGGTCGAGCGCGCGGAACTTGAGCGTGTTCGGGCTCCGGCGCAGGTCGAGGTGCATCGGCGGCCGCGAGGACGTGTATCGGATGTAAGCGTTCAGCACCACCTTCGGGTACGAGATGTCTGTGTGCGCGGCGCGCGGGGGTCAGGACGGGGCGCGGCGCAGTAGCAGCGCGAACGAGGTCAAGGGAGGGACGCACCGTTGCCTGCGAACGAGCGCGAACGCGAGCGCGTGAGGAGCGCGCCAAAGAGCCCGGGACCGGTCATGCTGAAGTCGGACCGCCACTCTCGCGGCGGCCGCTTGGCCGATTCCGCCCCGGGCCCGCGGAGAGACGCGTTGCGGGAGAGGGAGCCGCCGGAGCCTGAGGACGGGCTCGAGTTGAGCGAGAGCGAGGGGTGGTGGGGGGTCGAGGAGCGCGACGGCGGCCGGCGCACGACCGCATAGCTGTCGTCGAGGCGGTCGTGCCGCCATGATTGCGGCGCGCTCTCTTCTCGTTCGCGTTCGCGCGGCCAGCCGTCTGAGCCGGGCCCTGGGCCGACGGGCACGAAGGGCTGTACTACGCCGACTGGAGGGCCGGTGAACATGGGTGCGGGCGTTGCAGGCATGGATTGATATTGCCAAGCCGACGGCGCGGACGTTGACGTGGATGCGAGGGTCTCGGACGGTGAGGACCATGGGTAGCCAGAGCCAGATGACGGACTGCTGCCGTAGCTTGTGGATTGTGGGCCGTACATGTATGCTGATGGTGGAGGACCGCGCTGATGTTGCTGCGGGTCTTGGGGGAAGAAGGGACTTGGGAGGCCAGCGCCGGCGGGGAGAGGTTGCGGGGCTACGACGTCGTAGCCACGGCTGGGGTCGATGAGCTGGGGCATGTCGCCGTAGTAGTCGGCCATGGCGGCGACGAGGCGGGGGATGGAGGCGAGATGGAGGAGGATAAAGGTGGGAGAGGCTGAGAACACGAGGCCCGGGCTCAGCCTCGATTCAGGCTGAGGCGAGCGCTGCAGCTCAGAGCTCCTCGGACTGGGAAGCGAGGGCGTGGGCGCATACACCCACCCGGCTCCTCGCGTCCGTCGCTTGCAGTGACGGGCCCTCCGTCGTTGGCGAGATCATCATGGTCGGTGGAGAGAGCGGCAGCGGCCGTACGATGAGCTCCAGCTCGTGTCCATCCGCCACCATCCGCCCTTTGTCTCTCACCATCACCATGCTGCAGCCGCCGCCCGCTCTCTCTTCCGTTCTGTCCTGCTCTGGAGACTACGATAGCAGAAGCTCTATGGTTCATCTCATTGCTCGTTCACCGGCTCTGTGTCTCTTGATATGACTATGAGGATGTTGGAGTCACCGGGACTCATGCTTCTGGGATCCGCTGTGGCTGCAAAGCCGCCGTGCATATATCCACATCCACACAGCCTAGCGACCTCAACAAACCCCATCTCTCATCTATGTCTCCGCAGTCCAGCACCACACTCTCGCTTCACTGCCAAACCGCGAACCCGTACGAGAAGTTGTTTGGCTACTCCCGGGCTGTCCGCCGCGGACCATTCATAGCTGTCTCCGGAACCACATCTATCGACCCTGTCTCCGGAGTACTGCGCTATCCTGGTTCTGCATACGACCAAACCCGCGTCACCTTCGACGAGATCATCAGAGTGGTCGAACAACTCGGAGGAACGGCCCCAGACATCATCCGGGTACGCATATTCGTGACAGATGCGGCGGACACGGACAATGTTGGGAAAGCGTTGAAGGAGGTGCTGGGAGAGGTCCGCCCTGCCGCGACCATGATTGTGGGGCCCAAGTTCGTCTCAGAGGAGATGCTGGTGGAGATTGAGGCAGATGCTGTCGTTGTGGTGCGTGATGACTTCCCAACTATCGTGAGCAGACTGGTTAACTCAATACCCGGTGAATGCGTAGTAAAACCTTGCTGTCCTTCCGTGTGAATACTCGCAAGTGTAAGTGGCGTCCTGCTCGTATTCCTCCGCGCAATAATCATCTGACCCCTCAGCGATACAACATCTATTGGTCACCACCAGCTAGCCTTACCACTCAAAACGTGAAGCACGTAACAGACGTCCCGATGTCCTTGGACCCTGGGTGTATGCACTCTACGTGACGTTCGTTCACCAGCATGACCCTCTGCAAGTACGTAAACTCAAGATCTGTGCGGTATGCACTTCCCAGTTACAGTCACGGAGGCTTCCCTCCCAAGACCCATTCCGGGTAGCAAGCTTGCCGTCCGTGATTGAGGTGCGCGTGCATGATAAGTGGTGCGAGTGAGCCATTTACTATGCACGCGTATTGTCAACGGATGACTACACTGATCCAAACGCCTTGATTCTATGGTGGTTACCTGTGGTTGCAGCCCTATTATCTTGAGGGTATAGCTGTTGTTCTCATGAGCGCTCCATCTCGTCGACAAATTAGGAGACCGCATGAACAAGCATCGATAGCCGTTGGTTGCTGTTGTGCCTGTGGCACACAATTGAAAAACCCCCATGTGGATCTCGACAAACAACACATCCGTATGCGCACTCGCCATCTGCCCTTGTTTGCACATGAACGAAGGGCACCATTGATACCGGCCAGTTGTTTGTCTAATCCCGAAGTTGATACTTAGTCCAAATCCCAGTGTTCTTGTCGATGACACCTTTGCATTGCATCACACTGTCTGCCCGAATGCGCAGCACCGCCTTCACCAATACTGTGGCACGTTACGCCTACGCGCAACCGTAACGAGGGCGCAATCCACCCGCTAAACCACGGTCTGGCAGGCCGTGCATCCAGGCGATTGGATTCCCTCTTGATACCGCGGTTTCACCCAGCATCAATGCCACCAATGCCTTGCCTGGTTTTAGGCAAGGCACTCTTGAATTTTTAGCCGTTCGTTCGTCCATCCGAACCAGTTGCTATGACATAGGCACCGCACTGAGCTTGCACCTCACCACGTTGTTTAGGCCAATGTCCTCACCGCCTCTCGGCGCTGTCGCGCCGTCTATTAGTCTCCTTCCTCGACCCCGCGGTTCATTGCACAACGGTCGCGATTGAACGCTTCTGTTCGCCTCTCTCGCAATACACGCCATAGAAACCTTGAAGCTACTGTGCTCAATTTCTCAGCGACTAGCCGTTAGCACCGACAGGAAAGCCGCCGAAATGGCCTCTCGGATCACGACCCTCTCGCAACAATGCCTCATGTCCACTGATTTGTCGGCGAACTCACTAAACTCTCCCGTTCATTCAGCTCCTCCAGGGTATGACACGAGCCATCATCGTACGAGATGTGCGTTCTGGAGCTAGCTGCGGTTCTCGCACGAGAGCCGAGCCTGCTAGGCCTTAATGTGACGCCGGACGGGTATGCACAAACGATAAGTCTACTACTCTCCGCCCTGTTGCGTTGTATTCCGCCCGAGACTCGCTCTCCACCACCATGTGCTTACGCACGGCGCACGCAGACAGTGACACACATGGCTCGTCCCCTGCCCGACGCCCCGGCACCCGCTTCCAAGACCCGCGTCAGGGTCGGGCGTTGTGCTATCTTCTCACGTTCATTTCCCATTCCTAGAACTTAGAAGCAGCCCAAGCGTCCGCGCAAGCCCCTCTAGTAGCAACCACCATGCCCGAACGGTCCACTCCCCGGGCCAACGTTAGCTAAGGACCATGGGGTGAGATCGCTCACGTTCGTCCGCCGCACCCCGCCTGGCCCAGGATCCCAAAAGGGCCACACCCACACCCACGCCCTCTGAGTCCGCATCGCATCGCGCCGTGGGGGGGACGCGGCTTGGGTCCAGCCCGGACTTGCGCTGCCCACACCGTCCATCTCCGCCTCGCGCCCCCGCACGCCTCAGGCCTCGAGGTTCGCGATCGCGCGTACGTGGCGGCCCCGCGTCCCGCCACATACGACTCCGAAGTGCGGGCTGGGCGATTTCGGACCGCCCCGTTCAGCTCCTGGCTGCCCCCCTGCACGCGGCGGCATGCCGGCTCCGCACAGGGCTGGCGGCCCTGCCGCGTTCAT
Organism: Trametes elegans; assembly: GCA_022606155.1. NCBI lineage: Eukaryota > Fungi > Basidiomycota > Agaricomycetes > Polyporales > Polyporaceae > Trametes > Trametes elegans. Next base: position 90,958 of record JABYQO010000027.1, on the reverse strand, counting down.
GCACAGCGACCCGGGCCGTGCGTCCGCGGGGCCGGGGCAGCAAAGGGGCGTAAATCGTTCTCGAGGTGCGCGAGGCGCAGGGCGGTGGCGGCGCAGGGCGGGCACGGCGCGCCTCGCGGCGCTCGCGGAAGCGTATCCCATCGGACCCATCCCGGACCCAGCCCCCGGCAGGTGCTCGCTCGTGCCGCGTGCGGAGGTGCACGGATTAGCCTGCGCGCGTGCCGGATCCTTCCCGTCGGGCTCGGGTAGGCACTGGGCTCGGGAGGAGAGGGGGAAGGAGGAGGGTGAGACGGGGCGTGCCACGGTGATCAGCTCCGCACACGTGTGGTCGGCCACGTTGCGCGGGGTGTGCGCGCGTTGGGAAAGCGGCCTGCGCCCGGGGCGTTGGGCCCCTGGACTCTGCGAGCTTGGCCGCTGTACTGACCGGTGACCAGTCTGGCCAGCTGGAGTCTGCACCCGCGGACGCGCTTCGCGCGCGGCGTGGGCGGTCGACGGGATAGGCAGGTGCAGTGGCGCGGGCCTTCTGCCGGCCTGGATAAGTCCTCGCTACTCGCGGGGTGTTCTATCGGGCCCATCGTGCGCGCGCGCGTGCAGAAGAAGGCGTCATCGAGCGGTGCGGGAAGGCCTGCTACCGTCATGTGCGCGACGAAGAACTGCGAGTCTGGGAGGGCTCGCTCGCTATCCGCGGAGGGAAAGCTCCCTCGCAAGTACACACTCGCGATCCGCCTGACATATGCGGTTAGTGCAGTTGCTCGTTCTCGCTGCTGGGCGCAGCGGGGCGTTTGCATTCAGTCCCCGGGTTGGTGGTGCACAAGGTTGCCTGGATTGGGTGTGGCCCTTCCCCAGGGCTAACAGAAAGGTGCGCCTTCGGCGAGTGCGAAGCTCGTTCTGATATTCACGCGCATGCAGATGTTCGGGCGAATGTGCCAGCGCGGGCCACCTGCGTCTCGACATGATGCTGTTACCAGATGGCCCGCGGCGCCGATATGCGGACTTGCAGGATGCTCACAACGTACCGTCGTACGCATTTTCTCGCCGGCGGTCACGGGGGGCGCCCCGCGAGATCCCTTCTCCGCGCGGCTCGCGGACGCGGGAGCCTGGAGAGCACGTAAGTCGCATTCAGCCTGCGCTCCATCTTCTCTGGGTAGCCGCTATCCATCAGCCATTCCGCGCGTCATGATGGGCACGGCCGTTCCCTGCGCGGGCGCGCCTGCGTGCCCTCAACCGCGGTCCGCGCCCACGTTCTGTCGTTCAGCCTCCAAACGACGGGCGCGGTAACTTACCCTGTCTGGCGTGCGCGGGCTAGCGACGCCTTGTGCGCGCGGGCGCACAAGACGGGGCCGTGGATAGCGCCCCGGCCTGACAAGGAAATCTCGAAGGAGGACGGGCGCCTGCTGGGTATGCGCGGTCAGCGAGGGTTCTGCGCGCACGGTCACCCACCGTTGGCGCGCCAGGGGCCGTGACGCCGGTTGATGTAAGTAGTTGGGCCAGTGCAGTCTGCCGGCAAGGCAAGCGGCGATTAGCATGAGGTAAATCGGAGTGTGGACGCCAAGGATCGCGGCGACCCTGCAGAGGCGGGCACCGGGTGCGCGTTCAAGACATCGCGACGGAGGCCGGGATTGGATTACGAGCTCACATGCAGTTTCGCCGTGCGCCCTCGGAATGTGCGCGAGCATCATCAGGGCCTTGGACGCCTTCCGGGCCTACAGACTCCCCCTGATGATGCAAAATCTGCGGATTGTTGCCGCGCTTCGGGTTCCAGAGGAGCGAGAAGCTTCAGGCCGGCCCATCGCGACGACTGATGAAGTGGACGGGCGTGTAAGGAAGGCGTTGTGTCCAAGTGAGTATGTCGCCGCCGCTGCGAACTGCGAGCGGTGAACGCCTTGCAGCACACCGGTCGCGGGGGAGGAGATGTACAAGCAGGCGAGGCGCAGCGCCCGATGCAGCAGGGCTGGGTGATCGAGGGGGTGATTGTTTGCCTCCGCGCTCTGATCTGGCCGTCGGCGTAGTCAATCGGATCCCAGATGTGGCGTTATACTACGCCGAGGCGGCCCCTGACCGTCGCTGGCGGGACCGACGAAAATGACAGGCGTTGAGCACGACGGGTGGGTCGTACAAGGCAGCTTGTGCTCGCCCGAGCGGGCACGGACGGGCGAAAGCATGATGGTGGATCGCCGTCGTCAGGACGTGCGCCTGCAGGCGCGCGGGATGTGGGAAGGAAAGGCAGGACCACAACAGAACAACAATTCCTCAAAGCAGCCTAGTCGGTTGCGCAACATGGGTCGGATTCGCTCTGAACCCTCCCGTCGTGTGTATCTCGATCCCGCTGCCCCCAGTGCGCTCGGTGGGCCCGCATTCCGCGCTGCTCCCGCTGCTGGACGCGAGTCGGGCGTCGAGTGCGGCGAGCTCGTCTGCGTCGGCCTCCCACCGTTGACGTGCGCCGGAAGGGAAACACGTAATTGGGGGAAATATCAGTCGGATGGGCGGTTAGGCTAGGCGACCGTGACCTGGCCCGGATCTGTGTATCCCTTGCGCCGGGCCCTCGCTGCTGATTCTGAAGAGGCTTATCGGACAAGAAAAGCGGTGGATGTTAGCGAGATTAGTTGCAAGGCCAATTCGGGCAAGCGTCCAAGGACCATTAACGCCTCGATTTCGGAGTTGGTGTGCTTTCACACACCCCCAAGACCCATGCTCACGCCCAGTATAAGACGTATGTAATCGCCCACCAATTCTCCATTTGCGACACCCCTCCTCCATCACTTCCCCGGCTCTCGAGTCATCGTCCCCTCTGCGTCCGCTGTGCATCCCTGGGCATTTGCCTCATTCGGTCTTCTCTCAATGCCTGCTGAACGTCTTCGCTCCTCCAAGCGCGGCACCGCGCAAGGTACACCTGCGCACCAACGATCGACTACGCACCGGCGTGACTGATAGTCCCTCCGTCCAGATGTTCGACTGACCATGGATGTCCCCGTCAAGATCGAGTCCGCCCCGCAGAGTATCGCCTTCGCGCCGAACATCACCCCGGGCACGTACAACGACCCGCCCAGCCCGGCCGACGTCTCCGCCGAGTCGCTCCTCTTCCCCGCGAGCGACGACTGCGGCGCGGCGGCGCGCCGCGCGGCGCACGCGAAGAAGAAGCCCGAGAACCACATCCCCCGCCCCCGAACGCGTTCATCCTCTTCCGCTCCTCCTTCATCAAAAAGCAGCACGTCTCCACCGAGGTCGAGACGAACCACAGCACGCTCTCGAAGATCATCGGCCTCACCTGGCAGAACCTGCCGCACGAGGAGCGCCAGGTGTGGCACGCCAAGGCCAAGGCCGCGCTCGAGGAGCACAAGCGCAAGTTCCCCCAGTACGCCTTCCGCCCGCTGCACACGAAGGGCAAGGCGCCGGCGGAGAAGCGCAAGGTGCGCGAGGTCGAGCCCAAGGACCTCAAGCGGTGCGCGAAGATCGCCCAGCTGCTCGTCGAGGGCAAGAAGGGCCGCGAGCTCGACCACGCGATCCAGGAGTTCGACCGCAACCACGTTCCGGAGATCGTGACGCGCTTCGAGGCACCGATCACGGCGCGCCACTACCGACGCTCGTCGTCCGCGCCGGCGCCCGACTCGAACGCGCCCTTCCTCGGTGCGGAGCCGACGAGCCCCTCGAAGCGGAAGCCCAAGCGGTCCTCGAGCTCCCAGCCCGAGGCACCGCGCGGGCCGTCGGTCGAGTGCGCGACGCCCTCGCCGCTCCCTTCCGAGGTGGATACGGAGGGTGACTGGAACAGCTCACCGTCGTCGCCATACGCCCCAACCACCCCCTCCTTTTCGCTCACTCCTATCGATCCCTCCCTTGTAAGTATAGCGCCCAGTGCTTGCGGTTGCTGCTGCGAGTGTGCTGACGACGTGGTACAGGGATTTAACACATTCTCTTTCGACAACACTGCGCCCCCCGCAATGCCACAGTATCAGCCGTGTGATCCCCTCGAACAGCAGCAGAGCGTCTACGACACGTACCAGCCGGACTCGCAAGAGTCGTGCATGTCCGGGACCGAGGTGTACGATCCCTCCTGCCTCACCATCGACACATCCTTCATGGACAATTGGACCGCGTCCTCGTCCCCGCTCTCGAGCATGCCCGGCACCCCGCAGGCGTATCCGGGCGTGCACGGTCCGTGTGACCCCATGTCGGTGATGGACAACTACCTTCCTACGCTGACCGCCGAGGGCTACGATCCGTCCCCGGAGTTCTTACCTCAGCAGCAGCAGCACCCGCACCAGGCATTCTACGGCGCGGCCGGGCTATCAGCCGCGTACTGCGCGCCCGTCGGCGTCGACATGTCGTCCTACGGCGCCCAGGGCTTCACGGGCCCCGTCAAGCACGACTTCGCGGCGTTCTACGGGCGCCCGGACGCTGTTGACCCCGCGCACACCTCCGCGTTTGCTCCGGCCTACCTGACATCGGTGCCCACGTACGCGATGTAGAACGCTTCCCGCGCCCGTCTCTCCACTCACCGCTCGTTATTTTCTTTATTGCATATCTCGCCGTTGTCGCTGCCCCTCTCGTCTCCACTCTCGTGTTGTCGTCCTCGTCCCGTCCCGTCTCGCAACCCGGGCCTCGCGCGAAGGTGAGGTTCGCTGTACCATTGTATCATCATCCCGGCGACGCGCCGCACTGTATCCATTATATCGCTCGCCCCAGGGGGCGAGTGCGCTGTGTGTGTGTGGTGTTGTCGTCAGTTCACTGTTCTCGCAGGACGCTCTGGAGGTTGGATATTCGCGCGCACCCACTTACCCCGCTAGGTTATTTCCGCGTCCCGGAATTTTTTTTTGTAAATACTTGGCCTCTCACCCCCTTCCAATCGAATAGACGTTCTCGTGAACGCGCCTTCCGTCGCCAGAACGGCTTTGTGCCCTATTTCTGGCGGGCGCACCATGCGGTCGGAAGCCCGATGGACGTAACTCTGCGCGCGGATTGGTTCCTGGCGCGCCGAGAACGGACGGCCTGCCTGATTCGAGAGGCCACGGGGCACCCACCTTCCGGGCGCGAGCCGGCGAAGCCCATCAGGCCCGGACGCTGGGTGATTTCAACGATTGCCATAAGCTGTAAGGTTAGGTTTTATGTCAGCAGCGCAGGCGCGCGGGGAGGGCGTAAGACATACGTTCCATCAGCACCCCGGCCGTCAGCCGACAGGGAGAGTACAAGGCGCGTGCTCGCGTACGGCGGGCTCGCCGCGCGGACGGACGCCCAGATGGCTGGGTCGTCAGGGTCCGGATGCGGACGTGAGCTGGCGGAGATGAGCATGTACGCGCGAGCAAACGCAATCGATGGAGCCTGACCCTGCCCTTGTACTCGGGACGTCGGGCAGGTGGCTCCATGGAGAACGGCGGGAAGGACCTGCGAGCCTCCATGTACGCATGGGTGCCCATGCGACATGCGAGGCTCCGATGGTCTCGAGTCGGGGTGTTCTGGAGGCGATTGGCAAGAGCTATCGCCTGCGACCGCGAAATCACCCGCCCGAGGATTGAATGGTCGGTCACATATCTTCAATTCGGGAAGTTGAGCTCAACTATAGACTACCGACCGCTGTATGGTGCCGCTGCGGGGTTTGTATCACATGCGGAGCTGAACAAATGACGATGAACTCACCAAGACCTTGGAACACCCCAGCAGTACTAGCTCTGAGCAATCGAGAGCCCAGGCCCTGTCTGAGGTGACAGGACGATATTGCCTACGCCACCCCGCGCTCGCTCGTCCTACGGGCGAAAGGGAGGCCGATATGACGTAGCCGCAGTGCACAGAGATCTGGGGGAGAAAGCGGTCAACTCAGGGCGAACGGCCTCCAGGCTACCGACCTCGACCGCGGCTGAGACCAGGGCTACATCAGGAAACTAGGCCGATTCGAGGGGCACAACAGCCAACCAGTGCAGCCCGAGAAGCTGGGGGAAGCTAGTGCCAAAAGGAGCAGGTGTGCGCGGGAGCGCGATAGATGTTGCAGAATGGAAGCACTCCAATAGGACCCACAGCGGTCACAGTCCGTAGTCACGACGAGTGCGCCGCGCTTGATCAGTGGAGAGTCGCCGCAGCGGGCTTGGTCAGGAGTTGATTGTTCCAAGCTGGCTACGGCCAGGAGATGCGCCGGGAGTGCCACCAGGTGTCGGGAGCGAGTGGGGGTGGACAAGACGGGTCGTCCCCGAGCGCGCAGGTTTGCCTTATGAGAGGGGAGGGGCCCGACTGCCCTGAGAGATTCTCTCCTGGGATCACGTCGGGCGCGAACTTAGCAGCAACGAGGAGGGGGGGAAGGGCGGAACGAGGCCATGTGTGGGCGCTATCGCGCCCATGAGGCGATGTGTGGGCGCACAGGCGCTAGTTGTGGCAGTCGCTCTCCCGCGACCCTCATGGCGAGAACCGTTAATAGTGAGCACAGACGCATCTTCTAGCACTTCTTGTACCCAATATAGAGCTATTGATTCGTTTGCACTATGGAAAAGTGAGCTTGGAGAGCGATGGGGAGGGCAGAGGAAAACCGTATTCGAAGGGCGCTCACCGTCGGTAGAGGGCGCACTCGCTTACACGACTGCGGGTGCCCGAACAAGGCTGTACAAATCGAGCAGTCCGCCTGACTTCTAGCTGATTTCGGCCCCGTCCCAAAGCGCGACAGATGATATACTGTCAGCGCTGGGTGTCACCCTGGATGTTGTGGGCCGAAAGTCTTCGCAATGCAGACGACAACGAGGTGTCATTGAACGGACGGAGACTGCGTGCAAGGCAAGTCGGAGCGATGCTCGTGGTCGCGTCGAGGAGTGGCAGACGAGGGGCGAGTTGTTGTGCTGATGTATATGAAGCGGCGTCAAGGACCGGCGCTTCTGTGTGGCTGGCTACAACGAGGACATGATCGAGGCGAACAGGGTCGGACATGAGGCCTGCCGAGCGTAGGAATAACTCCCAGAATAGCTTCTAGCTTCTCAGTACTAGGCCGGGCGTTCCCATCCTGGCGCGGATGACGCGGCAAGCGAGCGACCAAGGAGTGGTCAGAATGCAGACTTTGGCGAATCATTCGCCTGCGCGGTCGCAGCGCTTCATGATCTGAGCTTGGCGAGTGGTTCCTTCGGGTGCAGTGTCAGTGGGGAGCAAAGACAACGATGAAACGTCCCAACCTCGAGCATGCGTACAGTATGGACAGGACGTGAGTGTCAAAGCTGTCAGAGGACTGGGCCAGCGATGACCCGATGGGAGGATGCGTTCTCAACCAGGTTGAGTTGTAGGTTTGTTGCATTGCCTGAATCAAGCAGATGGACCCACCGTGTTCTCTCACGGGAAGGGGACAACCGTAGGCGAACAATGTCTGGTTTATAGCTGAAGATTTGTGGCTCGGACCGCGCAGGTGTGCGCCGTGGCTGTGGTCACTGCAAGATACAAATGGATCGACAGATTTCAGGAACAGTCCCAAACATGATCAATGCGGGGCGAGGGGACGAAGCACGTACATCAGCGCGACTGCTGGGGTATGGAATGCCTGCACCTGAAGTTACGATCACGGGCTTGAAGCATAGCACTATCAGCGGCAGTTTACAGCAAGGCGCATACCGCTTGCCTTCATGTGGTACTTGAGAGCGCGGCAGACCTCTCGTGTAGGAGAAGCCGAGGAACAAGGAGTAGCAACTAATCCAAGTACCCGAAAGGCTCAGTCCTTCTGAATGCTCTCAATAGCGCGAGCAGAAAGCCAAAGAATCAGAGCAGACCAAGTTACGGACCGCCGCATGCGACCCATCCAAACGGGTCCAGGACGGGAACCAGATCCTGCGAAGCACAGAGTTGGGCATCATCAAAGCAAAGCTCCAGTTTGCGGGTTTCCAGGAAGTCAAGCGTTCACAGAGGGACAGCAGCAGCGGGGAGGAAAGGGGGGTAGGAGAACGAGGACGGAAGAGAGCCACGGCAACCGCGTCGCGTCGGGTGGCACACGCGGGCGTCTCTCGCGTACACCGACGCAATACCACGTGGGCCACACAGCCACTCCTTTGTCCCGCCCACGCGCTGTCGTTTCTGGCACACCAATCTCGGCCGCTCTCACTCTCGCCCCCTCGTGAACTCTCATGGACCAGCCATGGATGCGTATGCTCACTATTCTACCTCATTTTCAAAGAGCTACTGAGATATGCGTGGCCCTTAACTCTAGCAACATCTAGGTCGAGGCGACAAATACAGGCACCTAACCGGGGCGCAGGATGCCACTTCTCCATACCACATAAGCACAGCCAGTCCCAGCTTCCAACAAGTCTTACCCAATACTTACTGACAAAGTGAACTCTAGCGCATTCTCCCCCCCGTACACATACACAAGTCTCACCTCCCCTCCGCCCACAACAAGCAGCGAACATTCGATCACAATGTACACAACTCCGATCGACCCGCCACCCACCTGCGCCCACTATGCTTGCCACCCATCTCCCCATCGCCATCTTCTCCGTCCGCATCTGCCAGCCAGCCACCTGCCCGCCACGCGCCCCGGGCGGCACCTTCCCCATCCGGCGCGCCCGCCCCAGCCCCTAAGGCCGCCGTGCTACCAAGACTCACAAAGGCTTGTTCTCGCGATCGGAGATCTCGCCCTCGGCGCCGCATCGCGCGTCCCTCCCTCCCTCCCCGCCGTCCCCGCTGTCAGAAGCGAGCGACGGGAGGTGCAACGGAGGACCATATGGACCTACACGCCCCCACGCGCGCCATGACACGCGCACACAGCGGAGAGGGCGCGGGCCCGTCAGGGTCGCGCGCGCGCGGAGTAGAAGCGTTGCAGGCCCTTGGGCGCCTATTACGTGACCCCCCCTGCTCAGTGCCTGGTCTTCAGGGTGCGGATGTGCGTGCCGGGACGCTGCTGTGGATGGTCCTGCGAGTGTGCAGACTGTGCCGGTGTGCGATGCGGAACGCTCATGAAGGAAGGTTCAACGGACGAAGCGTGCAGGTCAGGACGCGGTATGAACGCCGGTAGAACGCCCACTGCTTCGCGCGTGGATCGTAGCGGACGGCCTGTACGACTTTCTGTCCTTGGTCCTCCATGAGCAATGCTGGATCAAGCACACACCGATCGCAAGGCTACGCGAACGTACCGGGCCTTCCACGCAGCCCTGCACGCAAGGTCTGTTCAAAAGAAACGCGACGCGCGGTCTAGAAGCGCGCGGACTTCGGCAGAACAGCGTCCAAGGAGCGCAGATCCCGGGAGCCGCGCCGCGGTGCCCCTGGTTCGACTCCCTCCGAAGCCGCCCTTTTCTGCTTCTTGCGCCTAGAAGCGAGTGGCTGCGGCACTCAATCCAGCAGACACCCGGAGCGCAGTTGTTTCGAAATCCAGTTCCATTGCAAAGTCTACGAAAGCGTCTACGTACAGGGATACAACTATAACGGTGCTGGAGTACACTAGCGGGCATGCGGGGGTCGCGAGAGTTGCAGATTAACATTACCTAAAGGTGGTGGCGGGGCGGCGGCACGTCGGGTAATACGAACGAGCGTCATGGTTTTGGGCCGGAACGGGTGCACGGTCGGAACGGAAGGGAGTGTGTGTGGTGCGGCGCGGAGATGAACGAAGCCATCCATAACAGGGCAGAGTTGAGAATCAGCCGCGCGAGCGCGGGGTCGCGGCGCGGACCGTCACCGGGAGGTCGAGCGCCGCCGACCGGGGTCGCGGGTGAGCGTCCGGCTCGTCGAGCGCGAGCCGGACGACGAGTGGCCGTTGCCCCACTCGACGGTGGGCGTGAGGGTGGAGAGGAGACGCTTCAGGAGCGCGTCGTTGCTCTTCTTCGTCGGGCTCGCGGGCTTGCTCCCGCTGCTGCGCGACGTCGAGCGCGAGGTGGACTGCGAGCGCGTGTGCGACGACGAGGAGCGCCGGTCGTGCACGACGTCCACCCGGCCACCCTTGGGCGGGATGATGACGTACGTCTCCCCGCGCCGCGGCGGCGGGAGCACGATCGGCTGCCCGGGTGTGTAGTTGTACTCGACCTGGCGGGTGCGGTAGCCCGGCGGCGCGTACGCGACCGGCGATGTCCGCGGCATAGCCTGGTGTGGAGCGGGCGGCGCGGGCGCGGCGGGTGGCCCGTACGCGGCGGCGACGTACTGCTGATTCGCGGGTAGCGAGCCTGAGCGTTGTGGCGAGCGCGCCGAGCGATGGCGGCTATGTGGATCGCTCGGCCCTTGCTGCGCGTAGGCAAGTGCTCGGGAGGTCTGCCCGTGAGCTCCGGAGGCTGTGGGCGGGTTGGGAAGGGTACGGGATCGAGAGGGAGTTGGGCGGTCTTGCTGTCGTGAGTGGTCATCCTGACGAGAGGACGTACGGGGCCGGACAGTGGAGGAAGAGGCGGACGCCTGCTCCGGAACGAACGGGTTGGAGTACTTGGGCGCGTGGTGCCGCTGTTCGGTGACCCAGCTTCCAACCCCGGCCATTTTTGCCTGGAATCGCTCGTGCGCTTCCGGAGAGTAGTCGTATTCGGTCATGCTGGGGTATGTGTCGTGTAGAGGAGGTTGGTATGCGCGTGCTGGGAATGTGGCGTCACTCGGGGGTGAGCGTCGCAGTCGGAGGAGTAGCGCTGTCGCAGCGGAGGTATCGGTTGAGCGAGAAGCAGCGAAGGCGAGGGGGAGGATGGGTATGCTTGCGGCGCACGAAGGGTATATGTAGGGCGAGCTAGCGCAGAGGAAGGCGAGGCGGACGCCTGACGCCTCGCGGTGAGGTGGAGGAGAGAGCTGCTGTCGGACGGAGAGTCGGCTCGGAGGACGACTTAAAATGTAAGCTTGCCGGGTAACCCACTTATCCGATCGGCAAAGTGGGGTTACCGTGGCTTTATCGACGCCTTCAATCAAAAGTCACACTTTATTGTCCTCCTCCGCCCATCCGCCCGCCTCTGTTTGAGCCTCTCGTCCGTGCGCGCTGCTCTGGTGCTAGTCTCTGGATGTCTGATTCTTGCCTGGTCTGAACACGGTGTACTCGCGAAACAGGAATCCTCGACGCGCGGGGCTTGTGCGATCGCGATCTGGGGCGCACAGCAACTCCCTGCGTCTCTTCATATCTGTCCATACCAGCCCATGGGCCGAGTCCGGTACGGGTGCCCAGCCGCTGCATTCGCGTCCTCATTTGTGGTACGGAAGGGTTGGGTGTGTGAGCGTTCGACATCAAGGACCATGCACGGAGCCCGGCATGAAGCCACACACCCTTTGCACTTCGCATTTCGCACCCGCACCGCCCGCGCAGAACTCTCTCGTCTAGCCCCTGGCTTCCCACCGAGCGCAGGCTGCAGGGCGCACGCATCGACCGCTCGGCCTCTGGCTGCGCGCCCCTCGGCTGATTCGCTGTCAGCAGGTGGCACGCACGGCCTCGTCTTCCCAGATAATCGCGTTGGCGGCTGCGCACCAGGCCGCACCGCTCTGGCAATCGCCACCTTCCCTCTGCCCACCGCCAAGGTACGACCCACCGCTGGCTCCATCGTGGTGCGTTCTCGTCTTCCGACACCCTCCTGCGCCGTTCTGCGCCCGCGTCATCTCGCCTGCGCGTGCACGGCAGCCTCGATCGCAACCCACGCACGCGAGCGCGTCCCCGCACTCCCCCGCACGCGTCCTGACGTCTCTCCCATGCATGCGCGCATCGCATTGCAGCATTCCTCGCGAGCTGTCGCACGATCGGACCCGCGCCTACCACCGCAGGCCCGCAGCCTGCACGAGCGCCGTCGCGCCCATCTCCGAGGCATCTGCACCAGGCACCGTTGTGTAGCTCAAGGTCAGTCTGGATTGCCCCATTGCACGCTACTCAACGCCGTACGAGGCCCTCCATCGGTCAGCTGCCCGCGCGCGCGTCCGCACGGAGGTACCATCGGCCTTGCGCCTTGTCAAGTGCTCCGAGCTCCAACCACAGGCGTTGGCGTCTGGAGACGCGCCTATCCAACACTATCATATCCCCTCTCAACAAGCGACGGCTCACGGGTGTATTCGGAGAAGCTCCCTGGCCAAACATACGTCCGTCCGCGCAAACCCGCCCCCGCGGCCGTCGTGACACCTCGCGTGGCCTGCCCTCCCCAACCTTGCGCTTCTTCCCCGCCCTCGCCAGCTCGCCACCGGGGATGATCGTCTGCCGCCAATAGGAACCTTTTCCCCATCCCGACCGGTGGGGGCGACGCGACGCGTCCTGGCGAAGCCCGCAGGCAGGCGCGGTCGCATGATGGCAGGCCTTGCCCTCCCAGACGGACACGCGCCGTCATCTGACTGTGCTGCCTGCCCCGGCTTACGTACGGCTCCCCCACACACCCTCAGCGGGGAAGCCGGAGGGGATCGCAGCGCTGGAAGACGCATCAAGAGGTGGATGAGAACGCCAGACTTCGCGTCAGAGCGTGGGGGTGGCGAGGCGCAGACGAAGCAAAGAACCCGCGCACCGGTGGGTCGTCCGCGCCTTGCCAAGACGCCGGCGGTGGACGCGGTTCGCGATGTGCGAAGGCGATGCCGCCCCGCGCAGGGCGAGTCTGGTCAGCGTGCGACACGCTGAGCGTGCCTGGACGGGGCGAGGCGGCGGTGGAAGACGTGGTACTGCCAGTCCTGGCCAGGAGCCAGTGGCTCGCGGGGTCTGCGACGCTCGGGGAGTTGGCGCGACGAAGGTGCCTGCCGCCGGCGAGCACCCAGCCCGCGCAGCCTGTGTTCCGGAAGCCCAGTCGCGCGAGCAGGCTCGCAGCTGCCGCGTTGCTGAGCTTCTCGCTCTCCTTGTGGGATCGCGTGCTGCATAGTGCATCAGCAGAGCCCCAGGCCCGGGAAAAGGCACGGGAACGAGAACGGCACGCTGGCATCAGCGGCGTCTGTGCTGGCCACAGCTGAGGGCGCGCCCGTGCGGGGCAACTCTAGCAACTGCTAGTAGCTGGAGACGGGAGAGCTGCAGGTCCGCGTACAGCCATTCAATCATGGACGCAACAGACGTCATGTCGGTGGGCCCCGAGGGCTGGCTGCCGTTACTGAGCCAACGCCCTTGGCGCAAGCGCATATCGAATTCTATTGACGTCGACGTCGACGTCCGTCATCGGCGGTACGTGAACAGGTTCAAACTGACACTGTGGCCAATAGCATGATGTGGGCGCAGCGCGAGCCTGTCGTAGAGCGTGGCGGAGCCTCATGCCTCGAGCGGCAACTCAAGATAGAACATTGACTGCGCAAGCGTCATGCAGGCTGCTGGGACCGAGAAGCTCCCTGGTGGGTTCACCGCCGTGAGGTGCATCGTGTCAGGGTGGCTAGGATGCCTTCGGCACATAGGAGTGGGAGTGTTGCTGCATGCACGTAGGTATGTCGCTGTCATGTTGCGACCAGAGTCCGTTTGTGGCTGAATACCACACCGTAGAAGTCGATGTTGTCCAGGCACAGCATGTACACGTCAATCAACCTAACAATGCATGCTCCTCGGCCGAGGAATTGCAGCTACGCATACTGTACAGGACCTGACACCAGTATCTCACAGACGACTTGGTTTCCAGTACTTGCGATTCGATACGCATGAGCGGCAGCCTCCCAACTCGACCTTTCCTATTGCACCACGTCGTGCGCGGTCATATCCGAGAGCTGCCGCAAGACAATCACGACCAACGTCCGCAGTGCTTGAACGATATCATCACAAGCCAGAACGCGATGCAGCCCATGTGGTACAATATCACCGCCAGTGTTCGGACCAAGCTGCCCCAACATCTTCAGTTCCCTCCATCCGCCGCACGAGCTACGCAAGTTGCGCACGCACCTGGGCAGAGAGGGCATGTTCTCGCGGGCCGTGAGGGCTGCACTCGAGTCAGAGACGAACGTCCGCGCTCGCCGCCAAGACCCGGGCGGGAGCCGCCATAGGACGGTCGCCAGCCCGACCCAGAACACGATCTGCGAGACCGAGCGACCCGTCAGCCCTCTCAGATCCGCGCACCGTCCGTCGTCCCATCAGCGGACGAGCGGCACTCATCGCCACGAGCATCTCGCACACGCCGGGCTCTGGCCGCTCAGGCCGGGCGACCCGCGGGGCGTTGTGGCCGTAGTCCGCGCCTGCGCCTGCGCCTCCGCGCGCGCGGGCCGACGGCGCGCCATCTGCGCTCCGGCATGTTGAGCGCGTTCGCGCATTCTGCCTGTTTCTGGCGGAGTCTTTGCAGCCAGTTCCCGTGCCCCGGGGCCGACTATCGCGAGGCGGGAAACACGCGGCACTCAGCGCCGAGACTGCACGACGTGTACCGACGGCACATCGCCCGCGCGCTCACTTGCACTGCAGGATCGTCGGTGGTGGCCGGTCCGCGCTGTGTTCTCCATGGTCCGCGGTTCCGGACAACTGCTTGTACCGCGCCGTGGCGACGACGTACTCGCTCTGATGTCGCTTGCAGAACCGCACACCCTTGAACGCTCGCGCTGGGCATGAGGTCTTTGCATCGAGTAGACGAGCTCCGCATCGCGCGGTCGGACTTGTTAGGGCCATTACAAGACTTCCCAAGGCCGCTCGGTGTAGGAAAGTTTGTAGGGGGAGCCTGCCTGGGGGAGCTGGTGGTGATCCGGACGGAAGAGACGTGGCAGCGGCTGCCGACCAGTGCGCATGGCACTACAATGAGAAGCGCCAGTTGAGGAGACTACATGTCTATGCTGTGGCTACTGGGTACATGCTTCAATGACTCAGGCTGCGAGTTCATCAGCGAAACAACACGCATCGTTGCAGCACCCAGTATCATTATCGCCGCATCTGACCTTTTGCAGAAGACACGAAACATCAAGATGACGGGTAGGTCTGGCAAAGGGGGCACATTTCAGGGCAGGAACGAGTAAATCCTCTCCAGGTCCACCCTCAACTTGTCTTCTGTCGCTTTGCGTCTGAAATCAGGGTGAGCAATTGGGTATCGAGGACTACACAACACACGTCACCTGATGTTTCCTTTGTCCTTCGTACAGGCTTGTCATCATGTCGATCCTATCCAACTTCGAAGAGTTCACTCACCGTCCGCGGGAGCGACCCACGAGATACGATCAGGACGCACAGCGGCGTAACTATCCTCTCGTGGGGAAACAGCCTCTCGTTGAACGGTGCGGTGCGCAGCAAGATTTCCTGCTTCGTGCGCGTCTCCTCGTCTGCCGTGGGGGCATCGACGGAGCTCTCTGGCTCTACGACCAGAACGGGGCAGACCCGCTGGTGGCCGACGACGACACAGTTGTGCACGAAGTCCCCACACGTCTTGCGCACGTTCTCTTCGATAGCCCTTGACGATGCCATGCACGTCAGGAGCGGCCACGCGTCGTGCACCGTTCGCAGGGAGGACGCACTTCGTGTCGCAGAATGCGGGGTTGCCGCCGGTCCGGATCCAGTCGTCGCTCCTGCCGCCTACGCTCTGCTCGTGAGCATCGTCTCCATAGGGAGAGTTCAGAACTCACGGAACACGTAACAACCCGGCTTGACTTGTGCGAACAGGTCTCCCGTAACGTGTCCGTCTGGACGGTTGCGGACGGAGGGGTGCGGACAGGTGTTCAGCTCGGCGGAGACGAAGAAGTCGTACAGTTGTACCGACGGGGTCGAGGATCGCTCTTCATCCTCCCGATCAGTAGGGAGGAGTCTGCACTGGGCACCCGGCGGGAGTCGCAGATATGGTTCACCTGAGCCCAGGCTTGCAACCATGAGCGGCCCTGGAACACTGTCAGCGGCTTTGCCTGTCTTAGGAGGAGTTTGCATGTATACCGCATTCCGTGATCGCGTACACAGACTGTACAGTCGCTATACGTCAGACCTCGCTCTGACTTGTAAAGGGACGACGTACGGTGAGAGGAATCCCCTGCTCGAGCGCCCACCGCTCGTGCTCGGGACTGAGAGTGGCGCCCGTATATGCGATTTGCCGCATCTTCCGCAACGCAGAGCGGACATCTTCTCGCTCGCGTGCTGCAATGAGCAGCTTCTCAAGCCACGGCGCATACTGCAACACACAGTTCAGTCCGCAATCCTTGATCATGGCGAGAAATTCATCGGCTTGGATCTCCCGCCCCGAGCTTTGCGCTAGGGATGCGCCTGACCGTAGCAGGTACGTAAGACCTGCGTCATATGAGTGAATTTCCGGAAGGAAGGGATACGGACACGTACGTAGCCCCGCAGCGAAGGAAGTGAAGCTGCCGATATTGCTGAATACGTATTGTCCCTCTGGGCGTCCTTGGACGACCCAGTCACACAAGTGCTCGCCATACCCAATGATCCACTTATGCGTCTGGGGCACGGGCTTCGGGCGGCCCCCAGTCGTGCCACTTGTGTGAAAGATGATCGCTACGTCGTCCGCGCTCACTTGTGGAAGCGGCCCAGTAGGGGTCTCTGCATTAGGGACAGGGAGCTCAACGAGGCTCGGAAGCCTGATTGCGCTCTGTTGCCATTCCACTGTAGTTATGAGCGCCATAAAGGTGCTGTCGAAGACGAGGACGCGGGCAGCATGCATGTAGAGGAGGTCTTGCACGAATCCTGCAGTGAAATGGGGGCCGAATAACTCCGGTACTAATCCGGCTGCGGCGACGGCGTATATGTGCACAAGGTCACTCCAGTCCGAGCCCTTCAACCTGGTCGAGCATGAGATGGATGCAAAAATGTGGCGACAACAACCATACCACATGCCGACGATGTCTCCTCGCTTCAGGTCATGGGATGTGAGTGTGGCGGTCCAGTATGGGGTCGCAGTTTTCAAAGCGTCGAGAAAAGTTTGGTAAGTAACGCAACCCCACTGAAAGGTCGCCTTGTCGCCCTCAAAAGGCCGTATCAACGTGCGCGCCGCGTATTGCTGGAGACGTTCCAAGACAAACACCATGAAGTGAGCCATTGGGGGGAGAAAGTCGTGCCGGAGCTAGGTTTGCTAACGTTGCCCTTGCGGACTATAAGTAACGTTTAGTGGTACTGTACGCTGACAGGGAGACTTACCACGTGTCTGCCAGGAGGTTGTGCATGAGCACATCTGTGATTCGATTGACCACGCGCCCTAGCATGATGCTCGTCCAGCTTCCAAGTACAGACTCATGAACACTACTCTCGGTAATTGCACTGACATAACGTACAGCACTCGTTCCCAACCGGGCCAGCCAGGACGTACCAAGAAGTCGGCTGGTATGTAAGCTCACATCCTTCACGACAGCCTGCGGATAGACGCATTCTCGATCGCGTCAACAAGCAACTCGATCGTCTCACCACTTCTCAGGCTTTGGAATCAGAGGGGCCTCACGCAGGACGACTCATGTTCGAGTGGACGAAGTCGATCAAAGGAGTTGTGAATGTAGTCCGGAGTTGTGGGCTGTCGCATATCGGACGAGCACAGCTACGATCGACCTTGCAGTATGGCGGATGACCCCTGGTGTTCTACGTTCTCTACTACCCCGTAACTGAGGCCTAATACTTACAAGGGTCCTCCGAACTGAACATGTCTGATTCGATTCGGAGGATCCTGATTGTGTCGCGAGTGCAGATTCGTTCTGCCGACGTATACCAGTAGTGGACATACCGCAATCGTATACAGTTTCCCCCGCTGTGATACACAAGAAACCAATGATGCTTCGTGAACTGTGTTGTCTTGCCGATATGAGCGAGGGGAAGCACAGTGCCCAACATGCCTCTCACCTATACAATATACTGGATACAGCTACTCATCCCACCGCATGGCTGACGGGACCCAGTAGGACACGCCATACTGTTCATCTTGCTCGTCCAACCAGCACAATCCATCGCGCAACAACATGTTCTCGAGCGCCGCCCTTGCACGTTCCTGCGCCCAGCCGCGGCGGGTCATCAGCGCCGCCTCGGAGACGCGCCCACCGTCCTCCTGCGCAACGGCGAGCACGACAGCCTGGTCCGCGTCCAGCTCCCGCGGCACGCTGCGCACCATCTTCCGCCCGCCAGCGACGTCGATGACCTCGTAGCCTGCGTTGAGCGGCTTGAGCGTCCGGATGCTCCGCAGCACGTCTTCCTCCGTAATGACGTCCCCGCCGACCCCGCGCAGCTTGCTCACGAGCCGGATGAGCTCGCCGATCTCGATCAGGCCGCCGTTGCGCTCGCGGGTGCTGACGCAGACGTCGACGATTTGCACGCCGAGCTCGTATTGCCAGTCGCCTAGCCCGAGCATCTCCGCCCACCAGCCGCCCTTCCGGGGCCCTGCAAGCGGATCAACGCCAATGGTAGTGCACATCTGCTGGAATGCATGTCTGAAGGATGGTTCCTTGCGGATCCGGTCGCGATGGGTTGACGCATAGTGCGCGAGAGCACTGCGGAACTGAGCGAGCTGAGCATGAAGCAAGTCGACCTGGGCCTGAGAAAGTTCGCTTGATAGCTCAGCAAAGGAGCGTTGAGATTGTTGTTGGCGATCAAATGCGGCGATGCCAACACCTCCAAGTCGATGCATCATGAGTAACGGATTGAGCACATGGAGAAGCTGAAGCAAGAGACAATCAACTCGCGTTGACCATTGACGCGCATTGAGTGGTAGGAGATTAGATTAGATCGACCGTCTCAGCCGCGCCGATGATGATGATGATGATGATGATGAGTTCCGATTTTATAGTAGCGCTCAGGCCGGTAACGGCCTATGTGGCTACTATCCACTACTACATGGTGCGCCGACGCGGTAGGACTACAATGTTAATGAAAACACGATGGGACCTCTGTCCATCCAAGGAAGGTGCGCGGGGTGTAACCTGGACCTCTGGTCGTCGTAGGTGACTACGTCCGCCCATGGGAGGGCTAGGGATGCGAGCTACCAGTTGCCCCGGTAGCCGCCAAAACCACCCTTCGGAGAAGCCGGGTTACGCCGGCCCCCACTAACGCCCGAGGAGCCCTACGAATTGACTATGTAATAAGAGAAACCAATGACGTGCGCGAGAGGAGCGCGTAGTGGATGCTGTGGTTGAACACAGTGAGGTGGGAGGTGCCCAGTGGGTTGTGTGATGCTTTGGGTGGTGGGGTGTTTGGCGTGTCCGACATAGCCTGACGAGAGACATCAGCTCCCGGAGTATACAGAATACACAAAAGACAAGAGGGAAATGATAATGAATAGGGGGAAGATGATAATAACGAGGAAGGGTGGAAGGGGAGAAGAGGGGAGAGGATAGGGACGACTCAGCTCGGTGTGTCCAGGTACGCCTCAAAGCGACGCGTCGCCTCGATGTACGTCAGAAGGGCGCCCCGGTGTTTCGTCGTGCCAAGCAACGAGCGTAGCGAGAAATCGCGCCCTACTGCACGCCGAAGGGTGTCCCGCTCAGCCAGGAACATTCGGCATGTGAGGAGAAAGTGGTGCACTGTCTCCGGGCACTGGCAGGTCGAGCACATTGGGGAGGATACCGCTTTGATACGGTGTAGGAAGGCGTGGAGGCCAGCGTGGCCACTCCGAAGCTGAGTGATGATGCTTGCTTGTCGGCGCGGGAGGTCCCTGAAGAGCTTGAGAACCTGCTTGCCCGGTGGCGAGGAGTCGATGTTGCTCGCTATGCGCTTCCCTTGTTTCGAGGTGTTCCACCGATCCGACCAGATCCGGGCGAGCTTTTTCTTGTAGGCGGCCTTGAGCGCCGACTGGCTCTTTGGGAGGTGGCGGAGACACTGCAAGGCAGGAGGAATGTCAGTCTCATCCCCCATAGATGCATCTT
Organism: Trametes elegans; assembly: GCA_022606155.1. NCBI lineage: Eukaryota > Fungi > Basidiomycota > Agaricomycetes > Polyporales > Polyporaceae > Trametes > Trametes elegans. Next base: position 71,380 of record JABYQO010000027.1, on the reverse strand, counting down.
TGGCCTCCATGTCTGCGCGTTCGTTGCCTGCAACTCCCTTGTGCCCGGGAACCCATACCACTGTAATAGCGAGAGAGCGACGCTTCGACTTGAGGTGCCGGAGGCGCTTGTGGAAGAGTTCGACAAGCTGTTGACCTGGGCGAGGGCGGCGCTTAGAGACGGCTCGGATGGCGGCCTTGTTGTCGAGTAGGATGTTCGCCCGAGTGACCCGGGGCTCGCTTTCTATGACATCAAGCGCCAGGATCATCCCTGCAAGTTCGCCTTCGAAGACTATGTGCTCGTCGTCGCTGCCCAGGTTGACCCGCCGAACGTGCTCCTGCTTGCGTCCCACAGCAAATGCTGCGGCCCCAATGTCGCCTGCAAAACCAGAACCATCAGTAAAGACGCAGAACTCCGAAGCGCTCACTAATTGGTCGGCCAGAGCGGCAGCGGCGTCCTTAGTCGGCTCAATCAGTGTTCGGATCGGGCTCTGCCAGGTAGGGTCCACAAGCGAGGGGTCGATGACTTCAACCCCTTGGAGCTCCGGGAACGCATTGAAAAGTTCATGAAGCGGGGAGCGGTGAAGGCGCGGGTAACTGCGTGAGCAGCGGCGGACCGTCTTGTGCAGAGGGTGTGAATGTGGGAGAGAGGCCAGGCGTGCGGTCGCGTTGAAGACAGCTTGACATCAGGGAAAACCTCCCGCATGAATGAGCCATCATTATGGATAAATGCATGTAATGAGCGCCGTTAGTCCTTTAGACTAATTCACGAAGTCCTCTCATAATGAGTGACGGGTAGGGACAGGGTAGCCGCGGTGAGCGTGCATTAGTCCGCCTAATGCGAGCATTATTACCAGAAATTAAGCATACTTGAGGGCATTTGAGACACTCGGAAGTCCGCATTATGACAGCAGAAGACAGCGATATATTGCAGCAATGTATGCTGAGGACTGCCATATGAATAACCTACTCGCCAGCTGACAGTGGGTATACATCATCGCAGCCATGTACGTGTGCGTGCACATACTGTGCAGGGTACGGGGACGTCGAGAAGGGTATAGGGTCCGTCATCACTGCGGGGGCATGTAAGGACAGTGGGTCGGCAGCTGCAAGGCGTGCACGGGGTCGGCGCGGGGTTGTACATGTAAGGACTGGACAGCATCACTCCGAAGTTCGAATTCAGATGCACTAGAGAGACGTGGAATATAGTAGCAAGACGAGAAATATGGAGGGATGGTGGGTAGGGTAAAGTAGCGCAGAAGGGAACATAGCAAGAGAGAACGAACGTGGGCGTCTTGACGAGGTAATAATGCTGGCCTAGTCCGAGTTGACATCCATCGCATCGATATTCACTTGTGCAAGAGCATCGTTGACTTGACCGGCTGCGGCATGGTGGTCTGGAAGAAAACCGCTATAGCCCAGTGTTAGCATGACTGTCTCAGACGGGGTCATGTGGAATGGGAGCATACCTAGCCTGCTGATACAGGCGATGCATCATCGTATGGAATGCACGTGGGCTCTTCTGCTTAATGCCCTCGAGTAGGAGGACGTGCTCATTGTAGGCATCAACATAGGTGTCACCGGTGAAGGCCGCTGGCTTGTGAACACCGGTGCGCCACTCTGTGAGAGAGGCGTGCATCTAGAATTGGAATCAACATAAGCTAAGTAGTACTGATGCGCACATAACACAACGGTCAGCTTACCGCAGCTCCGACAAGTGCCAGCATGGCGATCGGGAGCTCCTTTTGATCAGCTCGGGCAGGGAGAACCGACGTGAATTGATCAACATTGCGAGCAGCAAAGGAGAGGGGACCATTGAAGAACGTCGCGCGGATGATGGAGGAGACACTCGAGTGCTGATATGGCTTACTCCATGGCACGTTGCCGCGATTGAACTGCAGGATATCAGTGGAACCCCAGGCTGACCATCTGAGCGGTGGCGTACCTCTGCAGGGTAGATGTAAGTCAAGTGATGGAGAAGCCAGTTGATCTTTGCTTCGCACTGTCCTTGAGCAAGCGAGTAGAATGCAGCCACGTGAGCGTCCGTGTTCCTCTTGACTGTCCCGCGGAACGTGCTGATACGTTGGCTTGGCTGAAGCAGTGAAGGGGGAGTCAGATAGGGAGGGAATGTTGAGTCTATATGTATGCAAAATCTCACCAGAGTTGAGAGCATCCTGGTAAAGGAGATGTCTGAAACGAGCCGACGTTGAAGACCACCATAACCGAGGTCCCGTGCAGACTCAACAAGGGCAGTGTTGATACAGCGAGCGCGAGTGAGAGCGTCAGGGAAAGCATTCTGAAAGGCCAAACTTATCTCTATGCGGATGAACGTGTTGCGGATTGTTTCGGAAATATGAGGGTGCTGGGTGGTGAGTAGAAGCGCGCCGCCGGGGTTAGCAGGTGGAACCACAGCATACTCGGCAGGATTAACATGTAACGGGATTCCGGGACCAATAGGAACCGGGGGAAGCACAGGGATGGGGAAATTATCAACTGTTGGTGGAGGAGCAGCGAGCGGCATAGGAGCAAGTGGGGCAAGTGCGGGCGGGGCAGGTGCGAGCGGGGTGCATGTAAGCGCAGCAGGTGTGAGCGCGGCAGGTGCGGGCGGGGCGCGCGTGAGCAGGGCAGGTGTGAGCGGGGCGTGCGTGAGCGGGGCAGGTGCGAGCGGGGCAGGTGCGGGTGGGGCAGGTGCGGGCGAGGCGCGCGTGAGCGGGGTGCGTGTGAGCGGGGCAGGTGCGAGCGGGGCAGGTGCGAGCGGGGCAGGTGCGGGTGGGGCGTGCGTGAGCGGGGCAGGTGTGAGCGGGGCGTGCGTGAGCGCAGCAGGTGTGAGCGCGGCAGGTGCGGGCGGGGCGCGCGTGAGCGGGGCAGGTGTGAGCGGGGCGCGCGTGAGCGGGGCACGCATGAGCGGGGTGCGCATGAGCGGGGCAGGAGCCTCCAGATGACCCTCAATGTTGTCTGGGGCAGGCTCTACTGAAGAAGCAGGGACGATGGGAGTGGGGGGGGGAGCGATGTCCCCTGCTGCCACAGGGACATGGTCGGGTGTAGGGCTGGGGAGGGCGACTGCATCATAGGCCCCTGCTGCAGTTGAGGCAGTTGTAGGGCCCACTGTTAACCGAGCCTTCCACCGGGGTTGCTATGAGATGGTTGAGAGAAGGTCAGTGGTCATCCATACAGCCAAGTCGGGACTGTACATACTTCTGCAGCGTGTTGCTGATCGCGCTTGGACGAGCGTTTCTAGAGGACAAGTGCGGTCAGTAAGTTGTGCATCAAAGGTCTCGGTGGCTGAAATGTGACAGAACCTGATGTTGATGGTTTGGAACCCGTGAACGCGGCTCAGGATACTTTAGCAGAGCACGTCGTGTGGACCTCGAGTACTCCGGGACATTGCCGACCTCCTCAGAGTCAGTGAATACATCCACATCATTCTCTTCTTCGGCGGCATCATCTTGAGGCCCATCAGAGTCCTCCCTTGAACCTACAACAGACACGCACACAGATGCACATGAAGTCCACTGCGGCCGCTGCATGCAAAACGAGTGATGAGCACAGCACTCGAAGAAGTCTTGTACAGTCGGTGCGTACCTCTGAAGCAAGCCTCGATTCAACAACCTCAGCATCCTCCACAATCTCTATGTCAGACTCCGACAACTCTGCTTCGTCCTCATCCTGGTTGTACTCAGCAGGATCCTCATCAGTGTCTTCCAAGTCAGGACTCTCGACGTTCTCAGGAACACTGGCATCAACATGCTGCACAGCACCCGCTGATGCCTGAGTGCCGGACCTACGTCCTGTGGCCACACTCAGTGGAAGATCCTCCTCTTCACTGCCAAACGGATCCTGAATCACCCGGCGTTTGCCTATTCCATAGCTCAGTGAGATATTGGTGTTGTGAGCACATTTATCAAGCTGACCTTTGAACACTTGGCATGCGGGGACCAGATCCAGTGGCCTGGCACTTCCAGCCTGACCACCTGCCACTGATGTCGGCCCTGCCTGAAGAGGGATTCCAGCTGGGCCAATGACCGAGAGTGAGTTTCCCTCAGGTTTATCATCAAGAACAATTTAGTTGAACACATACATTCCGCTCGCACAGTATCCTGAGGGGTGGCCTGGGTCTTGAGCTTCTTTGATGACCGTTTGGCGGCCCCGGACAATCTGTCAGCAGTATCGAGAGATACCGATTGAGAGATGGGCCGCTTAGCACCTCGGGTGACAGACAGGCCGTCATGAGTACCTCATAAACAAGTGAGTATCAGATAGATGTGCATAACTATGTGCCAAACTCACTATTGTTAGAGGTCTGTGCTCCTTTCCGGCGGAGCTTAGGTGTGACCGCAGTGGTTAGGCGCATGGCAGAAGCTGCAGGGAGCGGTGCAGCTGCAACTTGAGGTATGTGTGTCACTTGCTTCGAACGGGTTTGTCGAGTTGACATGATATAATCATGCAAGCCAGGTAGAAGTATGAATGAGTGGATGAGTGAATGAGCAGATGGAGGGTAAGTGGGCGCCGAGGGCTGAAAAAAGCAGGAAATCTAGGGTAGTGGGAGACAGGCTGGTCCGTGCATGCTGTAGGGGCCAGGGTAGCGGGAGACAGGCTGGTCCGTGCGTGCCGTAGGGGCTAGGGTTTGGCAGGGGCCTGGCCGCAGGCTAGGCACAGACACGGTGCAGGTTGAGCCGCATGGGGGGGCAGCTCGCTTGCTCTGCAGTTTGGGTTCCTATGGCGGGCACTGCTGGATTGAATGCAAAACCGCATGTATTAAAGAGGGAGCGGTGGGCAGGTCGAATTGAGATGTCTACTAGTACAGGGCATTATGTAGTGGGCTAAGCTAAGAGGAAATTATGCGAACGAGGTGAGCAATTGAGAGTGACGGGAGCTCTGCTTGCCCCAAGTGCCTGTGCTCTGCTGGGCGCTGGGTGCGGCCTCTCCCGTTCGTCCGGCCCCTGCACCGAGCCCTTCACAAGCAATCTTCTAATGTCGTCCTCATGCTCTGGCTGCGGACATGCATTCTCACTTTCTGGGCTATCCAAACACCTCTCGTTAACTCGCAATCCAGCCTGCATTTCGCAGAGGCCACACCCTGCAGCCACCATAACTGTTGGGGATCTGCCTGCCCCTTCCCACTGCGAGCTACACTCTGCGGTACCAGAGCCTTATCTCCTAGACCTTGAGGCTCCTCCAGTCGAGTTCGAAGGCGATTTCTTTGGAACATACAGCAAAGAAGACTTTCCTAATGAGGACGGCGCACCCAGCAACTCGAACACTGACCCTCCCCCCCTGATGTGGATTCAGATGGTGAGGACGGCATACCACCATCTCAGGTGCCCCCATGGGAACCTCCTCTTCGACAGCCCACAAGCCCACCTCTATCTCCTCATTCCGATTCCCATGTATCTTCTTTGGGGCCACCCCTGCCATCGCCGGCTGAGCGAGAGGCTGCGGAACGGTCCACAAGAGCCCGCACACATATTGTATCCTTCCCTGGTCACACCGCAGGAGCACCCATGGTCACCCACAACATCGCACATAATGGGCGCATGTACACACAGTACCAGCAGGACATTGTAGGGGCTCACGGTGACAACCCGTATGCTCCTTTTGCATCCAAGCTGGATTGGGAGGTTGCCCGTTGGGCGAAGCTACGGGGATCAGGATCAACGGCGTTCACAGATCTTCTTACCATTCAAGGGGTATGTCCATGGCATTATCCTGTACCCACTTACAGTATAGGCTCACTTGTGCATTATGCAGCTTGCCGAGAAGCTATCACTTTCCTACAGAAACACGCACGAACTCAACAAGAAGGTTGATAGCCTCCCTGCCGGAAGGCCCTGTTTTGAGCGCGATGAGATTGTTGTTGCAGGTGAAGCATTTGAAGTTTACTTCCGTGACATCTTGGAATGCATTCGCGCGCTCCTAGGAGATCCGGAGTTCGCACCGCTGCTGCTGCTGGTCCCCGAGAAGCATTATGTGGACACTGAACAGAAGGTCCGTATCTACTTTGACCTTAACACTGGGAAGTGGTGGTGGGCTACACAAGTAAGGCTTTCTTCAAGCTTTGTTCCAGCTACTGACACATCTAACTTGCAGGAGGCACTCGAAAAGGAGCAGCCTGGCGCCACAGTGATTCCTGTGATCATCTCGTCAGACAAGACCCAACTCACCATGGTTGGTAACAAGTCAGCATATCCTGTGTACATGACACTTGGTAACTTCCAAAAGACATTCGCAACAAGCCGTCCCGTCGCGGACAGATTCTGCTCGCTTACCTTCCTACGACCCGCCTCTTGCACATTCCAAACAAAGCTTCACGCCGTCGAACTCTTGCAAACCTCTTCCATGCATGCATGACCCGCGTACTCGAGCCGCTTGCGTCTGTTGGTGTATCAGGTATGCCATTTGCTGCTGGGGATGGAACTGTCCGTCGCGGCCATCCTATCCTTGCTGTGTATGTTGGGGACTATCCCGAGCAGGTTCTCGTCACCGGTTGCAAGACTGGTGAATGTCCAAAGTGCGAAGTCCCACGCGAAGGGATTGGTAGCTCCCCAGATAGCTCCCGTCCACTCCGCGACCTTGGCAAGATCCTTGACGCGCTTGCCGCCATCGACCAAGGCTCGCTCACCTTCACCCGGGCTTGCGCAGAAGCAGGAATCAAGCCTCTCCACCACCCCTTCTGGGAAGACCTTCCATACACGAATATCCACATGGCGATCACCCCCGACATACTCCATCAGTTATACCAGGGTGTCCTCAAACATCTGATCGCATGGCTGCAAACTGCCTACGGTGCGGACGAGATCGACGCACGCTGCCACCGCCTCCCTCCCAACCACAGCCTGCGTCACTTCTCAAAGGGCATCTCCACCCTATCGCAAGTGACGGGCAAGGAACATCAAGATATCGCCCGTATCATACTGGGGCTCATCATTGGCATGCAACTCCCCGGGGGCGTCTCCTCAGCCCGTCTTGTGCGCGCTACCCGAGCTCTCTTGGACTTCCTGTACCTTGCACAGTCGCCATGTCATTCTTCGAGGACTTTACAGCTACTCGACGGGGCCCTTCTTGCTTTCCATGCGAACAAGAGTATCTTTGTAGATCTGGGTATCCGGGAACACTTCAAGCTGCCCAAGCTCCATGCGCTCGAGCACTACCGCAGGTCCATCGAGCTATTCGGCACCACTGACAACTATGACACACAGTACTCCGAACGCCTTCATATCGACTTCACCAAGGATGCATATCGTGCCACCAACCATAAGGATGAGTTTGCGCAGATGACTCTGTGGTTAGAGCGCAAAGAAAAGATTCAGCGACACGAGAAGTACATTGCCTGGCGCATCCCTGCCTTCGTTCTCCCGGCGGAACTAGCCTCGCTGCCCCCTCTGACAGCTCTGCCGCGCCCGCGCAGCGCCCCGACCGTGTACGTGGAATCGTCCCCTGCCGCCGCGCCGCCCTCCTCTGTCGCCGTGCCGCACTCGCGCGCCGCGTCTCCCTCCGCAGCTCTGCCACGCCCGCGCATCGCCCCGACCGTGTGCGTGGAATCGTCCCCTGCCGCCGCGCCGCCCTCCTCTGTCGCCGTGCCGCACTCGCGCGCCGCGTCTCCCTCCGCAGCTCTGCCACGCCCGCGCATCGCCCCGACCGTGTGCGTGGAATCGTCCCCTGCCGCCGCGCCGCCCTCCTCTGTCGTCGTGCCGCACTCGCGCGCCGCGTCTCCCTCCGCAGCTCTGCCACGCCCGCGCATCGCCCCGACCGTGTGCGTGGAATCTTCCCCTGCCGCCGCGCCGCCCTCCTCTGTCGCCGTGCCGCACTCGCGCGCCGCGTCTCCCTCCGCAGCTCTGCCACGCCCGCGCATCGCCCCGACCGTGTGCGTGGAATCGTCCCCTGCCGCCGCGCCGCCCTCCTCTGTCGTCGTGCCGCACTCGCGCGCCGCGTCTCCCTCCGCAGCTCTGCCACGCCCGCGCATCGCCCCGACCGTGTGCGTGGAATCTTCCCCTGCCGCCGCGCCGCCCTCCTCTGTCGTCGTGCCGCACTCGCGCGCCGCGTCTCCCTCCGCAGCTCTGCCACGCCCGCGCATCGCCCCGACCGTGTGCGTGGAATCGTCCCCTGCCGCCGCGCCGCCCTCCTCTGTCGCTGTGCCGCACTCGCACGCCGCGTCTCCCTCCGCAGCTCTGCCACGCCAGCGCATCGCCCCGACCATGTGCGTGGAATCGTCCCCTGCCGCCGCGCCGCCCTCCTCTGTCGCCGTGCCGCACTCGCACGCCGCGTCTCCCTCCGCAGCTCTGCCACGCCCGCGCATCGCCCCGACCGTGTGCGTGGAATCGTCCCCTGCCGCCGCGCCGCCCTCCTCTGTCGCCGTGCCGCACTCGCACATCACCTCGTCCACGCGCCTCGCATTGCCCTCCACAGCTCTGCTGCGCCCGCGCATTGCCATGACCATGTGCGTGGCATCGTCCTCTGCTGCCGCGCCGTCCTCCCCTCCTGCCACCACTTGCTCGCGTGTTGCCCTCGCCGGTATTCCAGGTCGCACTCGTAGCCCTCTTGAACGTCAATACCAACGTATACAAATGGCACGGCATCCTACCGTCAAGGCTGTTCCATTCAGTGTCGCTATGAGCGCCTACGGAGCTACCTATATCCGCGACGCGCTGGCCCGGTTCATTGTCAGCGCAAACAACCCCACCCTATCTCCGGCGCAGGTTGAACTCGCCTGTGGTAGTATATACCTCAACTTCCGTACCATACCGGTATATCATAAGATCAAGTTTGTCTTGCAGGACTTCGAAGATCTGGGTGTAGTCCACTCAGAGACCCATGACGCGATCCATGCACGACCTGCACGGAAGAACAAGTACCACTCGGAGATACCGGCACGTTTTGACACAGTGCTTGTGCGCGCCAACGACCCTCCCGATCATACGGCGATTCAAGGTCAGTGTCTGATGTTCGCCTGCGACCTAGTTAGCTGAAACTAACTGTGATGTATGTCAGGGTACCACATTGGCCAAGTGCGCCTTGTCTTCACCATCCCGGAAAAGGCTAAAGCAAGTCTCTTCCCCCGCCTCAATGCACATGACCTCCCTCAGCATCTCGCATACATTGAATGGTTTGCGCCGTCTACCCCGGCTGCAAACCCCGACCACGGTCTGTACAAGCTTTCACGATCGGTACGGCGCGGCTCCCGCCTTTGCAGTGTGATTCCTATCACACAGATTGAACGTAGTTGTCACTTATTCCCAGACTTTGGGGCTGTCGCTCCCCGTGAATGGACAAGCAGCAACGTTCTCGAGCGCTGTAACTCATTTTATCTCAATACATTCTCGGATAGATACATGTACAGTCTTATACAATAATGATTTACCAATGGTCACGAATAGTGTCCGTGATGCGCACGCGAAACTGGGGATGAGTGTCTTGAGTGGAGCTAAAGGTGAGTAGCTACGACGAAGGGGACAATATGCAGTTTAGGATATGGACATACCTAAATTATGGTTAATTCGGGCGGGGGGTTTTTCCTGATGTTGATTAAGGCGGAGGTCGATGGGGGGAAGCCCAGCATGGAAGTCAAGGACGATTGAAGCTGTGGTCTTGAAGGCACCCGATATGACCCTTGCGGCGAGACGCTGAACCTTGCCTAGCCGGTTGCACAAACCGACAGAACCTTTGCGGCGTGCCGAGCCAGGTGCGAGGCGTACCGGGTTGTACCATACTGGGAGGCCATACTCCATCTTTGGGAAGGCGCGGAGCCTCGACTCGGAGAGACTATGGTCGTAATTCGGAAATATAACAGCTTGGAGAGGAAGGAAACAGAGCGAAGAAGGAGCAACTAGGACCACAGCTGCAGCAACCAGTCTTGCAATTGAAAAGTACGGTCGGTTACGTGAATGTAGGAGGTGTGAAAATCCATCTCAGCTACCACTCAACGCACAGTGACAGTGGGAATCATATATCGCTGCGTTGTTAATGTCAGCGCATACACGTGGAGCGTAAATGAACGAGCGGAGAGGGATTACCTTGTCTGAGGGAGTGTCTCGCTAGGAGACGCTATCTTCAGCCCTCGTCTTTTGACGTCCTCACTGCGAAAGTGAACCACACCAGTCTCTCGAGCCACGGTCAGAGGATCGTCTGCAAAGTCGAACATTGTTCCGCTCCTGCCGGTATAATCCAACGGCGCTCCGAGGTTCCCGACAATATCCGGCGCGAAACGTACTGAGGAGATGCGGGAGGCCCCCGCAGTGGTAGCGGTTAGCAAGTCTTCGCCTCCTCGTTGGCGTGCGACTTGTTGCAGGTTCAGCATGAAGCGGGAGATGAGGACGCAGGTGAATCTGCGCAGTGCGTGAGGTGGAGTACGGGGATCGTAACTGATCGTAACTTACACATCAATGAATACTGGCAGTGGGCAGTCGGGACCGCGAAAGACAAATTGAATAGGTAGGCACACATACCGCTTTGCTTTGGACCACGACAAGATCGCCCACGTTCAGCACCACCAATATTCTGGTGTACGAAGAGCGGCATCAACAACAGTGCACACCAATATACCAATTTAGCGAGCGTAGCGTACCCGAAGTAGGCGGTGCCTGATCTTACAACAGCTTTCAAAGACAAAAAATCTGGAACAGTACTGGACGTTCGACGTAACGTCGCGTAACAACAAGGTGGAGAACGATGTGTTCTGGCGTAGTGTTCCTGAAAGCTGCTTGATCTCATATGTCTTGATCCACGTGAGAACCAGTACGAGTAAATCCGCGGCTGAAGCGCAACTATGTATCGCTATTGACACTGGCAGAGACAGCATACGTACGAACACTTGGGAGCTGCTCACTCCCGGGGAGAACGCACATCTTCAGGAACTGTGAGTTTTTCCAGATGGTGCAGCACGTCAGGTCTCTACCCACTTGGCCAATTGATCCTCGTTCAATTCGGTCGGCTCGGCACACCCATACAAAGGATATAGAAAGGCTCCGGGGACAGATAGAGCATAGTGGTTATGGCCACATCTTAGCTACAACGCGGTGAATCCATATGTAGTACTCACGATATTGATCACTGGCACAGTGAGGCCGATTGCGAGGAGCAGGAGGAACGGCTTCCAATCCTTGTTCCACATGGCAAACACCCGTAGAGCGGAGAAGGCTGAGTAAGCATCAGCGAAGCCAGTGCAGATTGAGACACTCCATTCATCTGCGACTACGAAACACGCGACGGTGGTGAAGATTTCAGTCAGGATGACGGGCGCACGACAGCTAAAAGCACAAGATTATCGGTATTGATTCAAGGGCAACGAATGCATGATTACCTCTACATCAGCCGTTCGCCAGCATAGAATATCATGATACGAAGACGAGGCGTACGGACCCGATCTGTCTGGTTTGGCCACCAAAACGTGCTGATAGGGAGCACTATCTTATAAAGCAGTGTCACGTAGCGGTTTAATGCAAAGACCATCGTAGCGCCTGAGAACTTGCGTCTCTACACCAGCTCTACTTAGTCAGAGAATGTGAGGAGGTGATCGTATACCAGCAGTACTGCAATGCAGATCCGCATAAGTTGGCATGCGCCGTGGTAGACAGCCATATTCAATGTGACTACGGGGTTGCCACTTCCGGACGTGTACCTTCGGTGCGTTTCACCTTCACCGCAGAGTGAACCTCCCACTGGCACTTGACATGACTCGCGAGGGGCCCGAGGGACCAAGTACTATGGTCGTCGGTACACTCATGATGAGGGATTTGCGCAAGCCAATACAGTTCTCGGGCGCCTCTGAAGAGGCTCCGCTGCATCCAGCTGCAGTTTCCAAGCAACTAACGCTTGTATTCAGCGTCCATCGTCAATGGACGTGAACGTCCACCAATTACACGCCTGCGTTTGTGGCCTTTGGTTTCTCTCTGTTATATCTACTATCGGCACGTCTCAGCGTGCGAAGGGCACGCAGGATTGACTGCCAAGTTCACAGTAATCCGAGAACGACTGATAGTTGTAGGACAGCCATTGAACATTGCACCCCAAGACTCCGAGCTTGGTGCCAAGATGTCAGACTCCGAGCCAACGACACAAAATTGTCTACTACTCTAGCCATTGAATTAGCATCCGAATGTTTGACGGTACAAGACTAGAGCGGAGATGCGGCGCTGGGCAGCAACTCTCTAGCTCGAAAATCCTCGACAAGACCCCATGGGCGATCAGCATGCCACGCCACACGGAGTTACCAACTGAAACGCCTCAAACGCGCCCCGCCCTCTCACTGGCGGTGCGCCCATTCAGGCATCATGAGTGAGCCCTGGGGACCTCGGATTGCCGGGACATCGGAGGGTCGATGGTGATGGACGCGCTGTGATTCAAACCCGCGCCAATGCCCTATTTACATAACCTGCCGGACGGCCCAGGACACCCGACCACGCCGAAATGAACGTCCCAACGCGCTCGCGGAGCCAGTGCAGGGGAACGGTATCAATTACGCGTGCGAGGCGCGCCTCTAAGGTATATATCACGTTCCGGATTGGTAATCGTACAGACAGGCAGACGGACGGAGAGACGGACGGACAGCGTACACGAGCGAGGGAGAAAGCGATGATACATGGCAAGGATGGTGTGGTGATGCTGATGCTAATGCAGTGAAGTCAAAGTCCCAGCGGGCTGAGTACTGGCGGCGTGCGCGTGGATGAGGAGAGAGCGGAGATGTGCTATGGAGCTGGGACGATGCGATTGGGAAGCCAATGAGCGTGTGGTAGACGGACGAAGCGGTGAGACGCGAGAGGCGCAGAGCAGGCACGAAGGTCCGCCACCGAGCAGTGGCACGAGTCAGGATAGGGTGTACATGGGTAGAAAGGCGCTGTGCCAAGGAGAGTCAGCCTGTGGGCGTGTCAGTGTCAGCGTCCACGTTCGGCGGGAACGAGGCTGGAGACTAACCGGCGTGGTGTAGGCTATCTCCACAGCGGGAGTGCTCTACCGCCCCGGGCGCGCGCTTGGTGGCAAATGAGTACCCCCAACGGTATGTCTGCGATGCAATCGCTTACCCTGGCCGCTGGAGCCACGGGAGTCCACCGAGCCAGAGCCGCGGCTGAAGAGCCGCTGGAGGAACGGCTTCTTGGGGCTGCCCCCGCTCGAGCCCGAGCCGGGCGAGCGAGGGGACTTGGGGGAGCCCGCCGTGTATACCGCAGACGAGTTCGGCACCTGCGCATGGAAGCACGATCGGTCAATAATGCTCATCTCCGTCCAACTCAAAGACATGAAGGGCACGCGCTCCGCGCGATCGCAAGAAGAGATCGCGCGGCAACCCTAGCCCAGCACCACGTGCGCGCGCGCGCGCGAAATGAACACTCACCACGATCTGCACTTTCTGTCCTGGGGAAGGGAGGACGTAGTACGTGCTGCCGGAGCTGTCGCTTGCCGTGTCGCTCTCGCTCAGCGACGGCGTCGGGGAACGCGTGCGCGCCCGTGAGGGCTGTGCGTGCATCATGTCCCGCGCCGGAGGCCGACCGCGCGCTGAACTTGACGCGCGACTCCGCGCATGGCTCTCCTCGCGCGAGGACGAGCCTCTGTGGGAGTGGCGCTGAGAGTGATGGGAAGTCGACCCGTGCGCGGAGGGGAAGGGAGTGCTCCCGGCATTCGCCTGCTGGGGTGAGTATTGGGTCGGGTGAGGTAAAGGGTCGGAACGGCTGTACGCTATTCCTGGCGCGGGCGGGCGGCGGTGGTGACCATGTGAAGAGGGCGAATACACGATGGCTGGAGGATTATAATTCGACCCTCTGTTGTGCCGGGACGACGGCGCGTAGACGATCGCGGGAGGCGAGTACGTGTAAGGCAAATGCGATTGCACTGTTGGCGCTGTCCCCGCGTGCTCGAAGAAACGCGAGCCGGAGGTGTACGAAGCGGTCGCGGGTTGTGATTGAGAGTGCGCGATACCGCCGGGCGCACCTGCGAAGGGCGGGGTCTGGACTGTCGTTGGTGGATGTCGGGGCGTGGGTGCGATGACGCTCCGATTGAACGTATGAAGGGGATCTGCGAGCGGAGGAACTCTATCGGTGTGTGTGCTCGGGTGGATCGAGGGTTGTCGAGCTTGGGGTTGGAAGATAGCCTGCGCTGCAGGGACACGGGGGTGATGGGATGAGTTAGACGCTGGACCGCGAGCACCTGGTTGAGAATCTTCGGCCTGCCGCGACGGCAGAACACGGATGCTCTCAGGCGATCTTGGTGGGGAAATGTGCTGTCGCGCCGACGAGGCATAGCGCGAGCCCGTAGCATACGACAGCGTCTGCGCATAGCGGGGTGTTGGAGGTACTTCCGCAGGCGGGGGGCGTGAGATCCAGATCGGGATCGCGTGTGGCGGGAAGAGGACTGTGGTCCGTACGTATGATTGCTCCTGCTGTGTGAAGGAGATGGCACACCGTCCGACGAGATGGGCACGTCCGGACGACCGTCGGTGTAGCGCAGGACCATGCGCGGTGGCACCGAATGTGTGCTGGCTGAGTCCGACTCGCTCGGGCCGACGCTGGGCGCGTCCGAGTCGCTGATGATGGACGGTGGTGAGGAGGGGGAGACGAAGGGAAGACCGCGAGCATGAACGTCGACCCAGTTGGAGGTGCGATCGCGAGCAGTGAGATACTCTTGGATGGCCTCGGGGTCAGTGGCGTACTCGGTCATGGTGGGCCAAAGGACAAAGGATGATGGGTAAGGAGAGTTCGAACAAAAGAGACGGGAGCGCCGAGGAAGCCAACGATACTTATACCTCCTCGGTGGGAGCCACGGGACGATGCAGTTGGAGCGGGGATTTCTGAGGTCATCAAGCTTTCCGCAGACATCCTGATTTCTCCCTGGCAAAATGAAACCGATGGGATTTCCCGTCAAGGTTATCGTGCCAGGAACGTGTTCGAGGTGAGGCATGGTCGTCAATGCGCGATAATCTCGATCAGTCCAGGTCAGACTCGTATCCAGCCTGCCACAGACCGAGCGGCCCGTCCAGTGAGCGAATCGCTGTCTGAAGGGGTATAGCCAGGGACATCTTCCACGAAGTTCGGCACGGTGTAGGACGCAAGCGGTGGCGACTTGCTCCTGTTATTCCGGTGATCAACGGCTGTTCAGAGCCATCCAAGGCAAGGCCATGTCAGAGAGTAGTCAAGCACAGGATCACTGATTGTATGTGTCTGCCAACGTGCGGCCCAACACAGAGGCGGACGTGGAGATGAGAAGGCAAAGTCGCACTCAGCGTCGCGACCATGGTAGTGTCAAGGAGGACAGAGTGGCTGCAGGCGCTTGTGGCGTGCCTTTCGTCTCTCAGTATCGCTGTCGGTGTCCGGCTGGACCTCAGCCCCGTGTCGTATCGAACATGCTCGTAGCTGTACACTCGACAACACCGCGCCAATGTCTACGCCAAACGAACATAGATGTCTAGTACGCGCTACCGCAGCACCGAAGGGTTCAGACGAGTGGGTGTCGCGCCCTCTGGGACTCCGCTGAGCTCCGCTTGTGTGCAAGGTGCCGCCCAATCACCCATCCAGTGCCTCTGTCGCAGCCACACTCAGCCTCCTACCTGCCTCGCATGCACTGATGCCTCACTGTGGTCCACAGTCTCAGATACTGCGGGCTTCTGGGATATGTGGGTGACCTGCAGTCCACCGCAGACACCGATGGAAAGCGGTCCAACACCAACAAGGCAGGTGGGAAGACTGCACCGGGCCCGCACCGCGATCCGATTCCCCTGCGGGTGCACTGCCGTTCGAGCGAGCGAAGCCAATCGCCGAGGATGGTGCCTGTAGTCGAGGCGCTGCGTGAACGCTTCTGGGCGTTCGGATTTCTCATGATCGGAGAATTGGCCATCGCATGACCGGCCCAGCTCTGCCCCATCTTCCTCCTCCGTCTTCCCACCTCGCCCCTGCACACACCGCCCGGCGCCCTCAGCAGCACACAATCCGCCGCCGCGGAAGGCGTCGCAGGCCGTCCCCCCATCGTCCCGGAGGGCGCAAGCCCACACCGCAGCATCCTAGGATCCACGCAGTTTTGGCGAAGGCGGCCATGACTCGCATCGCCTGCAGGTTTTCATTTAGACGGCCGTGGCTATCAGCACTGGGCCGAAGGCGCGAACGCTCGCGCGGGTGTCTAACTTGCTCTCAGGCCACGCTGCCCCGCGCAGGTAGGGAGGGCGACAGCCGCTTCGCCACGCACCTGCCGGCCTCGTGTTCTGTCACCCATCGTCGTCGTGCCGTCGTCTCGGATGCCCTCGCGGTCGGACGCCCGACCCCGCAACGCCCGTGTCGGGCACGGATGGCATCGGAGCTATTGCCATCTGTGTACCTTATCGTCCTGTCCATCATGACTGATCAAATCCGTGCAGAACCTCCCGTACGTCCCTAGCGCGCAGAGCATCCTGCAATGGTCAGCTCGGATCTCCATGCTGCTGCGTCCACCTGCTCATAGACCTCTCATACAGGACGAAAAGCGCGTCAACATGGTTTCGACGATGCTATCGCTGGTCCAGAAGACGTGGATCAAGCTTCAATATGACTCTCATATACCGTTCTCGTCTGGAGCGGTTCACACGGCGCGGCATGTGACGCGGTCGACCTCTCGCGGTCTCGTTGGCGAGGTGCAGCACGAGCGATGACGGCGCCCATGACATGGCGGCGTTCGGGCCCTCGCTCTCGCTGTCCTGGGGTCGCAGGCAAGCATCCCACGCAGGATCCCACTGATCTTCGCGATTGAGTTGGGAAGGCGGGCTGCTGCGAGGCTACCGTATAGGACTGCCACGAAGCCCCCAGGTAGGGTGAGGAAGCCGAGGAGGGAGGTCCACAGCACGCGAGAAGGCCGTGCTACGGGGCTGCGGTGCGTGTGCTGCTTTACGTAGAGAAGCGCATAGGTTTCGGGTTAGTTTGTTTCCGTGCATTTCTCCCTGTAAGTCGCAAGCTGATATAGCGATGTTAAGGTTAGTTTGGCCTGAGAAAGCCGCGGCGGGCTATTTCGGATTGCTTACTCGACTCTGCTACTGCTATCCTGCGTCCCTGTGCCGCACAACCTCGTTGGCATCTCCGCTCAAGACTTCGCAAACAAGCTCCAACGGCATTCATCTCGTACTACGCAGCGTCAGGTCAGCCCACCCCAACAGTGCATCCTCGCACTTCGTCGCATCATCATGATCCCAGCGCGGCCAACACTCAAGTTCCGTGCAGTCGCGGCCTTCATATGCACGACACGCAACGGCGGGCATTGCGCTCACTGCGCGGCTACCGCGTTTTTCATCTCCCGACTCCCGTAAACTCTATCCCACGTGATTGCCCCTGGACTGCGAGCCTCCGACAACCCCAAGTGGCATCGGCGACTCACGATATATCCTGCGATACACCATCGTGTATTTGTCTCCCGGTACCCCCCTGGTCTGTCGTAACCGCTCCGGCTGCCCTCGCATAGTTTCAGAGCTCCCTGCCTTCTCCCGGCTGGTCGGGCTCCGACCTTGGTTTCCTGGCTGACGAACACCGGCGACACGCCTGCGCGCTCGCTCTCTGCTTCTCGCGCCTACACCCTCTTCGATTTGTCGCTGGTCTGTGAAGCTACGCCTCAGCTGGTGGTCATCTGTCAAGACCCATAATGACCCTTGTATTCTGAAGTGGCGTAACGATTCACACTAGGGGGTACCTGACCCTGCTTCTCTCGGTACTCGGTGTGCTACTCTCAGATGCCGCTGTCCTGCTCGAGTGATACACTAGGTAAGCTTGACGCCGCGCGAAAAGATTTGCAATGCCACCTCCTCCCCGGGCGGGGCCAGAGTTTTTGTTCAGTGCGTCATCCTGCTGTCACCCCTGCAAGGCCTCGTTAATCCCTTTACTCAGGGAGGACCACGCCCTCGACCCTGGCAAGACCCACGGGGCAAGCATGCATCTGGCACGTTTGCTTCCGCGAACCGTTGTGGTTGAACGAGCGCAGGGCGTCGCGCGTCGCGATCGAGATGGGGGCTGACTATGTCGTTGGGCCCGATCACATTGCCAGCCCTTATCGGACGGGCACCGCATTGTGGATTTACTTCCGTCTCAGCCGGGTCGGAGCAGGTGGCCCGTGGCCGCAATCATCTCGTGTGCGGGAACGACACTCGCGCCGACCACGCCTGTTTCCGGGCCTTAGCACATCACACGTTCGCTGAGCTCAGATCAGGTAGTGATCCACGTAACGGACAAGATAGTAGCGACGGTGATAATGGTCGACGAGTATTGTTGAGATCATGTTGTTACTTGGGTGATTGCAGAATAGATACTGGCTTTAAGTACGAGCCTTGCCGTACAAGAGATGCCTGTTTGACCCGCAGGGAACTTGACTGAACCTCGTAGCTGCCAGGCTGCAGATAATGTGAACGTTCAGTACATGATGACGTCACAGGCGCATTGCAACTGCGGGGCGTTCGACAGACGCGTCGACGAGCTCATTCCTCTGTTATACCATCACCACGACCGCTTCCAGTGCCGGAAAACCCCCCACGATAGAAAACACATCCCGCAATATGTCGGACATAACAACCTCGCTCGCGTACTCCAGCGACTCGGCGGGGATGCACCCCTCACACACGCTCCCGATCAAAATCCGGGCGATCGCAGAGGCCAAGTTTCAGCAGGTCGAGATAGCATTTCCGGATCTTGAAGCGTTTGCGGCACAGGAGTTTCCTGGATACCGGAAACTAGACAACAATGGCAACGGCGATCTCGACAAGCTCGTCCAGGCGGCGGAAAAGGTGAAGAAACTGTGCGAGGAGCTTGGGCTCACCGTTTTGGCAGTACATCCGTAGGTGCACCCGCATCATGACGTTGTGATGGGGCTTGACATGGTCCACAGGTTTGCACAGTTCGAGGGTTACGAGGACGCGCAAAAGAGAGCCGCCGGGCTCAATAGAGCAAGGGCGTGGTTCAAAGTGCTCAAGGTGATTCCCCGCCCGGCTCTGATGGATCGTCGCGTGCGACTCTAACCGTTATCCGTCAGGCTTTAGACTGCCAGATTCTCCAAGTAGGCTCAACCCCCGACCCATCAACAAGCAGCGACTATGATGTCATCGCGCGCGACTTAAGGCAGCTCGCCGACGACGCGGCCGCCCAAGACCCGCCTATCCGAATGTATGCGTGATCATCTCGTAAAGTGGCGCGCAGATAGCTAACGAGCCACAGCGCGTACGAGATGTGGGCGTGGGGCGCGCATGTGTACGTCCCTCGGTGGACAACGCGGCTCCATGGCCAGTGGTGCTCATCGCTCTGCCTGCTCCAGAAACACATGGGAGGACATCTGGGAGGTTTGCAAGCGCGTCGACAGACCGAACTTCGGCCTTTGCCTCGACACCTTCCAAATCTGCGGTACGTGTCTCTCTCCCCGCATTACGCCTGAGCGTCCTGATCTGACCCCCGATTCCGCAGCTCGCGCGTACGCGGACCCAACATCCGCAAACGGGCTCCTCCAGAACCCACCTGAGGGCTCCGCGATTCTGCAGCTCGCGTCGTCCCTGAAGGCGCTCGCGATCACGATACCGCCCGAGAAGATCTACTACCTCCAGATATCCGATGGGTCGCGGAAGGTGGCACCAGAGGAGCTCAAGAAGAGCGCGGAGGAGCAAGGAATCAGTCCCCTATATGCATGGTCGAACGCTTGGCGACCGCTGCCGTACATGGACACGTCAACTCCCAGGTCTGCCTCCGAAGGCGCGTGGGGCGGTTATCTCCCGGTCCTTGACGTTTGCGAAGCGGTGCTCAAGACAGGATGGAGGGGCCCCTGGTCGTACGAGGTAAACAGCTGCTACCATGAACTGCTCGTCATTCGGGAGCTCCGTGTTCACCGTGTTCTACCCAGGTGTTCTACCAGGAGGACATGTCGAAGGACAGCGAATTGATTCCTTCGAAGTGGACCAAGGCTGCGAAGTTGAGCCATATGCTTCTTGAGAAGCACTTGAAGGAGCGCGGATACTAAGGCTACTTTGGAAACCGAATGAGTGTAGGTTGAGTTGATCGCATACACAATCTGACACAAGTGCTTGTCCATTCTCGCGATGGTCACCGGCTTATTCATTGGTATATTGCCGGTGCCTGTCAATAATAGCATCCTACGCGTATCTCTCATTTTCTTTCATCAGCGTGTATATATTGGCCGGGCCCCTTGAAGACGGATCGGGGTGTGTGCGATATGTTGCCAGTTCGTGGAACCGCCGCCGCAGTGCGTCCTTCCAGATACATCCCACGTCGTCACTATTCTGGTATGGTTGTTAGGCACGCTTGTGGATTCTCGCACAAACTCTCCCAGGTTGAGGCCAAATCACTCTGCGAACCCTCGGGATCTTCGCTGCAGCCCACAGCGTGAGGATGCATTCGCCAACCTGCCCCGCGATGGCGCCTACATGTGGCGCTTATCTATCTGCTGCGCCACTGCCACTGGCGCACTCACTCATTCGTCCTCGCTTAGCAAGCCTTTTCGACTTACCATTGCTCGGCGATAACTGTTGTACCAACGCACAGATTACGAACTAGGAGAACCATGTCAGCGCCGGCGGTAGAACAGCTTGGTCGTACGGTATCCGCCTCTGACCGCTGCTCCGCCATACTGGCTCTGCTCAACGCGACATCATCTGGGAAACCTACCCCCCGCAATCTCGGGGAATTCCTGTAAATCTTGGTCATATCGTCCGATTCCTGACATTTACAAGAGGGGACTCCCAAATCGACCGCATTCTGGTAGTTTTGAGCCGTTAACGTCGATATTTGTTGCCATTTCTCATGTACTACTGAGTAAGTGTCGTGAAAGTGAGAAAAGACAGCTGCCATGGGAGTCATCCAGTGCACCGGCAGGCGCTTTGATATACATTGAACTGATCAATACAAGTTGAAGTATGTATGTGCATCCTTGAAAGGATTAACATAAAATGTACTACACTCTTCGAGCACGTTTTCGCTCGTCCATGCACGGGGTACAGCCCCCGACCACTTCGGTATGAGGTGAACGCTGCGCTCGATTAGGCTAACCGGGATTATTGACCCCACGCGCTCACCCCCTTCCAGTGTTCGTGTGACTTTGAACATACGCGAGTTGCGGTCCGGTGCGTTTGCAAACTTGGAGAACCATTCTACATACGCGAGGTGGCGAGGGGGTCGCTGGTGAGGTTGGAGGGTTGGGAAGAAGTAGTCGAGCGCGGCACCGGGAAGAGTGAACACCACGCGAACCTGGGCTATGCGTGTGTCTATCAAACGCAGGTCAGCGATCACACTGGGGCTCAAATCTTCACGAGTCGTGATGGTTCGCATACCAGAGAGATTACGGCCATGAGACCATTGTGTACAAGAGGCACCGAGAGTCGCATTCGACGTCTGCGCCCCTCTTTGAGAAGGGCCGTTCGTGCCAGCGGACACGCTGGCGGCGCTAGCAGGGCTGGGTCGTATGCGTACCAGCGCGGTGTTGAAGCGCCCAGGTATCATGGCGTTGTCTGCTGAACTGGCAGCGCTGCGGGGGTGTACATGTATTGAGTCGATCGTCTCATTCCCATAGATCGCCTCGTTCCAAAACTTGATGCGGTGGTAGACGGGGAGAGACTTGAATGGCATGACGACGTCTTCTGCGTGATACTCGACACGGCGCGCGTTGAATGTTGGATGGCGCCATTGGACGACGAACCGCGCGAGAGCGGGAATGAGGTACCGAGCGCCGTAGTGTGTGATGGAGGTCAAATCTGTGAGCGGCACCGACTTGCGCGTTGGATGCCGAGTCATTTTGAGTTGCAGGACAGACGTGAGATCCGGAGGCTGCCATCGGATAATGGTGTGTGTCGCTACAAGAGACCGGGAGCCATCCTCAACCTGTTGCTGACGCCAGAGGACGTAGTTGGCATGATGGGAGATCTTCTCGCGGCGCTCGAGCCACCTCGTCATCTGTGGGTACTCGTCCTTGTGGTTCGTCGCCTGATAAGCGTCCTTCGTGAAATCGATGTGAAGGCGCTCAGATGTCTCCGTGCTGTAGTTATCAGTCGTGCCAAACAATTTGATGCAGCGTACATAGTGAGCGAGGGAGTGCAGTTTGGGGATGTTGAAGCCAGTGCGAATGCCGAGTGTTTCGAAGACGTCGCGATCCGCATGGAAGGCGGAGAGGGCGTTGTCAAGAGCAGTGAGAGTGTCATCCGAGTGTATGGGGTACTGCGCCATGAAGACAAAGTCAAGGAGAGCACGTGTCGCGCGCGTCAGCTGAGCCGTCACTACGCGGCCACCGGGGAGATCCATGTCGCAAATAACCCCAAGGATGAAGCGGCTGATTTGCCGGTGTTCAGCGCCGCTCACCCGCGCGAGGTTACTGATACCTTTGTAGAAGATGCGGACACTATGGTTCGGAGGGAGCCATGCGATGCGCGCGTCCAGTTCTGACGTCCCACAAGCCAACTTGAGCCAGGCCACGAGGTGCTTGAAGACACCTTGATGTAGTTGGTGCAAGACATCGACAGTGATCGATTGGAAGATGTCGGTGTAGGGGAGGTCTTCCCAGAATGGATGCTGAACCGCCTTGATGTTGGCTTCGAGGCAGGCAGCACCGAAGCGATCGGGATCCGTGACCAGCATCTTCACAGCATCGCGAGCAGCCTCGAAGTTGCGTAACGGGTAGGGCGGTGGAAAGACTCCTAAGTCATCATGGGGACACTCACAGATGGGGCAGTCGCCCGTGTATGCGCAGCTGACCAGACACTGCTCAGGGTAGTCTCCGACATACGCGGCGAGAATTGGGTGGCACCGGCGAGTAACGCCGTCGCCGCTCATCATGCCTATCCCTTCCACACCTGCGGACTCTAGAGGAGCAAGGAGAGTCTTCATACATGCGTGGAATAGGTTGGCGAGCGTCCGCCGACGAATCGCCTGAGTTGTGATGTGGTCGAGACGGGTTGTGGGTAGGTAGGCGAGGAGTATCTGCCCTTGTCGCCCTGGCTTTTGACGGATTGCCTTGGGGAGGTTACCAATCGTTAGATAGACAGGATACGCAGTCTTGTTACGGAACAGTGTGACCTGCGTTTTGTCAGACGATATGATGATTGGCACGACGGTAGCCCCAGGTTTGTCGGCTTCGAGATGTTTCTGTTGTGGACGGTGCCACGAGAATGGCTCAGTAAGTACATGAAGGACGCCGCCGTGCACCAGTTCATAGTAGAGCTGAGACAATTACCTGCACTGACCACCACCACTTGCCGGTGTGCAGGTCGTGGTATAGACGGATTGTCTTGTCCATGTCTGCATAGTGCCGCTCCGGCGCGAAGCAGAGGTATCGCGCATGTTCGGGGTTATGCCAGAGCGCAATGATACATTCTAGGATGGGACGCGCATACATCTCGAACGTTTCGCCCATTGCAGTCGCTTCAAAGCGTGAGAATGCGGGGCACTGGTGGGGCAGCATGTCGATGATGGCATTCAACTCATTCGCATTCTTGTATGAAAGGCCAAGTGATTCTACAACCTACACTAACACGATTCAGGCAATGTAACTGGAGACCAGAAGACTGCACTCACCCCTTTGATTGCAAGAAGGTCTGAGAATGCGTTCGATGTAGGGCTGCGAGTCTTAGCCCACTGCGCGATTTTCCAGTCAAGCTCCGAACGGAATGGAGCGTACACATTCTCGGTCGACCCCTCGACGTTCTTGCCATAGATGTCGTAGGCCGACGTCAGTGTTGTCTGTGGAGATATAGGTGTGCCTGCCCGACCACCAAAATGGTGGATGTAGGATGGTGCGGTGCGAAGTTGCTCATGAGATGGAGGAGGAATGTTGCCAGGAGCTGACAATGTCGCGTGTGGATCGGGACCAGTACCAGAACCGTCAGGTTGCTGTCCAATGGGCTGCGATTCCCCCACCTGTGATGGCCTGGTGTGCTGGTGAGCATGGGAGTCGAGTTCGGTGCCGGTGATGCCACTTGAAGACACTTCAGCGTGCACCTCAGGCTGAGTTCGGGACGGTCCCATGCCATTACGGCTGGCTTCCTAATACACACCCTAGAGTTAGTACAGTCTTTTGCAAAACCGTTGGAGAAGGATACTGCTTTGTGTGCAGACTGGCCTGCACATTGGCAGAAGGGTCTCACCGGGAATGTCAGCGAGGGACCAGCTTGGGCCGTCGGGACATCGCAGTCCGAGGATAGTACTTCAGGAAAACCCTCCTCTTCATCGTCAGACACCTCGTTGACCAGGGGAGCCTCACGAGATAGGTCCAAAAGTGTGGAGTGTCCGCCCTCTCCATCAAAAGGGAAATCTTCATTGCAATAGTCGTCTCCGAAGAAATCGCCTTCAAAAGGTACAGGTTTTGGCTCCAACTCACCAGCGTCCTGATCCCCTTCTGTCATGTGCACGTCTTCAGGAGCAGGCTGAGAGAGGGAACTCGTTGAAGCATTGTCATTGCCTGGTGGTGATGTCTTGGGCCTCCTATGCTGAGAACTTGTCCTTGCGAGGTCATGGCGGTACGGCGTGCGCACTCTATTGAGGTGCTGGTCCCGAGCATGTTGGCAGCAAGGGGACGTGCTCTTGTTAAAATGTTGGACTAAGTCGCACTCCCGAAGATAGGGCCGGTTGCAACCTGAACATTTCCAGGTCATTGAGCAGTTCCAAGACAGACCCAGTGGTGAGCGAGAATGCAAAGAAAAGAGACAGTTAGATGTGGAACAAGGATATTGGCCAGAGGCCCGAGTCGGTGTGGCACCACAAAGGGTGCAGAATAATTGAGCAGTAATCGGGCTTTCAAATTTGCTAGACTCTGCGCAGCCTGGTTCAGCCAATAATAAGGAAAGAAAAGCGCTTCGTGCAATGTGTTTAAGACACAATAATATCAAGCACTTGGTCTTTGTAAGGAATGACTTCGTGGACGACGTACTGGCAACGCAGCATCACTCTCTCTTCTCCATCACTGTCTTCTGCATTCACTCAGCCAACTCAGATTCCTTCCTTTCCATATCTCTCTTCAGCAAATACACCACGGAAGCAGTCCTGGACTATAATACTCACTTCTAGTCATGTCAGCCAACCACCATCGTGTCACTCGCAGCCGTGCTGGTCAGATCTCTGCAGCGGATCAAGCCCTTAGCATTTGCGAGTATTCAGCAGAGCCTGAAGACGCAACGCGTCGTCCCAAACATTGTGTGTGTTATGACCCGGGCCCCACATCAAGAGTGCTCATGACTTGGACTCTAAGCAGCGACAAGATCACTGACTAGCGCCGCATTGGCCTCAAAACCCACCCGTAAGTTTTGGTACCATTATGACAGGGTTTCACTGACTCACCATGAGCTTACTGTGGGATCACAGAGCACAAGAGCTTGAAGGAAGACGAAGCTCAGGGGGGTGGTGCTATGTCACTGGACACGGCCTCAAACAAGGCTCAGTTGGATGCACAACAATCAAATAAGAGTGAGCATCCCTGTCTTCGTTCACATATGGTACACAAGCTAAAACACTAACAACTTGGAAGAAGTTGTGAATATCAGGACCAACATGCAAACAAAGACGAGCAATCGTGGAAGGCAAGACAAGCGCAAGCGTGCTCAGTCGAGCGCCTCAACTGCACCTAACCAGACATGTGAGTTGCTTTCTGAGAGGGCTTCAACCAACGGTGCAAGCTGACACAAGTCTTGATGCAACTTAATTGTTGTAGATACCAAATTGGATACCCAGCCAACCAAGAAGACCCGTATGGACATTGCCAGAGGGAAGAAACAACTTCTAGGTACGACTGAGGACGTCACAATGCAAAGTGCATGCACCTGATACTAATCATATCCGCAGACAACAACTTGCCTACAAGCAGCGCAACAGATCACACACTACCAGGTGAGCTTTATCCTGATAAATAACACCTGCACATCCTCTGATGCATTCCCAGCCCGTGTGGGCCAGAAGCATTGGCTCCAGACAATCGATGTTGACGCTCCTGACTCGTCTCCTGCTAGCGAGTCCGAGAATGCCGGAAAACAGGTGAATTCACGGCTACCCAAGAAGCCTATTTGTGTTTCGATCAGCCCGCAGGGAACCAGTGAGCTCAACCTAATTCTTGTAAGTCTCTTTGTAAGCTAACCTGGTGCCTCTGTAGGTCGTCAGGATAGTACAGCGCCTGACTCAATAATGGAGCGGAGTGCCGACGCACGTGATTCACACTACAACAATGATGGCGAGGATATCAACGAGGATACGGTCTCGCAAGGCGATGACGAGGGTGAGGAACAGGAGGACCCTCGAGAGCAGGTCAATGTGGATGATCTGTGGTCAGAGGTAAGCCATTACCAACCCCACTTTTGTCAGTATACCACTGAATTATTCGGCAGCGGGTCACGTTCTCCACACCGGGAAACTACCTGCGCTCATTAACCCCATACTCTGCTAACAGATCGGGCCCGCGCAATGGACCCCCTGTGACTGACAACACCCGCTCTGGGTCACCAAGTGCAGACAACCAAGCTGCCGATGGAGGTTCTTATTCCTATGCGGCACCCCCCCGCCCCCAGAGAACATCCACGCATAAGGAACGCAAGCTTGGTGCTGAGGTTCGTCCATGCCAATACTGAGCTGGACTGGCTTATGTTGATCGTTGCTCAGCAGATGCCAGTAGTGCGAGAGGCCAAGGATCGCACCAAGCTTCCTCCAGCATCCAGGAAGTCCCGTATGGCTCCAGTCCGGCTTGATGCGGAAAACTCGGAGTCGGACCTTTCAGATCATGACGAGTTTGACTGGAAGCCACGGACAACCATCTCGCGTGGTCTGAAACCCTCATCTGCGAGCAAATGGGAGGTTCAGATCAAGCCCGTGAGTAAGGAGATGAAAGCTGTTATGCGCAACAGCTTTGGGCGAGCGGAGCTGTTGATTGCAATAGGAGATCCGGATGGCTCACAATACCTCGACATCACTGATATTCAGAACCTCACAACTCCGTTCGAGCGCGCAGGAGTCGAAAACATCTGTCGCGCGGCGCTCATTGCATCTGCGGAGCAGCTTGGCTATGATGGTGAGTTAGATGTTGCCCATCGGTTGGAGCATGGGTCGGAGAAATACTACATTACACCGCTCACATCCTATGTAAGTCAATGTCACAACTGCTGTCTGTCTCTGCTAACCTTCTACACTGCAGACGGCAGCTCGTGCACGTCCTTTCCGCGCCAAGATCAAGGACGCGGCCACAACTGCATATGCTTCCGTGGTCAACCTCACGGGCCTCACCGCCGCCCAGGCAGGCAAGCTTCATGAAGGTGGTAACGTCCTGTACCCACAGAGGCCCAATGTGCGTACTCCCCAACCCCCGTGATGCATTGTGCTGACGTTGTGACTGCATGATAGGGGGACTACAACTACGGGCGGCCCTTTCATGGTCTAGGTATAGCCGAGGTTGCGCAGGCAGTGTTCTTCAAGAGTGCGAACTCTATCGGCATGCAGGAGCTCAAGAATTTCCAGTCTTTGCTTGCCTCTGCTCCGGGAGAATTGGAGATACCGGAGGTCATGCTTGCCATGACTGCATGTGCGGTGAGCCTATGTCGTGCTAACATTCAGGCCCCAAGCTTATTGATAACTCAATGCTGTCGTATCAACAGATCTCTGCGGTCATCTATGATCGTTCCAACCCTCCGGCGAACGGCAAGCCAGCGGAGTTCTCTGGTCCCGCACTGGAGGGCACATTCAGGTCTTTCTTGACGATCCTCGCCAATCTACGAGTCAAGGAACCAGTCCCATACCACGATCTGATGCATGATATCTGCATGCGTGCTTCGTAAGTCGCTCTATCATATCCCCGGAGCTGTGCTCATCGAAGTTCAGCGGTGGTCGCGCGGTCAACCACCATGGCGATGCTTCGCAGTCAGACATCGTCAATCGCGTGGACTGGGCGAACATCGGGTATAGCGCCACTGACGGCAATCATGAAGGCGCCACCCAGTAGAGGTCGACAGCAGTCTCAGCTTGCTATCCAAGTGACGCCTCAGATGCTTGTTTCGCCCCTCTTGTCAGACCGTCATCGCACCTCCACGCCGGCGATCGGCATCACCCATATACCCTGTCCCACTCCCGGACCTTCATGACATACTTCTCGCTACTCTACCTTCCTCATAACATCAGTAACTCGTGCTCAGTCTCCTGATTTATCGGCCGACGCTGGCGTCAGGTTCTCATGCGCCCTGCACTGCACTCTCGTTTCCCTTTTCGCACACCCCATCACCTACACGCATGCTCCGGTGTCTGCGCGGCGTGCGTTGCGGAGTCCGCGCCGCCGCCGACGTCAACGCGACCGTAATTCTGCCTTGTGTACATGCTCACTTCTATCGTGACCGTAATTCTGCCTTGTGTACATGCTCACTTCTATCTATCGCCAGTCTGAGTTGTCGCGGCCTATCTGAGAGGTCTCGCGAGTCCTCGCCATCTCATATACGAGTCACACTACTCCCTTACTACTCGTGTCTGCCTATGCGTGGTAATGTCATCTGTATAGCATGCACACCAGTGGTCCGAGGATGAAGCTGTTGCGGTTAATAGACCAATAATCGCACTGGAAATGTTCATGTACGTCAAGATCCTGGCATTTCCTGTCGGAAACAGCGGAATCTCACAGGGGGGACCTCTAGATTGCATGATTTTGGGTGACATTGTGAAGATCATCAGAATGAAGGAAATACATCGAAATGTATGATATTCTACGACGATTTCCGTAAATTCCAGACGATCGATTTTCCAGATGATGACTAAGGCGACCAACTCTGCAGACTATGCTGATGCAGATTAGAGCTGTGAACACGACAGACTATTGAAGGGCGTGGAGTATATAAGGCCGGGGATTTCGGGTGTCATGCCCCAGCAACACATCCAGCCGCGTCGGACAATTGTCATAAATCCAGCAATGACCAACCAGATCATCACCGAAGCCGCACCAAACACCTCGTATTGGACACCCGCGCAGGTACCTCCTGCAGGAACGCCCGCTCCCTTCCAGGACGGGAAGCCTCTCCCGACGCTCTTCCAGCCCATGAAAATTCGGGGAGTCGAATTTCATAACCGTCTTTTCGTAGGCTTGTCCATTTCACGTCCGAATGCTGCTGTAAAGCTCACTGTCCGTGCAGGTAGCACCTATGGGTTTGAGCTCGGCAAACCATAACGCGACAGTCACCCCGTTCCACACCGCGCTCGGTGCGTATCCCACGCTGACTCTGTCAGAGTTCGCATTCTGATCTAGCCATTGGTATCTCTTCCAGTGGGAGGGATCCTCCTACACGGTCCCGGCCTCACGATCGTCGAGGCCACCGCGGTATCGCCCGAGGGGCGCATCACGCACCACGACCCAGGCCTGTGGTCCGACGAGCAGATCCCGCCGCTCCGCGCGCTCGTTGAGTTTGCGCATAGCCAGGGCCAGAAGATCGGCGTGCAGCTCGCGCACGGCGGGCGCAAGAACTCGCTCGCGCCGCTCTGGCTTGCGGGGCACGGCGTGGTCACCAAGGCGCACGGCGGGTGGGCCGAGGACGCCGTCGCGCCCTCCGCGCTGCCGTACGTCGACCGCGAGGCTAACGCGGTCATTACCCCGCATGCGCTCACCGGGGAGGAAGTCCGGGAGGTCGTGCGCCAGTGGGCGGACGCGGCGCGGCGGGCGGTCGAAGCAGGCGTAGATGTGATTGAGATCCATGCCGCGCACGGATTCTTGCTGCACCAATTCTTGAGCCCAGTGTCGAACAGGCGCACCGACGAGTACGGAGGCAGCTTTGACAACCGCGCGCGGATAGTGGTAGAGATCGTTGACGCTATTCGGGAAGTGATCCCTGAGACGATGCCCCTCTTTCTCCGGTGAGCGTAAAGTTGTGCGAGCATAACACTGTTCAAGATACTCATTGGGACATGTACAGACCATCGGCGACGGATTGGCTCGAGAAGGTCGCACCCGACGAGCCTTCCTGGAGACTAGAGGACACCGTTCGTCTCGCGCGGCTCGTCGCGGAACACGGCGTCGATCTCATCGACGTGTCTTCGGGAGGACTCGACCCCCGCCAGAAAGTCGAGAAGATCGCGCCCGCGTACCAAGCGCATTTCGCCGAGGCGGTCAAGACGGCGCACGGCGAGCGTGTGCTCGTAGGCGCTGTAGGGGGCATCACGACCGGAACGCTCGCGCAGGAGGTGCTGGATAAGGGCCAGGCGGACGTGATCCTCGCGGCGAAGCAGCTCTTGAACGACCCGGCGGCGACGAGACGGTTTGCGGAGGAGTTGGGTGTCGAGGTGAAGCTCCCGAACCAGCTGGATTGGTCGTTCAATGGCCGCGGGAGCTTGGCGCGATGGAAGACGGAGTAGGCGCAGACAGACACCTTCGTAGCCGCAGACGGTATGCTGTGTCGATCGCTGTCTATGTGGAACTGGTCCTCTCCAACTATACCAGGCTTTGGGGCTATATACACTGTGGCACTTGTCACCAAGACATTTCATGCTCGACTGACACATGAGGATAGATATAGAAGCTTGAAGAGTACAATGCGTACTGGCTCGCATAATGTGATGAGTTCACGTTTGTCACTCAATGGCAGTGTTTTCCTCGCTGTGGCACGCAAGGGTGTGCAAAGAGCACCGATGATCGTTATATCCGTCGGTATATCGAGAACTCAACATGATTACGAGCATCCTACCACTATTTCACAATCTGGAGTAGCGCTGCGATGAAGAAAGCCAGTGGTGTCGCTGAGTCTTAGTACAATGAACTGATTCAATCGAGTACGACAGCGTGTGCTACCGGCGCATTGATGGGTTCTGTCCGACCCATGCTACTGCGTGAGGATGGATTGGTCAACCTCGAAACGCGATGGCGCCACAGCCTGCCACACTCATATTCTTGGTCAGCAAGTTCGTCTTCAGTACATTGCACAGTAGTCTACCAGTGCTGAACTGGTTTTCGTAGTAGGTATAGCTTACGAATCAAGGTATTGCATATTAGCCGCTGCGATGGAACAGCCTGGGTTGTCCTGAGTCGATAGCAGCCTCAAGCCGCGACCGTCGGCGGCCTCCGGCATTGCTCGACCGCGTCGTTCTGACTAAGGCAACGACCTCCGCAGGTTACGCCGATGTCGCTACAAGCTGAGAACATCCCACCAGCGGGAGCCCGAGGGGGTATATATAGGAAAGGAGTTCGAATACTGCCATGCACCAACAACAACACTCAGCCGCCTCCGAGGACAACATCCGTTACAAGTCATGACTAGACAACAAATCACCGAAGGCGCCCCAACACCTCTTACTGGACGCCGGCACAGAATCCGCCTGCAGGGACAGCTGCCCTTCCAAAGGACGGTAAGCCTCTCCCGACGCTATTCGAACCCATCAAGATTCGCGGGGTCGAGTTCCAAAACCGCCTCTTCGTGTGTTTCTTCCCTTCACATTCGAAGCGTTTCTGGGAGCTCATCATCAGTGCAGGTAGCACCCATGGACCTGAGCTCATCAAACCATGATGCGAGTGTAACGCCATACCATACCGCCCAATGTGCGTGTCTTACACTCTCGCCGATCACGCCCGGGTTTTGACGTTGCGTTAGTGGGTGGGATCATCTTGCACGGCCCCGGCCTGGCACTCATCGAGGCAACCGCGGTGTCTCCTGAGGGCCGCATCACGATCCATGACCTCGGGTTGTGGACGGACGACCAAATACCACCGCTCCGCGCGCTCGTCGAATTCGTGCACAGCCAGGGTCAGAAGATCGGCATCCAGCTCGGGCACGCGGGACGCAAGAACTCGCTCTCCCCGCTATGGCTCTCCGGCCCTGGGGTGGTTACGAAGGCACAAGGAGGGTGGGCAGAGGACGCAGTCGCTCCCTCAGCGCTGCCGTACGACAGCAGCGCCGATACGATCATCACGCCACATGCGCTTACGACCGAAGAAATCAAGGAGCTCGTGGGCAAGTGGGCAGCTGCGGCAAGACGGGCAGTTGAGGCGGGTGTGGATGTGATTGAGATCCACGCCGCGCACGGGTTCTTGGTGCACTCGTTCCTGAGTCCTGTGTCAAACAAGCGTACGGACGAGTATGGGGGCAGTTTCGATAACCGGGCGCGGTTCCTGGTGGAGATCGTGAAGGCTATCCGCAAAGTTATCCCCGGAACCATGCCTCTCTTCGTCCGGTGAGTACGGCGCGACGACGTTTCAATAGACGGTGCTCACCGAGATACGCGCAGACCATCTGCGACTGACTGGCTCGAGGAGGTCTTGCCTAACGAACCGTCTTGGAGAATCGAGGACACCGTCCGCCTCGCAGGGCTAGTGGCAGAGCACGGCGTTGATCTCATCGACGTGTCCTCGGGAGGACTCGACCCTCGTCAGAAGATCCAGAAGATCGCGCCCGCATACCAGGCACACTTCGCCGAGGCGGTCAAGAAGGCACACGGCAGCCGCGTGCTCGTGGGCGCTGTCGGAGGAATCACGTCGGGCGCGCTCGCGCAGGAGGTGCTGGACAAGGGTCAGGCGGATGTGATCCTCGTGGGCAAGCAGTTCCTGAACGACCCGGCGGCGACGAAGCGTTTTGCGGAGGAGTTGGGCGTCGAGGTGAAGCTGCCAAATCAGATCGACTGGGCGTTCAACGGGCGTGGAAGCTTGGCGCGATGGAAGAAGGAGTAGGACAACTTCGTAGAGGCTGTGTTGTGTAGAGTACATTGTGACTGGTTGAAATCCTGGACACTGCGAGGATGAGGGATTAGGCCGCCACAAAGAGCTACCAGCGACATTGTCAGGAAGTTATCTCCATACAGCATGGTACTTGTCTCACCGCTGACACTGGAGTACTGGCCCGTGGCCCCTTGCAGAGGCTCGGTTGTCCTAGGATGAGTTGTTTCTCCCGTGATGGCGCTATCATGATGTCCTCGCGATCGGAGAGAATCACCGCATGCTCGGGGTATGACTAACAAGAGCTGGTCGTAGTTGGGCCAGCAATTGCTACTACGGCTTTCGCAGGCCGAGGTTCAAATAGCTCCAGTCTATATGAGCAATGTCCACGATACGCACCCATCCCATCCTCATTCATGGCAGAACTAGTCACCGAGCCAGCACCGAACGTCTCTTTCTTCACCCCCGCGCAGAACCCGCCAGCGGGCACCGCCGCGCCCTCGAAGAATGGCAAGCCGAACCCGACGCTCTTCCAACCTATCAAGATACGCGGGCTTGAACTTCACAACAGGATCTTAGTGCGTTTTCTCCTTGCCGTGCGAGGTAGACCAGCAGTTGAATACTGACTTTCTACACCTTTCCGTAATTGCTTGCTCCACTGCTGTGTAGGTGTCGCCTATGGGCATGTGCTCTGGAGACAACGGCAAGCTTACCTCATTCCATACGGGGATCTGTGAGTGTCAACACGGTATGTACGCATCAAGTACACAACTGACCTCATCATTCTCATCCAGTGGGCGCGGTGATCGCGCGAGGACCCGGCCTCACGATCGTCGAGGTCACCGCCGTGTCGCCTGAGGGGCAGGCGACCACGCACGACAGCGGCCTCTGGTCGGACGAGCACGTCCCACCGCTCCGCGCGCTCGTCGAGCTCGCGCACAGCCAAGGGCAGAAGATTGGGATCCAGCTAGGCCACGCAGGGCGCAAGGCCTCCATCGCGCCCCTCTGGCTGGCGCACCACGGCGTCGTGCCGAAGGAGTTCGGCGGGTTTGCGGAGGACGCCGTCGCTCCGTCACCGATACCGTATGCGGAGTCTTCAGGAGCGGAGCCCGCTGTGAAGGGCGACGGAAACGTGCCTCCGCCGAGGGAGCTCAGCAAGGACGATATCAAGGAGCTCGTCGGGAAGTGGACGGCGGCGGCGCGGAGGGCTGTCGAGGCCGGGATCGACGTCATCGAGATCCATGGCGCACATGGGTATCTTTTGCACCAGTTCTTGAGCCCGGTGTCCAACAAGCGAACGGACGAGTACGGAGGCACCTTCGAGAACCGCGCGCGTATTGTCGTCGAGATTGTGGATGCCATCAGGCAGGCCATCCCCGACACAGTGCCTCTATTCCTAAGGTGCGGTAGCATTGGTCACTTAAAAGCGGAGTGGCTGGCTCACTGATGGGGACCCAGAATATCGGCGACAGACTGGCTCGAGAAGGTCGCCTCAGATGAGCCTTCTTGGCAACTGGAGGACAGCGTCCGTCTTGCAGGTCTTGTCGCGGAGCATGGCGTCGATCTCATCGACGTCTCCTCCGCCGGAATTGATCCTCGGCAGAAACTCGAGTTCCTCGCGCCTGCCTACCAGGCGCACTTCGCGGAGGCGATTAGAAAAGCGCACGGGGACCGCGTGCTGGTGGGAGCCGTCGGCGGCATCAAGACGGGGAAGATTGCTCAGGAGGTGCTGGACAAGGGCCAGGCCGATGTCATACTGGTCGGAAGCCAGTTCTTGAAGGACCCGGCGACGGTATTCACGTTCGCCGAGGACTTAGGAGTAGAGGTGAAGCTGCCGCACCAACTGGATTGGGTGTTCAATGGAAGGGGTAGCGCCTGGCGCTGGAAGAAGCAGTAGACGAGGTTCATGTTCATTCTCAATGTACAACAGAAAGGCTGCCCTCACGCCTGAAGTTCCTGTAGCCGAAGAGTAATGAAGACCCGTTCAGCTTCTGCATGCAGTCGCAGTATATTCAAACCGTCACTCACCTCCGCAAACCAGCATGCGAACTGTTCGTGCAGTTCGAGGTATACATGGAACCGTATACCATGTGCACCTGCCTCCTCATCCTACGTATAGGTGACACCACGCTTGAAGAGGCTTATCGCGTATGGCTCCATATCCGGCTGCATATCAGTCTGACTGCACATCTTCGTATACTCGGCTCACGTCGTGCACGAAGCCCTCGGCGGTTGGGTAAAGCGAGAAGGCCGCGGGGCCTCGGCGAAGGACCTGCAGGAGGTGCATAAACGTGGCGGTGTACAGATTCAAAGAGATTACCACAGCCTATTCAGTGGCGATCTCCACAAGTTGGTACATCCATCTCGTGTGTAGGATGACTATACAACGACCATGTCTAAGACACGGCGACTTCCAGGCAACGTGCATGTATGCGCCTGAGACATGGCTCAAGTCGTCCCCCATATAGACAGGGCAACATCCCGGACGAGCGTAAGCTTCTTCACCATGACCTAACGGCAATTCGTTTCAGCGCGCAAGCAACAATAGCGATCGGAAAACCCACCTCATGTGTGATGACTTCAAACCCTGGGGCGTGAGAGGCGAAGCCGCACTGCGGGCTTAGAGAGAGCCTATCGGGAGTGAGCAGGCGACCACTACTCCAGAGCGCAGGATGCGCGGTTGACATACTGGTCGAGTGCTTCTTCCACGGGCCGTGGCATCTCCCCATGCGCAATCACTTCCGCAGCGCGCATGATACGCCCGCGGAGGACCTCCGGATCTTCGAGCTGCATGGGCGGAGAAGCGTGAGCGGCCGCCACAATCACTCAGAAGCGGTGGGCGTGGGCACCTCAGGGCTCTTCGTGGACACCAGACCGAGGACGATGTGCTTATTTCTCGGGACGTGCCGGAGGGGTTCGAACGACCCTGCGTTGTCATTGTCGTATTCCAGCTACGGAGCAGGGTCAGTTTGCAGGATTGTCAACGTCGCAAGACAGTCGAGAGGATACTACGCACGTAGTACCGGTCAAAGTCGAGATCGTTGAAGAGCCTGTGCGCGATTCGGTTGTACGGACCGTGGGTGAACGGCTCGCGGTTAGGCTGCCTCCCGGTTAGACGTGGCCTGCCTCCATATCTGCAGCGGCTCACCTTGACGTTCCCCCGACAGAGGTGGATTCCCATGCTCAGGTCTGGCGGCCTGTCCCGCGCACAGTCGTTTAGAACGCCGATGTACGTGTCCAGAAGCACGTCAGGGTCAACCCCTTCTTGCGCCATAACCCGTCGTAGGTTCTCGTCGCAGAAACAGACGAGTATCGGATCGTCTATCTGGATACGGCCTGCACGGGTTTTGCGGATGAGAGACCGGCGGGACCGGGACCGGGTTGTCAGCGGATCAGGGAGAGGGTCGTAGGGAGGGACTGACGGCATCCCCTCGAGTACAGGTCGCGAAACTCGTCCCGGTATATTCTAACCAAGTCCGCGAAGTACTCCGCTAGGGACCGTACCCGCCCAGGCGGTCAGCGCGGCGTCCGTGGGACGTGGTGGGAACGCGCACGCACCGTCGTTGGAGTACGCACACGGTTCGTAGGTGTACTTCCCGTGCCGGAAGTGGTACCACTCCGGTGAGCCCATCGTCACCTTGAGCTTAGTGGCGTTCTGGCATCCAGAGTGGTGCAGCGGTCAGCGGGGTTCATTCGGCGACCACAAGGGAGGCCGCATGACGGCCTCGCGGCAAGACGCACCTCGGGGCCCGCGACCGCTTTGAGGAAATCAAAGGCTTCCCCGTAGAGCGGACCCGGCCGCTCTAACTTCCCCTGATCTCATCGCGGGTTCAGTGCGGTCTCAGCTGCAGATGGTTCCGCGGGAGACGCACGGTGCAGATGCGGGTGACCGGCATGTAACGCACGAAGTTGAAGGGCTAATTAACGCGCAGATGTTAGTAGCCGGAGGTATTAAGAAATAAGGCGGCGGCCTTGCCTGGAACAGATACTGCGGCGCTGCAGCAGGGAACGGCCATTAGCCCCATATAGCGATGCCGGAGAACGAGCGGTGCGCACGGTCCTCGATCACTTCCAATCCACCGAGGCGGTCGAACAGCCCGTCGTAGAACATTGTCCTAGGTTTCATGTTAGACCGGTGGAATCGTGCTGGCACTTAACTGTCGTACCGTCGATATTCGCCATCGGTGATTGTGGTAAGTCCCAAGCCGAGTTGAAAGCGGACGATGTTCGCGATGCTCTTGTCTTCACATGCCTTGACCTCTTCCTCGGTCCGTTTGGCGCGTTGGAGGTCTTTTCGCTTCTGGAGAAGGATGGTAGGTCTCTTCAGCGAGCCTATGTGTTCAGCGCGAGAAACTAGCATGCCGGAGAGGGGGGTGAGTGTGTGGGATGAGCCTAGGACATTCGCCCTGTTGTATATTTATCGCATCCGTCCAGTGATGCAGCCGCGAGGTCTCGGACGGACAGCACGCTCGGCTCCGCCGCCGAAGGGCGCGCAGGCGCGTGTTGCTCCAAGAGGGTTGGGACAGAGAACAATCAAGCGGACCTGTGCGGGCTTTGAAGAGGTCACAAGGGCCACCGGCGCCGGCGGTGTTGAGATAGTGGCGTTGTGGCGGAATCTGCTTAATAGAGTAATGGTGACATTTGTCCATCCTCGGAATATTGCACGACAAAGGCAGAGCCGGACAGTGGTATCCCACTTCGCACGGAGGGGTGACCAAAGAATGCAGCAAACTCGGGCTTGGTCACCCTTCCGAACTAAACCTCGGCGTGATCTCCGCGACAGAATGACCGGGCGCCGGTAACTCAGTTGTCTCGATAGCATGTTTCAACCGGTTCGGGATGCAGAGATTTGCAGTGCAAGCCACGTACCTTATACGTCAAAGAAACGATGGCCACAGGACGTTAGTTGCGCGTGATCGGCTATGACAAGAACGAGTGAGTCCTGTGGAACAACTTCCCGGCACCGCATGAAACCGTCGCTGGCCTGGACATTCGTGAGTAGGGAAGTCACTGGACTCCTTTCATTGCAAGCACCAACCACGTTTCAAGTATGCCGAACGTCTATAAGTCGGCTGTGAGAAGCGTAGTGGCATGGGGCCCGCAACGCCTTGAGGGATTT
Source organism: Trametes elegans (assembly GCA_022606155.1). Taxonomy (NCBI): domain Eukaryota; kingdom Fungi; phylum Basidiomycota; class Agaricomycetes; order Polyporales; family Polyporaceae; genus Trametes; species Trametes elegans. Next base: position 33,736 of record JABYQO010000027.1, on the reverse strand, counting down.
GGCATTCGGAGGCACCTCCATCCGAGCTCGTCAAACACGATTGCACTGACAGGGCAGTGTGTTCTGTGCGAAGGCTGGGCCTATGATTCCCGTGCATAGTATAAAGCCCTGAAACGGTCTGGCATTGCCAGGAAATCTGCAGCAAGCGTGAAACTGGAGCGATGATTGACGACATGCCGGAACAATAACATCTTTTTGGTCTGAGCCATGGTACGAGAGCGAGGCTGCGAACGAGGAACGTCAGCAGCCGCAACTCCAAGCAATCACGAAAGACTTGGAGCTTGCAATGCTCTGTGATCTACCAATGCGTGGTATGATGTTCGGGCTCTGACCTCGTGCGCTGCCGCCATCGCCCAGACCGTCATGTAAGTGTCCTTGACTTGGCCGCAAATGACTTGAGCCCTGATGCCTTTTGCTTTTTTTCCCCTCTTCTATTAGCACCGGCAACAACCTGAACTTCGAGCGTCTCACATCCGCCTCCGCGTCTGTTATCCTGTTTCGATGTACGTCCTCTGCATCTTCTATCTTGATAGGCTAGCGGTTCTGATTCCCGACACTCTCGTAGAACGTCACCCAGATCATCTCGCCAAGCCGTTCGCTCACGCGGACACCAAAACGACCAAAAGAAACGAGAATAATTGAAGAAGAAAAAGGTCTCATGTCTGCTCTCTGCTGTCTCCTCCCCCCCTCTCCTGTCGTCTGTTAGATGCGATTGCTCGTCGTCGCGGACTTTACTGTACGGTTGGTTCTAGGTGTCTGCTGTCGTTGGTACTTTATACGTATGTACTTAGGTAGTATGCATGCTGAACACCTTCCGTCAATAAATATCTTTTGTGTGTCGTACCTGTTACGTTTGTGCGAGTATGAGTGAACGAATCTGGCTGTGGTGTACCAGTTACTCTACCGTGAAACTCTTGATTGTGATCGTTAACTCGCGTTTCGGCAGCAAGAGATTCTGAAGTGGACATATCGCCCGAACCTGATGATCCGATGCCGTCAGGTTCCATGTCGTCAACACGGTAATACCGACCTACTGACTCGAGCTGTCCAATTTCTTACCGTTGTCTTAGATGTGTGTGTCTCTTCACATCTTGTCGCTATCTTCGAGCTTTTCCGTCTTTACTCCCGCTGATCTACAGGACTGGCTCGGATGACAGTAGTATATCTCATTACGGGGATACAAGATGTATATCTCTCTCTTGACACAACCCGCATACTACATCTCGGAAAACCTCCCTCGCCGATTTCATGGGAGGTACATGTAAATAGTGAAAATCACATACTTTGCGTAACTTTCCCGATTGCATGCGATTCTCGGAAAATGGCAAGTACCCTTCGTGAGGATCGCAGGGAATCAATGGCGTTTTCACAGAATTACAGCGTACGATGCGGAGGTATTCATGAAAAATCATCTCACCATAACGGGATTCTCACACTTCGCCACACGTTCGTTCAGAGGCTGTACATATAACATTACTGCACGAAAGCAGATAGGGGATTCTAAAGTACGAGGCTACAATCTGAAGATATATGTACTGGAGAGGTCAGTAGGGGCGGTGGCGTAAGGGAGTGATATGGATGGCGGCGGGGAAAGCTGAAGAAACAAGTCCGCATCAAATAACGCGAGGTCGAGGAAGATGCGGTGGAGTCCGAGGGGAACTGGGGAGTTCCTATCATACGAGGCGAAGGAAGACGAATTGCGAAAGAGGGTGGGATGAGGAGGACATTGCAGAAAGTCCGTGGTGACTGAGGTGGCTGCCGAAGACGTATGGCCACTGAAGCCGACCTAGAACACGGGGGAATCAGCCCATCGTATCGCTAAGCAAGCACATTTATGACCATCAACTCACCTCGACGTCACTGATGCGGAGGTCGACGAGCAGACAGAGGGGCAATCAAGGCTCCAGCGACATTGTGGATTCTACTGCACCTACTGCACGATGCGGGACCAATCCACGCTCGAGACAATTTGGGCCTGCGTCACCGCGCTGTGATGTTGCATAGCTCGACCGCGCCTGCAGAATTGTGAGCATACTGTACAGGCAAGGACTTGATTTCCAAGCCCTGTGGCAATAAGATGACTTACGACGCCGCCATGCATATGTCGTGCATGAGCGCGTGGTACCGAGGCAAGTTCTTCTGGCGGAGGCTGACCAGGACTCGCATGTAACCCCGGAATAACCCTTCGAGGTATGTACTTGCAAATTCAGTCGGGTTGACTGAATCATCTGGACGCCCTGCCGCTACATCCCTGATTGTGGCATTGATCTGGATCAAGGGTTGGTAAGCAGAGGTCATATACTGGAAGCCGCCGCATGGAAGAACTCACCGCGCAGGCCACCATTGCTAACATGAAATCAGGGATTTCCAGTTCATGGGGAGCAGAGGGGAGCGACGACGTGAGGGAATGAACATTCTGCATACCCAGCTTGCACGAGGAATCAATATCGGAGAAGAAGGCGTCACGGACAGCCTCTACAATGCCCGGCCCACGGAAAGGCTGAGCGTAGTCGCGCTTGTCCTGCCTCAGAAGCTGTGGTGAGTAGATCACATTGCAGGCCATGTATGCACTCACATCACGTCCAATCGGGAATAGGAAATTGTTGCTCTCCACAAGTGCAGTCAGCATCGAGGCAGGCTTGTCGTGCAAACCCAGGCTTGCAATATATGATTTTGCGATTGCCTGACGGATAGCATTGCGATACCGATTCGCATCGGCTTGCACCTAGCATTGATGGCTACAATCATCGACTCGGAATGGTATAGGCCAGGGACATACCTTGCGGACGAGCGGCATTACATAGAGCTGCTCATCACCCCGTTCGAGCCGGTCTGCAATGTCATACTGAGAATCGTACCCTCGCTCTTCTGCAGCAGCAATGAGTGCTTCGAGAGCAAGCAACTCAATGCCCTTGAGGCCCACAGGCGTTGGCATCTGTGACGTCTCTTCGGGATCTTCGATGATGTTGCCGTAGCCCAGTGTAAGGAAGAGCCTTGCTTTCGTGAATGCGTGATGGACGACGTCATTCATCTCCCTCCCCAAGCCCTTGATCTTGAGGAGATATGTGTTCCGGCTACGTGTTTGCAATGCAGACGATATGTCTGTGTGCGGAAGCCAAGGAATCTCCTGATCGCTAGTAAGGGATGCATTCTGCGTACCATGGCCGTTGTTCCCTAGGGACCCTGCGTCTGTACATTGGTGTATGACAGGTGATGGTGTTAACACACTCTTCAGCAGCAGCAGAGACAGCGGAATGGTGGGCTGTATCTGCGTACCTGTGCGGGGCTTTGCAGGCTTCACGACAGGCATCTGTTTGGTTGTATAAGCTGAGTAAAGGCCTGTGCATCTTGCAGGGACGTACCTCTTCCACTAGCTTCCGAGTTCGGTTCTGCACTCTGCTGGGATGCTTTGGTGGAGGCTATCAAAGAGGTCAGCAAATCGCATATTTGCCAACAGTTCAAACGCACAGAGCTCTGCACTCTCTCCTCAACGGGGAAGACAGCTCTCCCGGAGAATACAACCGCCTATGAACAAGTAAGTGTATGGCCGCACAGGGGAGGGAAGGCCTGCTTACCTCAGCACAAAAATCAGCATTGTCGATAGCACCATCCCGCAGCTCGGCACCATCCTCGCTAAGTTCGTCCACATCGTTTTCATGGGCTTCGCAAGGTCCTTCCTCACCGTCTTCATTGTATGGCTCATTGAAGCCATCAGCAGGGGTTTTCCGAACCACCCAAGGAGGGACTGCTCGACATCTGTTAGTTGTCGAAACATGCATACTTCAGGGCCAGATTGCACACCTGTGGTCTTTGCTCTGTTCAGCTCATCTTCCGAAGATGAGGCAGAGTTGTCAACATCAATAGGTGCGAGCGCTGTGGTGCTACTTGACGTTTCTGTGCCGCAATACATATGAGGTGGTATATTGATAGTAATAGTCCATATAACATACGTGAGGCAATCGTGTGGGCCTTTCCATTGGGAATATCACCCTTAACTCTCTTCCGTGAGTTGTTGGGGGTTACAGTTCCACTGGCGGGTCGCGTCTCTCCATGTTTGCGTTTGGGTTGCTTGTCCACCGCCAAAAAACATGTGCCAGACTCTTTGTTGACTTCCATTTCCCCTATGAGCCTAATCAATTAACTGGTTGAGATATGATAACCCAGAAACAGCATACCATTGGGTTTAGCATGCATGTTCGACTTCGAGGCACCCGTGCGACGTCCGCTTTGATGGGCGCTACCAACTTGCGGAGCATCACATGACTTTGGAGGGGAGTGCTCAGAATGCAGAGGCTGCATCGACTGAGTTTGACCTGAATTTGAGGTAAGTTACATGCAACAACTGAATAAAAACACCACATGAGGATACAACATACATTGACTAGTTTGCATGCCAGTTGCTGGCACAGTGGAGGCTGAAGTTGCTGGCCGGGACCTGCCCCGAGGCCTGCCTGTGATACCGGTGCAACAACGGCGTGAGCAAGCACAGGCTAGAACCATGCAACCCCTTGTATACATACCTCGACCACGGGGCTGAAGCTGAGGTACAATCTCCTGCGACGGATGGCCCTCGGGGAATGTCTGGGTTGATGGGACAATGCCAGAGACGCCACGTCGACCTCGGTTGCTGCTACGAGTTCTTGTCGCAACCGATCCATCTGAGCTTGCTTGCATGGTGAGTTCCAGATAAATATTGTTCGTTTGTGTGAAGGAAGTTGACCAGAGAGTTCAAAGAAATGACTGAGGGGGGAGAGAATCGAAGATGTGTGACTGGCAGAAGCTAAGGTGCGACCCGACCCGAGATGCGCCCCAAACTTGTTTGTTTGGCCCAAACCTTACCCATCCGGAGTGTGCCGGTCCAATGGCAATAGCACCATGGGCAGAGATAACGTGACTTGTGGCGAGTGCCTCTTCGACTGGCACACTCATCTGGCTGCCCATTAACCACTAGCTTCTTGCTCTTCAGTCTCTCTCAAGATGCTGTGGAGGTGCTCAGGCTGCAATGACACATTCATGCTGGAGAATCACTATGTGCAACATCTCAGAACTGGACGGCGACCGGAGTGTGCACTCGCACGCGAGGAATACAGGGGGCATGTTCAAAGACCCTTCCGGCATGACCCACCCACCCGCAGACCTCGACATCACCCTCAAAATGAGCAGGCATGCTCACGCGCTCCACTCCAGACCTCAACATTGAACGACTCTCGACGCAGCCACGAAATCCAGCAGCACACCTCTTCGGATGATGACGGAATGGATGTCGATCCAGAACCATCTCCCGTGCCTTTTGAGGGTGACATGTTTGGCAGCCACGATGAGTATCGGGAAGAAGAGTTTCCTTTTGGTGGTGAAGACATGACAGAGCCTCGGATTCCAGAAGCAACAGTTCGAAGCGCACCCATAGTTCAAGAGACAAGTGATGATGAAGACGACGACCTTGAAGAGGCTGTGGGCTGTGACATCCTTGAACCTCCCACCCATCCTCAAGAACACCTGCAGGATGAATGCGACTACAACACACCACCACGTTCACCATTGCCAGTCGACCTGCATCTTGAGGTGCGGCTTTTACCTCATGAGCCTGGCTGGGTCACTCCTAACCTCCTCAGGCAGGCAGATAAGCTCGGTGTGCGCCTTGCAGAGCACATTGATGAGCACATGGCAGAACACAGAGGGGATGAGCAGCTGCAGCCTGAGCGCAAGGTGCGCGGCCCATATGGTGGTGGGCGCGGGGCCGGTGATGTTGACCTTGGTGAGGATGAGCATGGTACAGAGCCAGGCGGTGTTGGGCACGGATGCGAGGTAGGCATTAACTTCTGTGTCCAACTCCAGCCTGCACTCACCACGGAGTCGATTTCTGTTTAACTCTGTGCGCCGCCCCCCCCCCCTCTGCATCTCTCCTAACCCTGAACGTCATGCAGGGTACAGAGGAATGCAGTCAAGATGACGAGCGTGACTTGCACAGGCATGCGAGTGGGCCAGGTGGCATTCCTGCGACTCTCCATGACCAGCTTCGCTCCCCTCCAACATGCGTGAAACATTTTGGAGGCCGCGCTGGTGCGCCTGTTGACCCTGATACTATGCGTGCTGCTGGTTACAAACTGTATGGGGCGAAGATCAAAGGGAGTGAGGACACTCCCTTCGCGCCATTCCGTTCCCAGCTGGATGCCGATGTCGCGCATTGGGCCAAGCTTCGGGGACCAACTTCAAACGCGTTTTCCGAACTCGTAGCAATCAAAGGGGCAAGTTCTCAGTGCCACATCTCTGCATTTCAAACTCACGCCATGCCTATACAGCTCGTTGAAAAGCTTGGCCTGTCATACAAGAATGCAAACGAGCTCAACCGCATCATTGACACCCAGCTGCCTAATAGTCGCCCGTCATTCTCGCGATACGAGGCTATGGTGATGGGTGAGACGTTCGAGATGTATGCCCGCCCCCTCATGGACTGCCTCGTTGCGCTCTATAGCAATGCTGAACATGTCCAATACCTCTGTTTCACGCCTGAGCGGCATTACGCCGATGACAACCAAGTAATACGTTTATACCATGATTTGCATACCGGCAAGTGGTGGTGGTCAGTGCAGGTATGTATAGTTATCGTAAGGACAATGGTGTGTAAGTAACCTGTGCATATACTGTGCTAGAAACAACTCGAGGAGGTCAAGGAGGGCGCAACTGTCATGCCAGTCATCATCTCGTCTGACAAGACTCAAGTCACGCTCTTCCGGAACAAGACGGCATACCCCGTCTACGTGACGATCGGCAACCTCCCGAAGTCTATCCGTCAGAAGCCTGGACGTCAAGGCCAGATTCTACTTGCCTACCTCCCCACCAGCCGCCTCGACCATATCTCTAATCAGGCACAACGGCGTCGCATCCTCGCCAACATGTTCCATGCATGCATGAAGACACTCCTAAAGCCACTCGAGTCTGCTGGGGTGGATGGGGTGGTGATGACGAGCGGCGATGGCGTCTCACGTCGCTGCCACCCCATTCTCGCGGCATACGTTGGGGATTACCCTGAACAGTGTCTCGTCACCTGCGCATATAACGGCGACTGCCCCATCTGCCAAACCAAGCACTTCAACCTGGAGCAGTTCCCCATTCAGTATCCACTACGCGACTTCAAGGCCTCGCTCAATGCTGTGAAATCTGTCGGCACTGACAACTTCGCACGCGCATGCGAGCACGTGAACATCAAGCCCGTCCAGCACCCATTCTGGGAGGACCTGCCCTATGTCAATATATTCCAGTCCATCACCGTCGACGTCCTCCATCAGCTATACCAGGGTATGTTTAAACACCTTGTAAGCTGGCTCAAAGAGGCGTGCAGTACTGCTGAGATAGACGCACGTGTCGCACGTCTCCCTCCCAACCACAGCATTCGCATCTTCTACAAGGGGATATCCAACCTTGCACGGATCAGTGGCGCTGAGCACCGACAGATCAGCCGCTTTCTACTAGGTGTAATTGTCGACATGGACTTGCCCGGCGGGCGTGAGACAACCTCCCGACTAGTGCGCGCCACCCGCGCTCTCCTCGACTTCATCTACCTTGCGCAGTACCCCATCCACTCCACAGAGACACTCTCCGCCATGGACACCGCGCTTTGCACCTTCCATGAGCACCGCGACGTCTTTGTAGACCTCGGGATTCGCGCAGGCTTCAACATCCCGAAGCTACATGCGCTCGCGCACTACGTTCGGTGCATCAAGCTCTTTGGTACGACAGACAACTACAGCACCGAGACTTCGGAACGCCTCCACATCGACTTCACGAAGGATGCGTATCGGGCCACGAATCACAAGGATGAATACCCGCAAATGACTCGGTGGCTGGAGCGGCGCGAGAAGATCATTGAGCACAGAAACTATGTTCTCTGGCGCCTGCAGCAGGTTTCGGTCGGTCCGCAACCCCTCCTTGCTCATCGGATGATCCGCTGGCATCCACCCAACCTCGACGCTCCCCTAGACATCAAGATGACTCACCATCCTACCCGCAAAGTCCCTCTTGACGACATCTTGTCCCCTCTGCAGTATGGTGCGAAATTTTTCATCCCTGCGCTCGCGCGGTTCCAAGTCCAATGGCTACACCCTGAGTATTCTGCCCGTCGAACTGAATACCACGCGGAGGACTTTACAGTCCCATTCGACCGTCTCCCTGTTTTCCACCGCATCAAATTCTGGAACGAGGCCGTGTACGGCAAGGAGACCATCGATTCAGTTCATGTCCACCCTCGCAGCACCGACCCCGACGGCGACGTCGTACTCCCAGCGCGTTTTGACACGGCGTTAGTACGTGTTCGTAACAACTCAGGCGCGCCACGAATGGATGGGTCCGAGCCTCCCGAGTCTGAGTCTCGTGCTGACGGCACTCAGGGCTTGCCGGAGTGGCGCCGACGACGCAACTTGAAGGGTACGCGATTCACGCACTCATTTTCTCCTTTACTGCTGTAGTTCGGTGTCACTGACTTTCACTGCACACCCTAGACATGCGCGTCGTACAAGTCCGCGTTGTATTCACGCTACCAGAACCCGTGCTCGACATCATGTTCCCCGCGGTGCCCGCCCATCAGCGCCCGCCACCACATTTAGCCTATGTCGAGTGGTTCTCTCCGTTCACGGCACCCGACCCTAGCTCCGGTATGTACAGAGTCAGCAGGACAGTCAAAGATGGGGACCGTGTTGTGTCCATCATTCCCGTGAGTCTCATTGAACGCAGTGTCCATCTCATTCCGAAGTGGCCCCGCCAAGTCCCACCTCATTGGTCTAGTGAGAACGTCCTCGAGCACTGTAGTACATTTTACGTCAACCCCTTCAAGGATCCTAACACATACTTCAATGTCTATTAGCCTCGTCCTCGATCTGATCAGCAATACCATTTCTGCTGTGGTGTAAGCTTCACGCCATCGTGACCACCTACGGCATCTCGGATGTGGTCGCGACTGCATACAAAATACGCGCCAGCTCCGGTGCTGTCAGTCACTCTCACCTCCAGCGCTCGCTCGGAAAGCCATGCTTTGGTACAAGGGCCATCAATCGCGCCACAATTACAGGCCTTTTCACAAAAAGTTGATAGGTACTCGACTTTTACCATACATTACATGAGATTTTGTGCACATCGCCCGGGTGGGGTTTTCCAGATGTACGTCAGTGTTCCTCCTCCAATGTTCTCTTCCGTCGCTCGCACCAGCCAACTCCCATCCAGCATGCCCATGCCCAGCTCCCGCAACGACCAAGCCTCTCGCGCCAAGCTCCTGCGCGCCACCTCGACGTCCATCTTGATGTCATTGATGAGTGCCTCCGTGCTGGGATACTTTCTCTCAGGCCGGATGAAGCCTAGGATCAGCAGCCGCATGTCGGCGCCGTAGAAGTCAGCGTCGAAGTTGTACAGAAGATGCACCTCTGCCGACGGCGACTCGTTCTTGAAGTGAGGGTTGTACCCGATCGACATGACCATTGGATAGATGGTGAACCCAGAGCTGTCTGCCAACATGGAAGGCGTAGTCAACGTGGCAGTATGTTGGTGGTTCGCCTGAACTGGTGATGCGGCCTGAAGGCGGAGGGAGGCCCAGCCAAAGTAGGCACCGCGCTCGATCTCGGCTATCCAAGTTAGTGCCTGGCTGTTGTCGAGGGGGAGATTGGCGGTGGGGATGCCCAGCTCTTTGGAGCCGCGCCCGAACCCATGGATGACTGTGCCCTCCATTCGCAGGGGGCAGGGTGCTCGAGGCCCCTTGGACGGGCCGGCGACGAGTGAGCGCGGCACTTGTGAGAAAACGAGGGCGCGCGAAGGGAGCAGTCGAGCGCGGACGATCGCGTTTGGCCGAGTGCAAACGCGTAAGTTGTATTCGACGTGCGCGGGCGACTATATACATACACGAGTGGCGCGTCATGCTGTAAGTACAAGACATATGGAACACAATAAAAATCATAACCGAGACAAGGCATGCTCGCGCCCGCTCGCAACGGACTCAGACAACAAGAATTCCAACAGCACTTTCATAAGATGGGCTTTGGATAGCATTCGATAGACGAAATAAATGACTGCACTCTGTTGAGGGTCCAGCCTGGAAAACACAACGTTTCAGCCTCGTTGACGGATGAACGAGAACAAGGTGGACGGGACAGGTTGACCAAGAGATATTCCCCTTGCTTACCAGTGAGGACGAGCACTTGAATGTGCCATGGTTGGAGGAAACAGTATCAAAGTATAGGAATGGAATGATATGCGTGAGAGATACGTCTTGTTGAAGCATTTGACGCTCGGCAAATTGTCGAAGTTGATGATTCATCAGCAAAGCCGCGGAGAACGTGCAAACTTTTCCAATGTGTTTGCCTGGGTATGCAAGCACAAATATTCATGCAAATGTCACCTGTGCAGGCAATTCCTTGCCTGACTTTGCATCACACCTCACAATGGAAGGCAAGGAATTGCCTGGCATTGCCTGACATAACCTAACCGTGCCAGACATTATATTGGCAATCATTGGAATGCCTACCTAGCCCAACCAGGTGATGTATTGATAATCAGGCAATGATTTTTCTGGTCAGGCTATGATATCCCTCCCATCTGTTTACTGACCTCTGCATAATTCCATACACTAGCCCAGACCAATTATGCCCATTGTATATAACAGCACTTGAATTGCGAGCCAACTTCTAACTGACACATATTAATACTGGACTATGTACATGTAACAGTAATCATTAAAAAAGGGTTGTCTCCAAACCCCTTGAGCATTCCAGAACTTTATAACTCAGGGAAAATGCACACCTTACACCATGTTCCTAAACTGGAACATGGCATGTGAGTATATGTATACCTAGCAGTGCTGTTACACTCCGTGCTTGAACTCTAAGTCTGGATCCCAGTACTTACTACTCCGCTTCATTTCCGTACTTTTGTCCACTCCGTACTCCGTACTCCGGTTCATTTCAGATACGTACCTGACTCACTTCTTGCACGTGCAGTGCTGACTGTACTAAACAATAAGCCCCAACCTCGAGGCTACGGTACTTTGTACTCTGCACTACTCCTGCCTATTCCATTTGGCCTTATTGTTCTCTCTAACAATAGGGTGCCTCTCTATAAATACTGAGCTGGGATGTAGTAGTTACTCAGTTCGGAAATCTCGTTAACCCACGCACTCTCTCGTTACCTCCCAAGAAACCCCCAAGTCTGACACTCGCTCTGTTCCCCCTCTGCTACTCTGAACCCAACCTCCATCAAGTCCGACCCCCCTCCTGTCCAAATTGAGGACAATGACTAGGGACCTGTGCGTTACTAATAGTTTCATGAAATTCCTCACCCTGTGCCAAGTCCCACCTCCAGACGTACTCCTTTCTGTACCCCCGCCGACCCCCAACCTCCGGAGTAACTCCGGAACAGCACGGTCCTAACAGTATTTCCGAACTCACCGGGTTCCCCCAGTCATGACCTCCAGAACCGTAGTCCGCACTTAGCCTCGGTCCTTGGAAGTTGAAGACCCGCCGCAACCTTGGAGCGGCTGGACGGAACGCCAAGGCTCCAAAACCGCTGAGCGCGCCACACCTACGCGCCAACGGAACTTCGCTCAAACCATTGCGGAACACCCATCCTCTGACAACGACGACACTCTTCAACCCCTGGTGCCTCCGGGCCCCAGCAACCCCCAACCCCTGAGGGAACCTTCTCCGGGCAACCCCTTCCCGAACAAGCCCCGGACCAGTGAGCCTCGGGATCTGCAGGTCCACCTGGATCTCCTGGTGGACCGGGTGGCGACAACAATCCTGACCCTTTGGACGACGAGGGGTCCAACAACACCTCTGACTCTGGCGAAGGCAACACGTGCATCCAGGCGCAGCTCGCCAATGCCATCTCCATGATTGCTCGCACACTCAACCGTCCTCTGCCACAACCACCGGTTCAACCCCCAAACAGCAAGCAGCACAATGTCCGAGAGCTGGACCAGTTCAACGGGTCTGGCCCCAACAAGCTCTGGTCTTTCTTCATGCAGTTGGAGCTGGTTTTCAAGGCCCGTCCCTGGACCTTCAACTCCGATGAAAAGAAGGTGACCTACGCCATATCCTTCCTGAAAGGCACCGCTCTCCAGTGGTTCGAGCCCTACCTCCTCGAGGGCAAGTCTGCCCTACCTCCGCTGTTCATGGTCTCCTACGAGCACTTCCAGGAGGAACTCCGGACCAACTTTGGTCTGTACGACGCCTCCGGAGCAGCAGAGCATGAGTTGATGAACCTCCGGATGGGCGACAACCAACATATCACTAAGTACATCACTCAGTTCACCTGCCTTGCTACTCAGGTCCAGTGGGGCAATGCTCCTCTCCGGTATTGGTTCTACGACGGTCTTCCCAACCATCTCAAGGACCGCATCTCCGAGGTCGGTAAACCCGACAACCTGGTCGCACTCCGGAACCTCGCGCAGTCCATTGACAACCGCTACTGGGAGCGGAAGGCTGAGGTTCCGCACGACTCCGGCTCCTCTAAGTCCGGCCAGAAGTTGACCCCCAATGCCAAGCCAGCAACCAACAAGTCCGGCGGTAACTCCGCAGGACAGTCCTCCGCTGTCACACCATCCAAGCCCAACTCCGGGTCTACTCCGAAGGCCTCAAAGACCCCCGCAAAGGCATACGCGGACAAGCTTGGCAAGGGCAGGAAGCTGACCCCGGAGGAATGCCAGTGGCGCTTCGCAAACAATCTCTGCCTCTTCTGCGGCGGGGCTGGTCACATGGCTAGCGCCTGCACAAAGAAGACCTCCTCCGCGGCCAAGGGTTGGGCAGCCCAAGCAGCCCCAGCTCCAGCACCCGCAGCGGCAGCTCCAGCTGCAGCTCCGAAGGAGCCAAAAAAACTAGTCTGCGGGTCCTCTGAACTCCGTACCTCTCGAGAACCGCGTTGACTCCTCCGGTACGGAGACCTTTTGGCTCAACACATCCGCTCTTTCTGACCCCCATGCACTCCTCCTCGACCTCTGCTCCGAATCTGTTCCAACTCCGTTTTGCGCCCTCATAGACTCCGGTTCCTCCCACTGCTTTATCAACTCTCAATTCGCGGAAAAACACCAACTCCCGTGTACCCCTGTAACCCCGATTTGCTTGCAGTTGTTCGACGGTACTTCCAACCAGTTAATTACACAGTCGACTACCCTTGCAATACACTTTCTGTTAGGAGAAGTTCTCAACATAGAATTTTTTGTCACCCTGCTTGACAAGTCCGTATCTGCTGTACTGGGATACAGCTGGCTCACCGCATACAAACCGTTGATTGACTGGAAGAAGTGCAGCATCCAGTTCCATTCCGCACCTCTGCCTTGTCCCATATCTGACCCAACTCCAGAACTACCGCCAGCACCCACTGAGCTACCCCTGGAACCCTTGACTTCTCCCCGCTCTCCTCCTAGGGTCTCACTGGTGAATGCCTTGGCCTTTGCTAGAGCCTGCAGACTCCTGGGCTTTGAGAGCTATACTCTGAATCTGGACACGTCGGACCTCACCTATGCTCGGAGTTCGTCCATTGAGTCCTCTCCACTGGACCTCACTGGGATTCTGGAGGAGTACCACGGATTCGCGGACATCTTCAGCAAATCCAAGGCCAACATCCTTCCGGAGCACCGTCCCTACGATCTCAAGATCGAGCTTGAAGAAGGCACTACTCCACCCCTTGGACCTATCTACTCCCTCTCCAAGCTGGAGCTCGACACCCTCCAGGAGTACATCAACAAGAACCTCCGTTCGGGGTTCATTCATCCATCCAACTCCCCCTGTGGTGCTCCCGTCCTCTTTGTCAAGAAGAAGGATGGCACCTTGCGCCTCTGTGTGGACTACCGGGGCTTGAATAAGATCACCCGGAAGGACCGCTACCCTCTTCCCCTCGTTTTGGACCTGTTGGACACCCCCCACAAGGCCCGTATCTACACCAAGATTGACCTCCGGCATGCGTACAACCTGGTCTGGATAGCCCCGGTGATGAATGGAAGACCACCTTCAGGACCCGCTACAGGTCTTTCGAGTGGCTTGTCATGCTGTTTGGCCTCTCTAAAGCCCCCGCCGCTTTCCAGCGGTTCATCAATGACATCTTCGTGGACATGCTTGACATGTGTGTCATCATCTACCTTGACGATATCCTCATCTACTCCAATACCCCTGAGAAGCACTGCAAACACATCAGGGAGGTACTCCGACGTCTGTGCAAGCACTGGCTCTACGCTCACGCGGACAAGTGCAAGTTCCACACCGACTCTATCGAGTACCTCAGATATATCCTATCACCGTTGGGGATCACCATGTCTACGGAGAATGTTAAGGCAATCTTGGACTGGCCTGAACCACGCAAGGTCTGGGACATACAGTCATTCCTAGGCTTTGCCAATTTCTACCACTGGTTCATACCAAACTACTCCGAGATTGTACTACTGCTCACTCGCCTCACCCACAAGGCCATGCCCTGGAACTTCTCCAAGGACTGCTGACAGGCCTTCAATGCTCTCAAGGAGGCTTTCACCACCGCTCCGGTACTTCACCACTGGATCCCGGACCAGCCTCTCACTGTTGAAACTGACGCCTCAGACTACGCCCTCGCCGGCATCCTATCCCTTACCACCGAATCCGGCGAACTTTACCCCATCGCTTTCCACTCCCGCACCCTGACCGGCGCAGAACTCAACTACGACACACACGACAAGGAACTCCTTGCCCATCTTTGAATGTTTCAAGACCTGGTGGCACTACCTCAAAGGTTCAGCAACTCCGATTGACGTTGTTACAGACCACAAGAACCTCGAATACTTCTCCACCACAAAACTTCTTACCCGCCGGCAAGCCCGGTGGTTGGAGTTCCTCTCACAGTTCAACCTCGTAGTCCGTTTCCGGTCGGGAAAACTGGGAGCCAAACCCGACACACTGACACGCCGTTGGGATGTCTACCCAAAAGAGGGGGGCAGTGACTACTCCGTTGTCAACCTGCACAACTACCGACTGGTGTTTACACAGGAATAACTCGCATCCTCCCTCCGCGCCACCTACCTCCGACTTCCTGTACTCCGTGCATCCTTCACCCTCGACACCGACCAACTCTGGGCTGACATCAAGTCCGCCCAAAACTCCTGCACTCCCGATGCCGAGCTATCTGCTGCTATCAAGCTCGCACGCAAAGGTAACCCCTGGTGGTCAGTTGACGAGGATGGCATCCTCTGGCTCTCAGGCCGCATCTATGTCCCAAACTCCAATGACCTCCGCCTACGCGTCCTCCGAGCCTGTCACAATCACCCAACAGCCGGTCATTGGGGCCAGAACAAGACTCAGGCCCTAGTTCTCCAGGACTACGCTTGGCCCGGACTTTGACTCTTCGTCCGAGACTATTGCAAGTCCTGTACAACCTGCACTTGTTCCAAAACCCCACAGCACCTTCCCTATGGTACTCTGAAGCAGCTACCAATCCCCGAACGACCGTGGAACTCCATCTCCATGGACCTCATTGAACAACTCCCAAACTTCGGTGGCTACACTGCAATCCTGGTGGTGGTGGACCGCCTCACCAAGCAGGGTATCTTCATCCCTACTCACGACACCCTCACCGCCTCAGAGTTAGCGGACTTGTTCATGCTCCATGTCTTCTCCAAGCATGGCGTACCTTCCCACGTCACCTCCAACTGGGGTTTGGAGTTCGTCTCTCACTTCTTCCAATCCCTCAGCAAGGCTCTGGACATGCGCCTCCACTTCACCTCCGGGTACCACCCTGAGGGTGACAGCCAGACCAAATGGGTCAACCAGACCTTAGAGCAGTACCTCCACATCTACTTGAATTATCAACAGGATAACTGGTCGCAGCTTCTACCACTAGCAGAGTTCGCATATAACAATGCCCTGTCTGCAACCACTGGTATCTCTCCCTTCTTTGCCAACAAGGGCTACAACCCCGTGATCTCCGTACACCCGGAACGGGACCTCATGTCCGCTTATGCCCGAGACTTTGCAGTCAACCTCAATGAGCTACACACCGCACTCCGGCAGCAGATTGCAGAAGCCCAAGCCCAGTACCAAGTCCAAGCTGACAAGCACCGACTACCAGCACCGGACTTCAAGGTCAGAGATCAGGTCTATGTCCGGGCTCAATACATCCGCACCACCTGTCCCTCCAAGAAGCTTTCTGAAAAGTTCCTCAGACCATTCACCATTATTGCCCAGGTCAGCTCGCATTCCTTTACCCTCCGTCTTCCCGACTCCATGCGCGCTGTACACCCCGTTTTCCATGTGTCTCAACTAGAGCCGGCAACTCTGAACACCATCCCCGGTCACGCCCAAACACCGCCACCTCCGGTACTAGTGGATGGCGAACTGGAGTATGAGATCTCCAAGATTCTCGACTCCAAGATTGACCAATGGCGCCGGAGTTGTCAACTCCTCTACTTGGTTCGCTGGGCCGGCTATGAGGGGACTGATGAGGAAACTTCCTGGATCCTGGCAATGGAGCTCGGACATGCACAAGAACTTGTTGCAGACTTCCATTCCGCATACCCTGCCAAGCCCGGGCCTCTGTCCCGGTTGCCTTGAAGTCACCCGGTGTTCGTCTAGAGGGCTTTTTGCATTCAAGACTATGCTAGGGTTACAACTGGAACTTCTGCATACTACTGTTACATGTCTGGCGGGACATCCCCTGAGAGACCCGCCTCCGTTGCCTCCACCAAGTTTCCTTCTGGCCCCCCTGTGGGGTCAACCTCCATTTTGGCACCTCCACCCTCACCTTCACCCCCACCTTTACCCTTGCCTCCACCTTCCACCAACTCCGCCTCCAGCCCATCCACCGGAGTACCCTCGGGCACCCGGTAGATCTCCTCCAGCATTGCCCAGGTCCGCGCCCGCTCCTGCTTGATCTCCTCCTGGGCCACGTCCATCACCTCCCGGGCAGCCTCCTGCGCGGCAACACGTGTGGTATGTTCTACCACAGACTTCATCTCCCGCTGTAGCTGGAGGGTAACCTCCACAGCAAACCGCACCTTAATCTCGTGAACCTCCGTCGCGACAAGTCCCCGCCGGACTCCAGCCACCTCCACCACCTGCACCTTCAGCTCCGCCAACTCCCAGTGAAGCCCCCAGACCTTGTGGACCAGGGCCACCACGAGCCCCTGGCGGGCCCTCCAGGCCATTGTCGACAACAACTGTTAAAGGCCCTGTGAAAGTGTTAGTCTGCTGAAGTCCGGGCATCTGCAGTACTTACCGGTGGTCGGCTCCTCCGCATGCCCCTTTCCCTTGTCCTCCACCCAACTCTTCTTGGGGCTGGGGGATGGGATCTCCTCCACCTCCTCTTCTTCGTCCAAGTCCGCGACTTTTGCCACAGACTTGCACCCGGTCTTGCGCGCATGCCTCGGAGTTCCCAGGGCTTGCTTGCGGTTGATGCGTGCCTGCATCTCCACCAGGAGTCCTGTTGCACCGACGCACATCAACACCTTGGCTCTTTGGCAGGCCCAGCACGACAAAGTGCGCTTGCCAGGGTGGAACCGGCAAGTCAGGCCCTGCTCTGTGCAGCGGGTGCAAGAGGTCCTGGAACAAGGGATCAGTAACTTCAACTCCGAACTCTGATGGTACTTACATTAGGGTCAGGAGCTCCTCCTCCGGCTCCTCGCGCGCCCTCTTCTGGCCCCATGACACCTGCCCGGTGCTCGCGGGCAACATCACCGCCGCCGTCCTCTCCACCTCCCGGCACTCCCGCTCCTCTGCCTTGCGACACTCCTTCTCCTCCGCTTCTTGTTGCGCCTTCTTCTCCGCCTCCCACTGCGCCTTCTCCTCCTCCTGCCGCTGCAACTCTCGCAGGGCAGTCATCTCCGCCTCCATGGTGGCAAGGCGAGTGGTGATGTCGGACATGTCGGTGGTTGTCAGGAGTTTTTTGGGGGGGGGGGTCGGGAATGCAAGTCTGGGGTACAGAGGCACGTACTCCAACTCCGGTTATGGTTCTTATAGGCACCTTTGGCTGTAGCACGTTTCAGACTGATTTCAAACCCCCATTTCCTTGATCACATCCTTTTCCTTTTTCAGACTAGACTTCCTTTTTGATTTTCCATATGCTCTGTCCTCTGTCCTCTGTCCTCTGTCCTCCATTCCCCATTTTACCTAATTGTGGCCCTCAGGGGTTTGGGCCTAGAGGAAGGGCACTGTTACGCTCCATGCTTGAACTCTAAGTCCAGATCCCGGTACTTACTACTCCGCTTCATTTCCGTACTTTCGTCTACTCCGTACTCCGTACTCCGTACTCCGGTTCAGATATGTACCTGACTCACTTTTTGCATGTGCAGTGCTGACTGTACTAAACAATAAGCCCTAACCTTGAGGCTACGGTACTTTGTACTCTGCACTACTCCTGCCTATTCCATTTGGCCTTATTGTTCTCTCTAACAATAGGGTGCCTCTCTATAAATACTGAGCTGGGATGTAGTAGTTACTCAGTTCGGAAATCTTGTTAACCCACGCACTCTCTCATTACCTCCCGAGAAACCCCCAAGTCTGACACTCGCTCTGTTCCCCCTCTGCTGCTCTGAACCCAACCTCCATCAAGTCCGACCCCCCTCCTGTCCAAATTGAGGACAACGACTAGGGACCTGTGCGTTACTAACAGTTTCACAAAAGTCCTCACCCTGTGCCAAGTCCCACCTCTGGACATACTCCTTTCTGTACCCCCGCCGACCCCCGATCTCCGGAGTAACTCCGGGACAGCACGGTCCTAACAAGTGCCCGGAATACCCAGGAAGTGCATAGTGGACATGTATTCTGCCCCAGTACAGAGTCCTGCACCCACCTGATATGCTACATCACTTACCTATATTACAGTGTTGTCTTGGGCTCTATCATTGAGCTAGACATGCATTAGGTGCTAACTAATAGCAGGCTAGTAAGCAAAAATGGACATGAGGCTACCAGTCCTCTAGAGAAAGTTCTGGATACTGTAGCTGGGGTAGATGCTGTATGACATCATAGCCTCCTGTACATGTATATAACACTGCTATATAGGAGCAGTTCAACAAGTTACTCTTAACCTCCAACCACTAACATATGTTAGACCTTGTTAGGATGTGTGCCATAGATGGATGATCAGATGGAGGCGGGGTTCCAAGAAGGCTGGCAGAGTTCTGACCATGACACAGGGAGTTGGGGACTTTGGCAAAACTATTAGTAACACCCTGAGCAATCTCATCAGGGGTCCCCTATGTTGAACTTCCATGTCTATGGCTGTGCTGGACCGGGAGTGGCAGTGTTAGTGGCCGTGCATCTACAATACGCTGGCATGGACTTTCCTACTTACCATATACATACATTCTTGTGTTCTGTACTCATTTGGCATCCTACCATCCCTACCTATGCTTCTGGTACGTTTTACAATGCTCCTGACTATTCTAAACCTGTCTGGAGCTTAATGTTACTCATCCATGGACATCACATGCCTCATTCTTACTCATTGTCCTACCTTCACTTAGTCAGCATCCCTCCTCGCTTAGTTAGCATCCTCTGGATGGTCATATGATCTCTTCTCTATGCTTATTCATTGTCCTCCCTCAGTAGTATATAAGGAGGACTCTGCAGGCCTCTGCTCTTCAGTCGTTCTCTCACAGACTGAAGAGTAAGTCCCACATTACCTATGTGTTCCTACATGTTTACTTACTAGTACTTGTAGCCTCTCTTTGTGCGGCTTACAGGAACAGTACTATGCAATCATAGTCGTTCTCTTACAGACTGAAGACCTCTCTTTGTAGAGCTGGACCCTGCCAGGCCACCCTGCCTCAGCTTCAGTTTCTGTGTCCATGAAACATGTCCGCGCCCTCCCGCCCTCGGCCCGACAAACAGTGATGCTCCTAAACAACACCCAACTGCCAACGTAGAAGGCCGAGAGCCTTTGTAGGGCGAGGCTGTCGCGAGATTCCGTGAGGTGTGCGCAGGTGTACCGCGAAAGGAGTGAAGCAGGAGGAGGTTAGAGTTGGGGTGCCCTGGCTAGAGGCTATGCGCGGAGTGATGTGGCAAAGGTCGCAAGGGAACACAAGAGTTGCGGGTTTCGCGAGGCAAAATTTCGCAGTTTCACAGAGTCGCAGGTTGTGGTTGCAGGTCACAGTCGCAGTTGCAGTTCGCAATAAAATCGCAGGAGTCTCACGGGCGCAGTGTAAGCTCAGAGTTGAGGTCCTGAGAAGGGGGAAGGGGGGATCTAAATTGCTCGGCGCTGTGCCGTGTATTTTACAGGCCAAGTCCATAACTAAGTCCATCAATAAATAAAACAGAAAGTCTGCGACCGCGAGGTCTCGCCCACGAGGAGTCTGGGCCCGCGTCGCGATGTCCCACTATCACAGGACCGCGCCTCCGCGCCCGAATCCGCGAGCGCCCAGAACTGGGCTCGTGATAGCCGGAGATACACCCTCCGTCCTGCCCAACATCTGGAAAAACCTCCCACTGGAACGGTGGGTTATGCTGTGGAATTTGCGGTAATTCCGGCAAAGCTTGTAATTATGTTGCAATGTGATAGAATGGACATGAACATACCAAGATTTGTGTATATTTAGCTGGAGTAACATATCAGTAGTTCTGTTGTGGTGACAGCTTGATGAGGGTGTGCGAGGCTCTAACATTGGGAGACTAAAACGGACTCTGACCCAAGTGGCATATCCGACATATGGGACCTTGCAACATATACATTGGAATATCAGTAAAGATTGAAGTATGAGTGCACATCTTTGAACGTGTTTAAGTAGAAGCTATCACAAACATCGAGTACCTTGTCGCTACTCCACTCCAGCGGCACTTTCCCCCCCATTTGGGAATCAGATGGACACTGCGCTGTAAGAAAGCGACAGGGACGATGGAAGCAATAGGTGCACCATTACTCATTGAATGTTTGACCTTGTAGAGGCCGGAATGCCGCTCTGGGGTGGCAGTAAATGGTGAAAACCACTCGATGTAAGCCAGGTGTCGTGGGGGGCGTCGATCAACAGGAAGGGATGGGAAGAGTTGGTCGAGTGTTGAGTCTGACAGGCTGAACACCACACGGACTTGCACGACTTGCGTATCTAGAACACCACGGATTACCCATCAGCCATACAACCCTGCACTAGTAGTCCCGGATAACGACTCACCTGACAGGGGGATCCTGGACTTGTCGTCCTGGCCACTGCTCACCTCAGCTGCATCGCCCTGCCCCAGCCCCTGATTTGCCACCCCAAGGCCTCTGTCAACACGAACGAGAGCAGTATTGAAACGAGCAGGGATGATGATGTCACGGTCGTCGCGCAGCTTGCGGGCCAGGTGAACATGTATCGAGTCCAATGTTTCATTGCCGTGCACTTGCTTATTCCAGAACTTTACCCAATGGTACACGGCGATCGCGTTGACCGGGAGATGCACATACTGAGCCTGGTCCTCAACCTGCCTATCTGAGTACTCGGGGTTCCTCCATTGTACAACGAAGCGTGCGAGTGTGGCAATGAAGAAGGTCGCACCATAGGACGCAGGGGAAAGGATATCTGCAAGGGGAATGGCCTTGTGCGTGGGGTGGCGAGTCATCTTGATGTTGAGGGCACAGGCCATATTGGGAGGAGACCAGTGGTGGTCATGGTGAGCGGACAGTGTTGCTGGCCCGACGTCCGCCTGTTGTAGCCGCCAGAGAACGTAGTTGGTGTGATGGGACATTTTCTCATGGTGTTCGAGCCACTTCGTCATCTGTGGGTATTCATCCTTGTGGTTCGTCGCCCGGTATGCATCCTTTGCGAGGTCGATATGGAGCCTCTCTGTAGCCTCCGTGTTGTAGTTGTCAGTTGTCCCAAACAGCTTGACGAAACGTGTGTAGTGTAGGAGGAAGTGTAGCTTCGGGATGTTGAAGGCAGTGCGAGCACCGAGGGTGATGAAGATGTCGCAATGGTTGTGGAAGGCCGCGAGCGCATGGTCCAGAGCCATGAGTGTCTCGTCAGTGTGGGACAAGTACTGTGCAAGGTACAGGAAATCGAGGAGACCTCGTGTTGCACAGACAAGGCGCTCTGTAACCGGTCGTCCTCCCGGGAGTGGTATGTCAAGGATGACACCAAGGAGGAAATGACTCATCTGTTTATGCTCGGCCCCGCTCACATGGGATAGCTTTGAGATCCCCTTCCAGAAAATCCGAATGCTATGATTTGGGGGTAGGCGTGAGACACGCGCATCAATCTCATCCGTGCCGCAGACCTCCTTCAACCAGGAGACCAGATGCTTGAACACGTCTTGGTGCAGTTGGTGCAGGATGTCGGGAGTTATGGATTGGAAAATATCGAGGTAGGGAAGGGTTTCCCAGAACGGAGACTGGATGGGTTTGACATTGGCATCATGACAGGCTGAGACAAAGTCGTCCGTACCAAGACGACCGAGCGCATCTAGGACAGCATCAGAATCCCGGTACTTGTATTCAGGTGGGTAGACCTCGAGCTTGTCATGTGGGCAATCGCAAACCGGGCAGTCTCCCGTGTACGCGCCAGTGACAAGGCACTGTTCTGGATAGTCGCCAACATATATAGCCACAATTGGGTGACAGCGACGCCATACCCCATCACCGCTTATCATTGGAACACCATCGACACTGGCTTGCTCTAGAGGCTTCACAATGTGGCCCATGCAGGCATGAAACAGGTTGGCCAGCGTGCGACGGCGTGAAGCCTTGCTGGCGATGTGCTCGAGGCGAGTTGTTGGCAGGTAAGCTAGGAGAATCTGACCCTGTCGACTGGGCTTGCGCCGGATGGACTTGGGTAGATTGCCGATGGTGAGGTACACAGGATAGGCAGACTTGTTGCGGAAGAGCATGATCTGAGTCTTGTCAGAGGAGAGAATGATGGGAATGATTGTTGCGCCAGGAGTGTTCACTTCAACAGCTTTCTGGAGAGGTGAGCGTGTGGCTCTGATAAATACACAGAACATACAACGCATATGACTATAATGGTGTACCTGAGTATCCCACCACCATCTCCCGGTATGGAGGTCATGGTAGAGACGGACTGTCTGGTCCGCATTAGCGTAGTGGCGTTCTGGTGCAAATACAAGATAGCGAGCATGCTCAGGATCACCATAGATTGCTATGATACACTCGAGGATGTTGCGCGTGAACATATTGAACTTCTCGCCCATGACTTTAACTTCATGATGCATGAACGCTGGCCTTTTGTTGGGCAAATGTTTGTCAATGATGGCATTGAGCTGTGTCGTGTTCTTGTATGAGATTCCCAGTGCCTCAGAAAACTACAGACGTGGTTTAGCACAGGATACCACATGGTAACCACAGTGTAAAACGCACCCCCTTGATTTCAAGTAGCTCTGTGAAGGCAGTCGATCCTGAGCCCCGCCGCTTGGCCCATTGAGCGAGATCCCAGTCCATGCGGGACTTGAATGGTGCATACAGGTTTCCAGCACTTCCAGGAATATTCGCTCCATACGAATGATAGGATGAGATGCGTACATTTGGATTGGTCATGGGTGATCCGGCAAGCCCCCCAAACTGCTGGATATGGGCAGGAGGCTCCCGCAATGGGATCTGAGGATCAGAGGATGGATGAGACGAGCCATGTTCCATGGACCCAGCATCTTCTGTGGGCTGTGAACCTGCCAGTGGAGGCTCCTCTACATGGTCTGGTGGAACTGTGGGCCCTACTGGTGACTTCGGTTGCAACCCTGGACGCTCATCCCGAGAGTGACTTGGATGTGCTTCCAAGTCGAAGTCAAGCTCAATCACATCACGACCTACTGCATCTTCTTCTTCATCATATAGCCCATGATTGTCCTCGTCGACCTCTGTGATCGCTGGGGTTGCAGACTGGAGATTGAGCACAGGGGGTTGGCCCATTTGAGGCGCATCAGAAGCCGGGTATGGGAAATCTTCGTCAACATAATCATTGCCAAAGTAATCACCCTAAAACTGCGCCGCAGGTTGCTCGTTCTCGTCATTGGATGAGGATGCTGTCTGAGGTGGATTGTGAGGCCGTGCATAAGAACAATCATGGCGCACAGGGCGGCGGATAGCAGCAGCGGCCTTGTTCTGAGTGGGTCGGCATTTGACACCCTCGCTTTTCAGTAGGTGTTGAGTCAAATCACCTTGGCGAGCGAAAGACTTTGAACAAGAACAGCAGAAAGACATTTTATTCACTGCAAACAGTGGGGCAAGACAGTGGATGGCAGAGGGAGAGACGGGCAAGGTGATACACGTAATGAATTGGTCATCATGTGGGCAGTGGGCAGCGGAACCAAAAAACAAGACACAACAAACCCAGGCACGTACGGTACGTGGATACCCTTCTCTGCTGGCCAAAACCACACGACTTGGGGTCTGCTGCATCGCTGGCGGTCTTGTGGCCCTGGTCCCCTCCTCTTCTCTCAACAAATCTGTCTAGTTCAGACATCCTGGCAGATTCCTATCTCAGGCTTCAAGTCAGCTTCTCTGCATCACGGTTGGGCCAACATTGCAAGCTCACCAAGGTTGGCATGCCAAAAGCAAGGTATTCCCGGGGCGCCACCAGCCGTTGCGCCCCTGTGAATCGAGCTGGAACAGCCTCCACTGCTGATCAGCCACTGGCCAAGACACCAGCTATGGACAGGGACACATGTCTTGTGGTCAAAGTACTGGCTGTAAAATGGCGAGTGACCCGAGGTTAGTTCAATATATCATGAAGGCAACAAGGATTATGCTTACATTCATGTTACGGGAAATCCAGCACGAGCTGCAGCAGCAGCAGGTTTGGAGGAACCAGAACCGCAGGCTATCAAGTCACCGCTCATTGAACCTGGTAAGAAGTGTACCATCCCAATCAATGTATCTACTCAAACCATGTTAAACAGGGACCCTTCCAAAAGGTCCTCGCAAGCGAACAGCAGCTCCACTATACATACCCAGGATTGAGTCGAACACCAGTAGCGGCATACCAAATGATGGTAAGTTTGGTGTTTGACATTGACATTGACCTTGAGATAGCCAGATATGCTAATAGAAGGAACACAGGATGTCAACTGCATGAATCGCCCAGGAAAAAGGCGAAGTCAGGCAGTGTAACTGGGGCTGGTACCAAGTCGAAGCCCGCAGACGGTGAGAACAAGCACCAAAATGTGTATGGGTGTGACCGTGATTGTGACAATCCATGTGAGCACAGACTCTTCGGCAGGTGGTGGCAATACCACCCGACTGCCTCCCACCCAATCCAGACAGTTTCGAGCTCCCAAGATTGATGTCACCAAGCCAGACTCTCTGGAACATAGTCCCATGGCGTCTTCGAAGCATCTTCCGCCAAGTAAGCCATTATTCCTTGTCTTTCCGATGCTCCCCGCAGTTGCGCATGGGCATGGATAATGATTGAAAGCTTTCAGCTTGAATGCTGACGTGTTTTCACTCACAGAATTGGGCTGCAAGGAGGTCAGTCCGACCGCGGTTATCACTGGCCAGGGCATCGAGGAACAGTTCGACGAAGATGGTGAGGAGAACCCCGTGCAGGTACTATTGGATCTGGAAGATGAGGACGTGGAGGAACACGACCTACATCAAGGCCCCATCGGAGCAGCAGACCTTGCTGCAGAGGTATCTATTTCTTCATATTGTATTGCTTGCATGGGCTAACCACCACTTACTATGAGGTGGCAATCATAGTCCCGTCACCCACTTACATGGGTAGAGCACCAGCAGCACCGCCCACCTCCCAAGTGGTTCCCTTGCTGCATCTGGATGCGCTCCACTGGCCCTCGACTGCATGTGCGATCAGTACGTCTTCCATGTCTGGGTCCGACACTGTGGAACCCCGACCACAGATGTATTGGATACATCCAGTGTTGTGGATGCCGCTGATGAGCCAGGGACCAGTGATGATTTTTGCAACAAGCCACCTCAGGTACGTCATGTTTCGCATCATAATACACCAATGCGGCACTGCTGATACATATGCAGAATGACCGGCAACCTACCGGGCACATCATGTCGAAGAAGGGCAAGCAGAGGCAGGTCAAGCTACAGCAGGAAGTAAGTATACATGTATATCCTGGCGCTACATAGCTCACCTATGGAAAAACTACATAGGCTCCGACGGTCTCTCAAGGTCAAGCAGTGTCATGGTCAAAGCGCACCCTTGCAAAGGCGCAACATGCATCCGAGGCTGCCATGCCTAGTGGCGCACAGGGTCCTGGAGCAGTCAAGCCTCCTTGGCTGCATCGTACAGACATCACACCTGGCCTCACCAAAGTAAGCCGCAACACGTGGGGAATTAACATCAACTCCCTCTTACCACCCATGAGCGAGGTTGTACGTGGCACGATGGCGACTGGCAAGATCTACATAGCATTTGGTTTACCTGGATATGCTGAGTCTGATGACCCGCCATACATGATCTTTGAGGACACCAGACCAGCAAGTTTCGCGATCGACACTCTCATCTCTGACGCAGAGGCAAAGGGACTTGACGGCGAGTACGATGTCGCCCATCGCCTTGAAGAAGGTTCTGAAATTAAGTACATCAACCCATTGTGCAACTATGTAAGCTCGTCATCCTGATAGCTAATTGTCACTGATCCGGGTTGGATCACTTGTTTGTATTAGGTTGCACACTGTCTACGTGCATACCGTGGTGCGATCAAGGATGCTGCTCGGGACGTCATACCAACACTTCTCAAGTTCTCGACAACACCCACTCAAGAACTGCAGGCGCTCCTGACTGACAGCAACTTCCTCTTCCCGCGGCTGTCAAATGGAGTAAGTTTGCTGTTTGTCCACCATCGTCACCCTATGGTTGTATATTGATATAGGTGGTCACGCAGAGGCACGATTACTCACAGCCCTTCCGTGGCGAGGGTTTTGTCGACCTCATTCACGCCGCGTTCTTCAAACAGAAGCAGTATCGCAATATCGGGCTGAAGAACAGCAGTAGGTTTGTGACTTCGATGTCAGGGCTGCCAGACGAGAAGGAGATTCCCGCCACTATGTTGGCTTTGGCGGCCACAGCTGTGAGTCCCTAGGCACAGTCCGACCCACATCCATACTGACATCGCCGCAATGGCAGTTCGAAGCTGTCTTGGCTGACCAGGTGGGTCAAACCACCAGCGACTTCAGCGGCAACGCAATGCACATGGTCTATAAGGAGCATCTCGCGACTGCCATAAACCTTTATGTCAGGCGGCCAGTTTCGTATCATGCGCTGACCCACTCTGTGTTAAACTCTGTGTTGTAAGCCTGGGTATACTCATTGCCACACTGTCACGACATGCTGATGACCTACAAGGAACATCCAGGCTGGTGGTCAATCAACCTCCCGCCGCAGTCGCCTGCGCGTTGACTGGGACAACATCCCGGAATGAGTGGTATGCCAATACGGGCGCCTGGCTGGCTGTCACCGCTGATCGTGCTGACTCGCGTCTTCCGCAAGGCCTTGCCGCCTCTCCTTATCTCCCGTACAACTGAGAGTCTATCCACTGCACGCTGACGCGCCCAAGGCCTCGCTAGGCCCCGATTTGCCGCTTCAGCGGACTCGCGGTATCCTCGTGGCGGACGCTACTCGGACTTTCTCGGCCGCGCTGCTCCTTTCGCAAACTCGTGCGCCGCCCGCGGATGCACATAGGCCACGGGCGGACTTGGGCAGGACGGAGGACGTATCTCCGGCCATCGCGGGCCTGATTCCGGGCGCTCGCGGATTCGAGGCGCGGAGGCGCGGTCCCGTGATAGTGGGACATCGCGACGCGGGCCCAGACTCTTTGCGGGTGAGACCCCGCGGCCGCGGACTTTCTGTGTTATTTATTGATGGACTTAGTTATGAACTCGGCCTGTAAAATACACGGCGAAGGGCCGGGCAATTCAGATTCCCCCTTCCCCCTTCTCGGGATCTCAACACTGAGCTTACACTGCGCCTGCGAACTCCTTGCGATTTTACTGTGAACGGCGACTGCAACTGCGACTTGCGATTCGCGACTCCGCGAGACTGCGAAACCCAACTCGCGAAATCCGCGACTCTTGCGTTCTCCCTCGTCCTTTGCCACGTCACCCCACCCCCCAGTGCGTTGCCTCTAGCCAGGGCACCCCGACTCTAACCTCCTCCTGCTCCGCTCCTTTTTGCGGTACACCCGCGCACCCCTCACAGAAACTCGCGACGGCCTTGCCCTACAAAGGCGCTCGGCCCTCTACGTCAGCGATTGGGTGTTGTTTAGGAGCATCATTTTGGTGACCACCGCAGGGGGGTGAGCAACCATCTCACAGTCGGCTTCCTCCTAGCTAGACAGCTGCCGCGCCGTCTCTTTTCGCGATTCCTCCTCGAGCACGTTCCCGCTCGATACAACCATCTCTTGCAGAAGAATTCATCGTTGGGAAGTTCACCCAGACGTACCGCCAACTCGCGAACTACCTGAATCGCGAACAACTCGCTGCGGTACTCGACCCAGTCCTCGCGCTTCTCGAGCGTAGCCGCGTCCTTGTTGAAGAAGATCCCTCGCGCTGTGACTGGATCCGCGAGACGGCTCTGCGGATAGTAGCCTCGCCAGCGTACCCTCCCTCGCAACAGCAACAACAGCCACCCCTCCCTTCTCCCATCGCGGCGGAAGACTCCTTCTCTTTCTTCTCCACCCCGCTTGCTAGCCAGCGAATTCCCCACACAAACCTCTCTCCAGTTGACGCGTCTCCCACACAGAGTACGTTGTCTTCTCCACCGCGTTCAACGCAACCAGAGCCTCCCGTTTCGCGCGAACATAGTCCCCCCACAATGACAGACCGCAATGACGAGCCTCCCCTCGCACATGCTTACCCTGCGGAGCAACGCCCCACGATGCCAGCCCCGCGACATTCGAGCGCACCTGTCTTCGATCCCGCGCAACCGCGCACCCTCCGGCGCTTCTTCCAAGATCTCGAGACGCTCTTCGACATCGCGGGCATCGAGACTGATGCCGCAAAGAAGCGGTGGGTCACGCGGTACCTCCCCATCGATGACAGCGAGCTCTGCAAGAGTCTGCCCTCCTACACAGCGGGCGACAAGACCTACGAGGACTTCAAGGCGGATATCCTTGCGCTCTACCCGGGCGCGGGTGAAGCGCGCAAATTCTCCGTCGCAGACGTCGAGGCACTCGTTGCGGCCAGAGCGGCCAGCCCCATCACGAGCATTGGCGAACTGTCCAGTTACTACCGCGAGTTCCTCGCGATGACTACCTATCTCATCGGCCGCAACCGCCTCTCAGAGTCGGAGCAGTCTCGCTACTTTATTCGCGGTATTCGGGCGCCACTGCTGGAACAGGTATCACAACGCCTGCAGTTGAAGAACCCGGACCACTACCCCGACGACCCATATCCCGCCAAGGAGGTCTACGACGCGGCCGCGTTTGTGCTTCATGGAACTCTCGCGACACCGGCCGCGAGGTCAGTGACATCGCCCGCGGCAGGAGGCTCCAACCCTGCAACGGTCAAGGTCGAGGATCTAGGGCCGTTACTCCGGCTTTTGGCACAGACTGTGGGCAAAGGGGGCGCTAACCCCCTCGCGAACGCCGCGAACCGCGGACCTCCTCCCCAGCAGAACGCAGCGGGTTTCCAGCAGCGGTTCCAGCCCAACTATCCGCCAGCAGGACAGCGCCATCAGCAGGAGAGCGGAAACTTCTGCCACTACTGCGGGAACCCAGGCTGTCTCATGCGCAACTGCCCCTTCATCGAGGAAGACGTGCACGCCGGACGTATATCGCGGGCCCCAGATGGCCGCGTCGTCCTTCCCAATGGCAGTTTTGTCCCTCGCTACCTGCCAGGCTTCGAGGGTGTGACAATGCGCGACAGGGTCTACAAGTGGCACCGTCGCTACCCCAACTCTTTGCTCGCACCGCCTCCCGCAGGGCAGGCCGCGCAGATGGTCCTCTCGGTCTCACCGGACTACCCAACGGTGGCCTCGTACCAGTTGGACGCCGCGGACCGCATAGCGCACCTCGAACACGAGATCTTCGCGTTGTGGCAGAGTTTTGGCCGATTTGACGGTGTGGAGATACCGCCCTTCCACGGCCCTCGCGCGCGACTTCCGTCTCCTCCGCGGCAAAACCGAGGTCGCTCTTCAGACCGCCGTCCTGGTCAGGCCCGCTTCCAGACCCCCTCCTACCCGCGACGTGAACCGAGCCAAGGTCGCGAACAGGCACCGCGATCTCGCGAGCCTTCCGCAGGACCGTCGAGGCCCTCCCAGGCGTTCCCACCTTGCGGCTCCTCCCGAGGACCCCCCGAGCCGAACGCAGCACAGCGTGACGAGCGAGGACCAGGGCGGGTAGTACAGGACGCTACGGTCAAGACGGCGAACACGGGCTCTAGCGAGTCGCACGTGGAGAACCGCTCCCCTACACCGTTCCGGCGGCAGGAGGACCACCCCGCGTCGGCCGGACCCGAGCACCCTTTCGCCAAGGCTCGCGACGCGGTGTACGCGCCTCCGACGGCGCGGAACTTTGCAGCGCCACTGCCAAAGGCCAAAGACGCGGATTGCGAGGGGGCCTACAAGAACCAAGTACCAATCTACGACCCGAAGATTGTGGAGGCTATCTTCGCGCGCACCATGAAGGCACCGGTCATCACACTGTCCCCCAAGGAGCTCCTCTCTATCTCGCCTGAGCTACGCACGAAGTACCGCGAGGCGGTCACGCCTAAGCGCATTCCGAACGCGCAGCGGTCGGTGGGCT
Organism: Trametes elegans; assembly: GCA_022606155.1. Taxonomy (NCBI): domain Eukaryota; kingdom Fungi; phylum Basidiomycota; class Agaricomycetes; order Polyporales; family Polyporaceae; genus Trametes; species Trametes elegans. The sequence goes on along the minus strand of JABYQO010000027.1, from coordinate 3,110 downwards.
ACGTGGGAGTAGACGACTACGCGGAATACCTCGCGGAGGACGTCTCCTGCAGTGGCCAGCCGCTAGAGCCTGGTGGTCTGGTCGTCCCGGACCTATACGAGGTGTACCTGCGTAATGTTGCCCCTTCCGCGGAGCCCGCTCCTCTCAGCGTAGCTCGCGAGTCCCACGCACTGCGGTCGATCGTGGGCCTAGTTGACAACAAAGAGTACGTCGAAGCGATTGTGGACCCGGGTTGCATGATCATCGCGATGTCCGAGAACGTCTGTCATGCACTAGGGCTGGCGTACAACCCCACGATTTGTCTCAACATGCAGTCCGCAAATGGAGAAGTCGACAAGTCACTAGGCCTGGTGCGGAATGTGCCCTTTTGCATCACAGACATTGTGCTTTACCTCCAGGTTCACGTCATCCGCAACGCCGCGTACGACATGCTACTCGGGCGGCCCTTCGATGTCTTGACCAAGAGTGTGGTGAAGAACTTCGCGAACAAGGAGCAGACCATCACTATCCGCTGCCCGAATACCGGCCAAATCGCGACCATCCCCACCAATCCGCGAGGAAAAGCTCGATTTCGTGACCGACCTCCCCACCTCCTCGCGCGTACCGAGTCTGCTTGACTGCGATAGCGAAGAAATCGCGGTGCTACTAGAATGGGACGACCGCGTACCGAGCATCTGCGCCTATACCACCGTCTCAGACCAGTCTCTCTCTCTCTCTGCCCTTTATCTCTCTGTCTGCAATTCGATTTCTCTAGCGACCGTCTCGAAAAGTATCCGCGAAAACCTAGAAAGCGAACCGACCCCATTCCTATCTCCTGGCCGCTCTCTCTCTGCCTCTGCTTCTCGATACCCCGCTCGCGCTGAGGCGCGAATGTCGTCGGCCCAACCCGGCGAGTTCTATACCCAACTGCGAGCTTCACCTCTCGCGGCGAGCACTCTAGCCTTTCGCGCAGAAGACGGCACGCGGCTACTCTGGCAGTCAGCCGTGGACTCGCGACTCGCAGATGACTCGCTCGCGGAATCAGCGTACGTGGAGGTGGAGCAAGAAGAGGCAGTCAGCACCTTCATCCAGGCCAAGAAGAAGTACAAGCCCGTCGCACAGAAGGTCCGCGCGGTGCTGGGTACTTGCCCGGAAGAGTTCCACATCGAGCGCAACATCACGGGCGATCCCCTCGCGAATATGCCGCGACTTACTCCGCGACCCCTCCGTTCGTCCCGACAGGAAGATACACCGCGGAACGACAGCTCGCGATGGACCGGGCGCACGGCGGCGACTTCCTCTGGCCAGAGGAACGCAAGCTACTCCACCACTTTATCAGTCTGCATAACGACGCGTTCGCCTGGAGTGACGCGGAGCGCGGCTGCTTCAAGCCCGAGTACTTTCTGCCAGTCGAGTTTCCGGTGCTGCCGCACACACCCTGGGTGGAGAAGAACATCCCTATTCCGCCAGGCCTCTACAAGGAGGTTTGCGCAATGCTCAGAAAGAAGATTGCGGCGGGTGTCTATGAACCCTCCAACTCCTCCTACCACTCGCGGTGGTTTTGCGTGCTCAAGAAGGACGGCAAGTCGCTGCGCATAGTCCACAGCCTCGAGCCGCTGAACCGCATAACCATCCAACACTCTGGTGTCCCACCCACTCCCGACTACCTCGCGGAACAGTTTGGCGGTCGACCTTGCGCGCTATCTTCGATCTCTACGTCGGCTATGATGAGCGGCTCATCGCGGAGTCCTCGCGAGATCTCACAACCTTCCAGACCCCCTTTGGAGCCCTGCGTCACTGTACGTTGCCAATGGGATGGTCGAATTCCGTTCCTATCTTCCATGAGGACGTCACCTATATCCTGCGGTCGGAAATCCCCGAGCTCACCGTCCCCTACATCGACGACGTGCCCTGCAAGGGACCCGAGACTGACTACCGCGACGAGAGCGGAGTGTACCAGACCCTCCGCGAGAACCCTGGCATCCGACGTTTCGTCTGGGAGCACTTCCAGAACATCAATCGCGTTGTGCAGCGGATGAAGTACGCGGGCGGGACCTTCTCAGGCACTAAGTCTATCCTGTGCGCTCGCAAGATTATGGTGGTCGGACACCGCTGCACCCCAGAGGGACGTCTCCCCGATGACTCGCGAGTTTCCGCGATCAAGAACTGGGGGCCTTGCAAGGACCTATCGGAGGTCCGCGCTTTTCTGGGTACGATCGGAGTGTTGCGCATCTTCATCCGCAACTTTGCAAGGCGAGCCAACGCACTAGTGCATCTCACCGCAAGGATGTCCCCTTCGAGTTCGGCGAGGCGCAGATCGCGGCGATGAAGGACCTCAAGAAGGCTCTCCTGGAGTCGTCAGCCTTGCGCGCGATTAACTACGAGTCGCCTGCACCGGTCATCCTCGCGGTAGACACATCTTACATCGCGGTGGGCTACCACCTCTGTCAGTGCGACGAAGAAGACCCGCGGAGACGTTTCTACAACCGCTTTGGGTCCATCACCCTCAACGACCGCGAGGCGCGGTTCTCGCAACCCAAGCTCGAGCTCTACGGCCTCTTCCGCGCGCTACAGGCAACCAAGCTCTACCTCATCGGAATCCGCAACTTGGTCGTGGAGGTCGACGCGCGGTACATCCGCGGAATGCTGAAAAACCCCGACCTTGCGCCTAGCGCAAGCATCAACCGCTGGATCCTCGCGATACTCACCTTCCACTTCAACCTTGTGCACGTCCAGGCACCTCGCATGGACCGGATGGGCTCTCGCGGCAACCCGCGCAACCCGGAGACGACAGCGAGGAAGACCCAGACGAGTTCGAGGATTGGATAGACCGGATACACGGCTTCCTGCACCACCTGCTTCCGCGGCCTTCTTCTGCCCGACGAGCAACTCGCGACCCTATCCACCTGTTCGCGCTCGCGGATGCGACCGAGGACGGTCACAATATCAGTGGGGGGAGGATGTGCGAGAAGGAGGGGAGGTGAGTAGCGAGTGCGAACAGCGAGCCAAGACAAGAGCAAGATACGCTTCGCGTCGGAGGACGAGGCGGGTATCCAGGAGCCGGACGCGAGGTCGAGAATGCCATACTCGGAACACGCGCGGAAGGCGGACAAGCGGCTACAGCAGGTCGC